>NC_069404.1:83168573-83336073 GCF_026875155.1 Cherax quadricarinatus
AAGTCATCCATCACCACGTACGATGGATGGGGTTCTTCAATGTCATCTTCAGCGAGAAGGTACCTTCAAGGAGGCCAGCATATGCGCCCTCTGTCCACTTCCCAACGGTCGCCACATGCACATTTCTATATCTGCCGAAAACTTCTCGTAAATCAGCCTCATCAGCCTCAAAAGGCACGTTACGCACTTTAAACCCACATGAAGTAATGAGACACATCAATCAGCCGCACTGTGACAGCCGGGTTAACAACCATCTTGAAATTTGTCCACCAGCCGCTTGTAGACACTTGCTGATCGGAGCTTAACAAAGACCCTATAGGCCCCATTAAGTGCTACTCCATGAAGTTCATCAGTCACTCCATAAGTATCCTTGATGATGGCCGGCAGGATAACAGAAGCTGTTTGGGCCGTCACTGCCCCACAAACCAGCTCTATACAGACGGTGTTAATCCATGGTAAGAAAATCACAGCTTGCCCCAGTGGCCAGCAGAGGGCAGCCAAACGCATGTCTGCTCACCACAGAGGTCGAAGGACGAAAGGTTCTCATTACCCATCCACTCATTTTCTTAACAGATGCGGTAAATACATTGTTGTGGTCTATGAAGGAGACATCCTTTTACATTATCATTCCCAGGTCCTTCACATTACTTTTTCGTTCTATGGCATATAGATATGTGAAGGAAAAGTTCAATAGATAGGAGAAGCGAGTGATCTGCTTGTTAAGGTAGGGTGAATGTCTAGCTCCTGCTACCCCCATCCCCTTTTTTTTCCACCAGGCGAGAGGTGACGTGCGGGGCTCCGACCAGTGAATAATCACTTGACTAGCAACTCCCAACACATCTGTAAGTATTCGCCTCTGCTCTTCACTTTTATTTAATTTTGAAACTTAATTCTTCTTGCCCTGACTTGCATTTTAAAGTAAAAGCAGTTTTGTGTAAATCCTCACCATTTTTTATCAATATCATACACTTCTTATCATGGAAAGTGATTTATCAAGCGTTAGGTAACTTTTCTCTTTCTTGCTTGGACTGCCAGCTAGGGTCATCTGGCAACTGCAGAGATTTTCTTGGAGTAGAACCTAAATTTGGTTAAGAGACGTCACACAAAATCTACTTACCTTACTGTAGCTAAACCCAGGCAGCTACCCCTCATTTCTTCATTGGGGAATGAGCTGCGTTCCTGTCATCGTGAATGACCATTCAAGGCCCAATACAATTAATTATCGTTGGGTTGTCACGTACCAGCTGTGACCCTCCCCCAATTCCCCCTCCGTTTCATCCTCGACGACAACGGGAGAAGGGGGCCAACCTTTGGAGAGTTCTTTGAAGGCTGAATAAAAACCTTCACAAGGTAAAATTTGCGGTTTTGACTTAAATAATAACACTCTTCTTGCCGAGTAAGGCAAGCGAAAATTTGTGTATGCAATAATTTCACAAAATTTATTCTGAACCTAACGAAAAACAATATATTTCATTATTTGTTGATTATTAAGTTATTGTAAACTTTTTTTTTTTTTTTCAACAAGTCGGCCGTCTCCCACCGAGGCAGGGTGACCCAAAAAAGAAAGAAAATCCCCAAAAAGAAAATACTTTCATCATCATTCAACACTTTCACCACACTCACACATTATCACTGCTTTTGCAGAGGTGCGCAGAATACAACAGTTTAGAAGCATATACGTATAAAGATACACAACATATCCCTCCAAACTGCCAATATCCCAAACCCCTCCTTTAAAGTGCAGGCATTGTACTTCCCATTTCCAGGACTCAAGCGAAATTAATTGCGTTTGTTATAATAAAGTTAGATAAGTTTTTAAGGTTCTTTTGGTACAAAATCATAAATTTTTACTTTAAATGAAAAGAATATGTTTAAATGAATAAGAAAATTTTTAGAAAGGGCTTAATTTTAAATGAGTTCTTGCTAGTTGACCAGTTTTAATTGATAAATCCTTTTAGATGGCTAGAAATACTTTTAACAATTCAAAAAGGGACAACCAACCTTATTCAACTAAAAATATGTTGGTTCATATACCTTCTCCACTTAAGAATTTTAATATCAAACTTCTATTTAAAAATCTTGACAGTTAAAAAACGTTTGATAAAAAATCACCCCTAAACGCTGACGGGTAAGTCTATAAGATTCCTTGTCAAACGTGTGATAAAGTTTATTATTTTCCAGTTGGTAAAAGTCTTTAACTTGGGTTAAAACAACATAAATTTAGCATTAGAAGTGGACAAGGTTCAAAAGCTCTGTTTATTCATAAGAGATTTTAACCATCCAATTGATTTTAAGAGGCTGAGAAAATTTTATGAAGGAAGACCATGATCAACAGGAATATAACATTATCATGCTTCATAAAGTAGTTTTGAAAATAAGATCCATATTTCTTTTGGTTTATATACATTGGATTCATTCATAATTAATAAAATTTGGGAAGAATTTAAGGTACATTAGACAAATTTTTGTGAAGAATATAAGATGTTTATCGGATTGTAACTACCTACATCATCATAAAAAGTCACGTATACCATTCATGTTCGAAGTCAGGTGATGTTGGGGGTGGCAGTGAGGTGCAGTGAGGTGCAGTGAGGTGCAGTGAGGTGCAGCTACGTCCTTATATGCCTTCCTGTTAACCTTTTAATTTTATAGTTCCTTCATAAAGTAAAGTCACGAAAGCGCTTCAAATTTTAAGATTTTTCCAGTGGTTGTTCTGAGCATGTATATATTTTATATATATATTTAACACGCTGGCCTTCTTCCACCGAAGCAGGGTGACCCCCCCCCCCAAAAAAAAAAAAAAACAAACGCGCAGATACGACAGTTCAGATGTCACTCCAAACAACAAATATCCCTTACAGTGCAGGCATTATGCTTTCCACCCTGAATATCTTCATGAAATATTACCCTATTCACACTCTAAAAGCTCGTCAATTCTCATAAACCATTCGTCACCACTCCTAACTCGCTCACAACACACACATAGCCTCTTTTGCATTGTCCCTCCATCCTTTCCTAGGACGACCGCTGCCCCTCCTTTCCTCCACTACAAATTTATATGCCCTCCAAGTCATCCTATTTTGCTCCATTCTGTCTACATGACAAACCACCTCAACAACCCCTCTTCAGCAATCTCAATAATACTTTTAGTAACTCCACACTTAATTTTCACACTTCGAATTCTCTGCATAATATACGCCATGTGTGGCGTAAATATATTATGACATCTTCACTGCTTCCGCCTCCTCCTTGCTACAGCATTTCAAAGCCATGCTTCACACCAATAAAAGTGTTGATATCACTATACTCTCATACATTCCCTTTTTTGCCTCCATGGAAACAGTCCTTTGACTCCCCCTATACCTCACTTCACCACCTACCTCTTTTCTTTCATCAAACCTATGGTTTACCTCGTTCTTCATAAACTCATCTGCCGACAAGTCTACTCCCAAATATCTGAATTTTCACTTCTTCCTCCCTCCAGCCTTATATCAGAGTTTTCATTATCTAAATAGTTTGATACCCTCATCACCTTACTCTTATCTATGTTCACTTTCAACTTTCTTCCTTTATACTTCTCTTCCCAACACCCCTAGCATTTACAACAGCATCTAGCATTTACATCAACATCTGTGACACTACATATCCTTGTCTAAGACCTACTTTTACTGGAAAGTAATCTCCTCTCTTATGTACACCCTAGCGTGATCCTCACTATCCTCATAAAACTCTTTACAGCATTTAGTAACTTACCACCTATTCCATGCACTTGCAACATTTGCCACATTGCTACGCTTTCCGTACAATCTTTTCTAATTCCATTAAAACAACGAAAATTTTCTTACCTTTATTTAAATATTGTTCACTTATATTTTTTCAATATAAACTCTTAGTCTACCCATTCTAAAGCCTCCTTGTTGATCTGCGATCCTGCTCTCCGTCGTACCTCATTTTTTTCAATAATTCCTCTACCATGCACTTTACCAGGTATACTCAGTAGGCTTGTTCCCCTATAATTTTCACTATTTTGTCTCCTTTCCCTTTATATAAAAGAACTCTACATTCTCTCTGCCAGTCCCTAGGTACCTTTCCCTCTTTCATACCTTTATTGAACAATAGTACCAACCACTTCAAAACTATATCCCCACCTGCTTCTAACATTTCTATCATGATCTCATCTGTTCCAGCTACTTTAACTCCTTTCATTCTACCCAATGCCTCACGCACCTTCCCCACACACATCCTGCTCTTCACTCCTAAAAGATGTTACACCTCTCTGGCCAGTGTATAAAATCACTGCCTTCCTCTCTTCAACTACAGTTAAGTTCCTCAAAATATTTCCACCATCTACCAATACCTCCAACTCCCCATCTACTAACTCCTATTTAGTTTTTAACTGTGAAACCCATTTGTTCCCAAGTCTCTTAACCTATTGATCTGACTCCAAATTTTTTTTTTCTTATTCTCACTAAATTTTGTTGACAGCACCTCACCGACGCTATCATTTGTTCTCCTTTTACTCTCTTCACCTCTTTCATTCTCCATACACACCATGCTTCTTACCACTTCTTCGCTTGTAAAAAAGCTCTCACAAACAAACTTTTTCTCACTTTTAACTTTTTATCTCGTCATTCCACCAATCACTCCTCTTCCCTCCCGTACCCACCCTTCTATATCCACAAACTTCTGCCCCGCATTCTAACACTGCATTTTTAAAACTATCTCGCCCCTCTTCAACCCCTGCATTACCTATACTCTCACTAGCCCACCTTTCTCCCAATAGTTGCTTATCTCACCCTAACTTCCTCCCTTAGTTTATAAACTTTCATCTCTCTTACTTTGTTGCCATTTCCCTTTTGCTTCATCAACCTCTTGCTCTCATATCTACAACTAAATAATGATCTGATATTTCTATTGCCCCTCTATAAACATGCACATCCTTACGTCTAACTATCAACCTTTAATTCACCAAAACACAATCCAACAAACTTTCATTATACTCTATATCATACCTTCTATAATTATTTATCCTCTTTTACTTAAAATATGTATTACTTATTTCTAAACCTCTTTCTCTACATAGTTCAGTTAACGGTCCCCATGTTCATTTATCCCTGGCACTCCAAACGTACCTACCACGCCCTCTGCAACCGTTTCTCCCACTTTAGCATTCATGTCCCCTACTACAATTACTCTCACTTGGCTCAAAACTCCCTAATTGCTCAACATCTCCCAAAACCACTTTCTCCTCTGCACTTCTGTCTTCTCCGGGTGCATTTTTCACATCCTACCCTTATTTTTCTCCATATAATCCTTGAGTTTATACAATTATATTCTCTTTTCCTGCCATAACTGATTCTCCAACATTATTGCTACTCCTTCCTTCCTTTGCTCTAACCTATTACCTAATACCATTTATTTCTCCCCACTGAAACTCTCCTACCCTCTTCAGCTTTGTTTCACTTAGAGCCAGGACATCCAGCTTCTTTTTTATTCATAACATCCACAAACATCTTATCTTCATTACATCCAAGCACATTCGGACATCCCAACTTGAATTTTTTCTTTTAATTTTTAGTAGCTATACGGGAGAGGGGGATACTAGCCCATTGCTCTGGGGATTTTAGTTGACTTTTGCAACATGCATGCCTTATCGAGGAAAGATTTTTATTCTATTCCTCATGGATATGAAGGGAAATATTAAAAACAAAAACCATTAAGAAAAAACATAGAACACAGATGGGTGTGCATACGTATATGCGTACATGCATGTGTAGTGTCACCTTATTGTAGGTAAAAGTAACAGGTTATACCTGTTATCTTCGGGCTTATGAGACAGAAAAAATGACACCAGCACCCTTACCCTGTCCTTTGTCAGGACAGTAAACAGTAAACGGGTGATATCACAATATCCAAACAGTCACTGTGAAAAAAATAGTAAAATTCCAAGTGATTTCTTGATTATCAATGGTCTGTAAAAATAATTGAACAGCTTACTGCTTAAGACTGAGATATCATCTCACATACAACATTATACCTGTCCCAGTATTATGTGGGAGTTAATGTCAAGGACCTGTCACGCACAGCTTAAATTCTTCCCAAATTTTATTAATTAAAAATGAATCTAATTTGTATAACCCTAAACTAATGTTCATATTAAAATCATGCATATAGTGATATCTCCTGTTTACTGGCTATGCAGAGACGCTCAGATACGGTAGTTTAGATGTCACTCGAAACAGCCAATATCCCAAACTTCCTTCAAAGTTCAGGTAATGTACTTCCCACTTCCAGGACTCAAGTCGGGCTAACCGGTTTAACTGAATCCCTTCACAAAATATTACCCTGCTGCTCACACTCCAACAGTTCGTCAGGTCCCAAAAAACCATTCGTCTCCATTCACTCCTATCTAAGATGCTCACGCACGCTTCCTGGAAGTCCAAGCCACTCGCCCACAAAGCCTCCATTACCCCCTCCCTCCAACCTTCCCTAGAGCGAACCCTTCCCCGCCGTCCTTCCACTGCGGATTTATATGCGGATTTATATCCTCTCTAAACAATCACACCACCTCAACAACCCCTCTTCAGCCCTCTAATACTTTTATTAATTCCACATATCCTCCTAATTTTCACGCTACGAATTCTCTGCATAATATTTACACCACACATTGCCCTTAGACACGACATCTCCACTGCCTCCACCCGCCTCCTCGCTGCAGCATGTACAACCCAAGCTTCACTTCCATATAATGTTGGATCTACTATACTCTCGTACATTGCCTTCTTTGCCTCCATGGATAACATGGAGTTCGAATCCTTGGCTAGCGCAGTGTTGTAATTGATCAATAACACTCGTTCGTGGTTACAATAATATATAAATACTGCTCGTGAGGCTAGTACACCAAACAGAGATGAGAATGAAATTAGCTTAGAAGCTCCCACACCTCCGTATGCCCTCGGATGGCGGCCCAACAGCTAGCATTGCTGGCTGTGCCATTCTTGTAGGGTTGGGTGGTCCTGTGCTTTAAAGCGTCATGTGGTTCTCGCTTACCATGAGGCAGGCCAGTACAACATGGGTTCGAATCCTTGGCTAGCATAGTGTTGTTACTGATTAATACAACTATATTATTGTAACCACGAACGAGTGGTATTTAATCAATAAAAACTCTGCGACTAGCTAAGGACTCGAACCCATGTCGTTTTGGCACGCCTCATGGTGAGCGAAAATCACATGATGCTCTAACCCACAGGACCACCGAATCCTACAAGAATCAAGCACCCACCAGAGCTAGGTGAGGCGTTTTAATTTGATCCGAGGACATACGGTGGTGGTAGTCCTGTTGGTTAGAGTCATGTGATTTTCGCTCACCATGAGGCGGGCCAAAACGACATGGGCTCGAGTCCTTGGCTAGTCGTAGAGTTATTGATTAAATACCACTCGTTCGTGGTTACAATATAATATATATATATATATATATAATATATATATATATATATATATATATATATAATATATATATATAATATATATATATATATATATATATATATATATATATATATGCAAAACAACCACTGTGAAAGAATGATGAAATTCCAAGCGCTTTCGTGACTACTCACATTATCAAGGAACAATAAAAGTAATGCATCAAAAGAAGGCATATAAAGGGTCTAGAACACACCTCACTATCACATCCCATAACAAAGCAACACCTGATGCGGGACTCATAAGAAAGAGAACACTGCATCAGGCCCGCTGGCCCAACTAGACAAATCCTTCAGCGCAACCCACAAACTATTCTACCCAAGAATTAAGATTCATTATTCAATTAATTATAAATGGATGTAATTTATATAAACCAAAGGAAATATTCATATTATTTTCAAAACTGCTTTTTATGAAACAAGATTCAGTTATATTCCTGTCGACCATGGACTTGCTTGATACAACATTCTCAACTTTTTGAAAATCAATTGGATGGTTAAAATCTCTCACATAAATAAATAGAGCATTGGAACCTTGTCCAGTTCTAATGCTATATTTATGTTGTTTTAATCTTAGAGAATCTTACAGACTTACCCGTCAGCGTTTAGGGGTGATTTTTTATCAAACGTTTTTTAACTGTCAAGATTTTTAAATAGAAGTTTGATATTAAAATTCTTAAATGGAGAAGGTATATGAACCAACATATTTTTAGTTGAATAAGGTTGGTTGTCCCTTTTTGAATTGTTAAAAGTATATTTAGCAATGTTAAAAGATTTATCAATTACGTTTCTTGGGTATTTCAAATCATTAGCCATTTCATAAATTGTGGATATTTCTTCATCTATGAACTCAGGACTACAAATTCGTAAAGCTCTCAAAAACATTGATGAGAAAACAGACAGTTTGACTCTATCTTGATGCGAGGAATAATAGTGGACATAGGAACAGTTATTTGTAGGTTTTCTGTAAATTTTAAATTTGAATTCATTATTACCCTTAATAATTAAAACATCTAGAAAACGAAATGAGTTATTTTCCTCAAATTCAACAGTAAAGTTTATAGAATGGGCTAAGTTATTTAATTTACCAAGGAAATGGGGTATATCTACATTCTTGGGCATAAGACACAAAATATCATCAACATATCTGAACCATTTAGGTCTATTAGGGAGGATTGTGTTAAGCATGTTTCAAAAAATTCCATTTATAGGTTACACGAGCAACACCTGGGTATCGGGTAAGATACAAGAGCAACACCTGAGTATCAGGTAAGACACACGAGCAACACCTGGGTATCAGGTGAGACACACGAGCAACACTTGGGTATCAGGAAAGACAGAGGAGCAACACTTGGGTATCAGGTAAGACACAGGAGCAACACCTGTGTATCAGGTAAGACACAGGAGCAACGCCTAGGTATCAGGTAAGACACACGAGCAACACCTGGGTATCAGGTAAGACACAGGAGCAACACCTGGGTACCAGGTAAGACACAGGAGCAACATCTGTGTATCAGGCAAGACACACGAGCAACACCTGGGTATCAGGTAAGACACATGAGCAACACCTAAGTATCAGGTAAGACACATGAGCAACACCTGGGCATCAGGTAAGACACATGAGCAACACCTAGGTATCAGGTAAGACACATGAGCAACACCTGGGCATCAGGTAAGACACATGAGCAACACCTAGGTATCAGGTAAGACACATGAGCAACACCTGGGTATCAGGTAAGACACATGAGCAACACCTAGGTAACAGGTAAGACACATGAGCAACACCTGGGTATCAGGTAAGACACATGAGCAACACCTAGGTATCAGGTAAGACACAGGAGCAACACCTGGGTATCAGGTAAGACACAGGAGCAACACCTGGGTATCAGGTAAGACACACGAGCAACACCTGGGTATCATGTAAGACAGGAGCAACACCTGGGTATCAGGTAAGACACATGAGCAACCCCTAGGTAACAGGTAAGACACACGAGCAACACCTGGGTATCAGGTAAGACACATGAGCAACACCTAGGTATCAGGTAAGACACAGGAGCAACACATGGGTATCAGGTAAGACACACGAGCAACACCTAGGAATCAGGAAATACACACGAGCAACACCTGGGTATCAGGTAAGACACAGGAGCAACACCTAGGTATCAGGCAAGACACATGAGCATCACCTGTGTATAAGGTAAGATGCACGAGCAACACCTGGGTATCAGGCAAGATACACGAGCAACACCTGGGTATCAGGTAAGACACACGAGCAACACCTGGGTATCAGGTAAGACACACGAGCAACACCTGGGTATCAAGTGAGACACACGAGCAACACCTGGGAATCAGGGAAGACACACGAGCAACACCTGGGAATCAGGTAAGACACACGAGCAACACCTGGGTATCAGGAAAGACAGAGGAGCAACACCTGGGTATCAGGTAAGACACAGGAGCAACACCTGTGTATCAGGTAAGACACAGGAGCAACACCTGGGTATCAGGTGAGACACACGAGCAACACCTGGGTATCAGGAAAGACAGGAGCAACACCTGTGTATCAGGTAAGACACATGAGCAACACCTGGGTATCAGGTAAGACACACGAGCAACACCTGGGTATCAGGTAAGACTCATGAGCAACACCTGCGTATCAGGTAAGACACAGGAGCAACATCTGGGTATCAGGCAAGACAAACGAGCAACACTTGGTTATCAGGTAAGACACATGAGCAACACCTGGGTATCAGGTAAGACACATGAGCAACACCTGGGTATCAGGTAAGACACATGAGCAACACCTAGGTAACAAGTAAGACACATGAGCAACACCTGGGTATCAGGTAAGACACATCAGCAACACCTAGGTATCAGGTAAGACACACGAGCAACACCTGGGTATCATGTAAGACACAGGAGCAACACCTGGGTATCAGGTAAGACACAGGAGCAACACCTGCGTATCAGGTAAGACACATGAGCAACACCTAGGTAACAGGTAAGACACACGAGCAACACCTGGGTATCAGGTAAGACACATGAGCAACACCTAGGTATCAGATAAGACACAGGAGCAACACCTGGGTATCAGGTAAGACACACGAGCAACACATAGGAATCAGGTAACACACACGAGCAACACCTGGGTATCAGGTAAGACACAGGAGCAACACCTAGGTATCAGGCAAGACACATGAGCATCACCTGTGTATAAGATAAGATGCACGAGCAACACCTGGGTATCAGGCAAGATACACGAGCAACACCTGGGTATCAGGTAAGACACACGAGCAACACCTGGGTATCAGGTAAGACACACGAGCAACACCTGGGTATCAAGTGAGACACACGAGCAACACCTGGGAATCAGGGAAGACACACGAGCAACACCTGGGAATCAGGTAAGACACACGAGCAACACCTGGGTATCAGGTGAGACACATGAGCAACACCTGGGAATCAGGTAAGACACACGAGCAACACCTGGGAATGAGGTAAGACACACGAGCAACACCTGGGTATCAGGTAAGACACAGGAGCAACACCTGGGTATCAGGTAAGACACAGGAGCAACACCTGTGTATCAGGTAAGACACAGGAGCAACACCTGGGTATCAGGTGAGACACACGAGCAACACCTGGGTATCAGGAAAGACAGGAGCAACACCTGTGTATCAGGTAAGACACACGAGCAACACCTGTGTATCAGGTAAGACACAGGAGCAACACCTGGGTATCAGGTAAGACACATGAGCAACACCTGGGTATCAGGTAAGACACACGAGCAACACCTGGGTATCAGGTAAGACTCATGAGCAACACCTGCGTATCAGGTAAGACACAGGAGCAACTTCTGGGTATCAGGCAAGACAAACGAGCAACACTTGGTTATCAGGTAAGACACATGAGCAACACCTGGGTATCAGGTAAGACACATGAGCAACACCTGGGTATCAGGTAAGACACATGAGCAACACCTAGGTAACAAGTAAGACACATGAGCAACACCTGGGTATCAGGTAAGACACATCAGCAACACCTAGGTATCAGGTAAGACACACGAGCAACACCTGGGTATCATGTAAGACACAGGAGCAACACCTGGGTATCAGGTAAGACACAGGAGCAACACCTGGGTATCAGGTAAGACACATGAGCAACACCTAGGTAACAGGTAAGACACACGAGCAACACCTGGGTATCAGGTAAGACACATGAGCAACACCTAGGTATCAGGTAAGACACAGGAGCAACACCTGGGTATCAGGTAAGACACACGAGCAACACATAGGAATCAGGTAATACACACGAGCAACACCTGGGTATCAGGTAAGACACAGGAGCAACACCTAGGTATCAGGCAAGACACATGAGCATCACCTGTGTATAAGGTAAGATACACGAGCAACACCTGGGTATCAGGCAAGATACACGAGCAACACCTGGGTATCAGGTAAGACACACGAGCAACACCTGGGTATCAGGTGAGACACACGAGCAACACCTGGGTATGAGGAAAGACACACGAGCAACACCTGGGTATCAGGAAAGACAGAGGAGCAACACCTGGGTATCAGGTAAGGCACAGGAGCAACGCCTGGGTATCAGGTAAGACACACGAGCAACACCTGGGTATCAGGTAAGACACATGATCAACACTTGGGTATCAGGTAAGACACATGAGCAACACCTAGGTATCAGGTAAGACACACGAGCAACACCTGGGTATCAGGTAAGACACATAAGCAACACTTGGGTATCAGGTAAGACACATGAGCAACACCTAGGTATCAGGTAAGACACACGAGCAACACCTGGATATCAGGTAAGACACATGAGCATCACCTAGGTATCAGGTAAGACACATGAGCAACACCTGGGTATCAGGTAAGACACATGAGCAACACCTAGGTAACAGGTAAGACACATGAGCAACACCTGGGTATCAGGTAAGACACATGAGCAACACCTAGGTAACAGGTAAGACACACGAGCAAAACCTGGGTATCAGGTAAGACACACGAGCAACACCTAGGTATCAGGTAAGACACAGGAGCAACACCTGGGTATCAGGTAAGACACACGAGCAACACCTAGGAATCAGGTAATACACAAGAGCAACACCTGGGAATCAGGTAAAACACAGGAGCAACACCTAGGTATCAGGCAAGACACATGAGCAACACCTGGGTATCAGGTAAGACACAGGAGCAACACCTGGGTATCAGGTAAGACACAGGAGTAACACTTGGGTATCAGGTAAGACACACGAGCAACACCTGTGTATCAGGTAAGACACATGAGCAACACCAAGGTATCAGATAAGACACATGAGCAACACCTGAGTATCAGGTAAGACACACGAGCAACACCTGGGTATCAGGTAAGACTCAGGAGCAACACCTGGGTATCAGGTAAGACACATGAGCAACACCTGGGTATCAGATAAGACACATGAGCAACACCTGGGTATCAGGTAAGACACATGAGCAACTCCTGGGTATCAGGTAAGACACATGAGCAACACCTGGGTATCAGGTAAGACACATGAGCATCACCTGGGTATCAGGTAAGACACAGGAGCAACACCTGGGTATCAGGTAAGACACATGAGCAACACCTGGGTATCAGATAAGACACAGAAGCAACACCTGGGTATCAGGTAAGACACATGAGCAACACCTGGGTATCAGATAAGACACATGAGCAACACCTGGGTATCAGGTAAGACACATGAGCAACACCTGGGTATCAGGTAAGAAACATGAGCAACACCTGGGTATCAGATAAGACACAGAAGCAACACCTGGGTATCAGGTAAGACACATGAGCAACACCTGGGTATCAGGTAAGACACATGAGCAACACCTGGGAATCAGATGACACAGGAACACCTGGGTATCAGGCAAAACATAGGAGCAACACCTGGGTATCAGGTAAGACGCATGAGCAACACCTGGGTATCAGGTAAGACACATGAGCAACACCTGGGTATCAGGTAAGACACATGAGCAACACCTGGGTATCAGATAAGACACATGAGGAACACCTGGGTATCAGGTAAAACATAGGAGCAACACCTGGGTATCAGGTAAGACATGAGCAACACCTGGGTATCAGGTAAGACACAAGAGCAACACCTGGGTATCACGTAAGACACAAGAGCAACACCTGGGTATCAGGTAAGACACAGGAGCAACACCTGGGTATCAGGTAAGACACATGAGCAACACCTGGGTATCAGGTAAGACACATGGGCAACACCTGGGTATCAGGTAAGACACAGGAGCAACACCTGGGAATCAGATAAGACACATGAGCAACACCTGGGTATCAGGTAAGACTCATGAGCAACACCTGGGAATCAGATAAGACACATGAGGAACACCTGGGTATCAGGTAAAACATAGGAGCAACACCTGGGTATCAGGTAAGACATGAGCAACACCTGGGTATCAGGTAAGACACAGGAGCAACACCTGGGTATCAGGTAAGACACAGGAGCAACACCTGGGTATCAGGTAAGACACATGAGCAACACCTGGGTATCAGGTAAGACACATGAGCAACACCTGGGTATCAGGTAAGACACAGGTGCAAACACCTGGGTATCAGGTAAGACACATGAGCAACACCTGGGTATCAGGTAAGACACATGAGCAACACCTGGGTATCAGGTAAGACACATGAGCAACACCTGGGTATCAGACAAGACACATGAGGAACACCTGGGTATCAGGTAAAACATAGGAGCAACACCTGGGTATCAGGTAAGACATGAGCAACACCTAGGTATCAGGTAAGACACAGGAGCAACACCTGGGTATCAGGTAAGACACACGAGCAACACCTGGGTATCAAGTGAGACACACGAGCAACACCTGGGAATCAGGGAAGACACACGAGCAACACCTGGGAATCAGGTAAGACACACGAGCAACACCTGGGTATCAGGTGAGACACATGAGCAACACCTGGGAATCAGGTAAGACACACGAGCAACACCTGGGAATGAGGTAAGACACACGAGCAACACCTGGGTATCAGGTAAGACACAGGAGCAAACACATGGGTATCAGGTAAGACACAGGAGCAACACCTGTGTATCAGGTAAGACACAGGAGCAACACCTGGGTATCAGGTGAGACACACGAGCAACACCTGGGTATCAGGAAAGACAGGAGCAAACACCTGTGTATCAGGTAAGACACACGAGCACACCTGTGTATCAGGTAAGACACAGGAGCAACACCTGGGTATCAGGTAAGACACATGAGCAACACCTGGTATCAGGTAAGACACACGAGCAACACCTGGGTATCAGGTAAGACTCATGAGCAACACCTGCGTATCAGGTAAGACACAGGAGCAACTTCTGGGTATCAGGCAAGACAAACGAGCAACACTTGGTTATCAGGTAAGACACATGAGCAACACCTGGGTATCAGGTAAGACACATGAGCAACACCTGGGTATCAGGTAAGACACATGAGCAACACCTAGGTAACAAGTAAGACACATGAGCAACACCTGGGTATCAGGTAAGACACATCAGCAACACCTAGGTATCAGGTAAGACACACGAGCAACACCTGGGTATCATGTAAGACACAGGAGCAACCACCTGGGTATCAGGTAAGACACAGGAGCAACACCTGGGTATCAGGTAAGACACATGAGCAACACCTAGGTAACAGGTTAAGACACACGAGCAAACCTGGGTATCAGGTAAGACACATGAGCAACACCTAGGTATCAGGTAAGACACAGGAGCAACACCTGGGTATCAGGTAAGACACACGAGCAACACATAGGAATCAGGTAATACACACGAGCAACACCTGGGTATCAGTGTAAGACACAGGAGCAACACCTAGGTATCAGGCAAGACACATGAGCATCACCTGTGTATAAGGTAAGATACACGAGCAACACCTGGGTATCAGGCAAGATACACGAGCAACACCTGGGTATCAGGTAAGACACACGAGCAACACCTGGGTATCAGGTGAGACACACGAGCAACACCTGGGTATGAGGAAAGACACACGAGCAACACCTGGGTATCAGGAAAGACAGAGGAGCAACACCTGGGTATCAGGTAAGGCACAGGAGCAACGCCTGGGTATCAGGTTAAGACACACGAGCAACACCTGGGTATCAGGTAAGACACATGATCAACACTTGGGTATCAGGTAAGACACATGAGCAACACCTAGGTATCAGGTAAGACACACGAGCAACACCTGGGTATCAGGTAAGACACATAAGCAACACTTGGGTATCAGGTAAGACACATGAGCAACACCTAGGTATCAGTGTAAGACACACGAGCAACACCTGGATATCAGGTAAGACACATGAGCATCACCTAGGTTATCAGGTAAGACACATGAGCAACACCTGGGTATCAGGTAAGACACAGTGAGCAACACCTAGGTAACGGTAAGACACATGAGCAACACCTGGGTATCAGGTAAGACACATGAGCAACACCTAGGTAACAGGTAAGACACACGAGCAAAACCTGGGTATCAGGTAAGACACACGAGCAACACCTAGGTATCAGGTAAGACACAGGAGCAACACCTGGGTATCAGGTAAGACACACGAGCAACACCTAGGAATCAGGTAATACACAAGAGCAACACCTGGGAATCAGGTAAAACACAGGAGCAACACCTAGGTATCAGGCAAGACACATGAGCAACACCTGGGTATCAGGTAAGACACAGGAGCAACACCTGGGTATCAGGTAAGACACAGGAGTAACACTTGGGTATCAGGTAAGACACACGAGCAACACCTGTGTATCAGGTAAGACACATGAGCAAACCAAGGTATCAGATAAGACACATGAGCAACACCTGAGTATCAGGTAAGACACACGAGCAACACCTGGGTATCAGGTAAGACTCAGGAGCAACACCTGGGTATCAGGTAAGACACATGAGCAACACCTGGGTATCAGATAAGACACATGAGCAACACCTGGGTATCAGGTAAGACACATGAGCAACTCCTGGGTATCAGGTAAGACACATGAGCAACACCTGGGTATCAGGTAAGACACATGAGGCATCACCTGGGTATCAGGTAAGACACAGGAGCAACACCTGGGTATCAGGTAAGACACATGAGCAACACCTGGGTATCAGATAAGACACAGAAGCAACACCTGGGTATCAGGTAAGACACATGAGCAACACCTGGGTATCAGATAAGACACATGAGCAACACCTGGGTATCAGGTAAGACACATGAGCAACACCTGGGTATCAGGTAAGAAAACATGAGCAACACCTGGGTATCAGATAAGACACAGAAGCAACACCTGGGTATCAGGTAAGACACATGAGCAACACCTGGGTATCAGGTAAGACACATGAGCAACACCTGGGAATCAGATGACACAGGAACACCTGGGTATCAGGCAAAACATAGGAGCAACACCTGGGTATCAGGTAAGACGCATGAGCAACACCTGGGTATCAGGTAAGACACATGAGCAACACCTGGGTATCAGGTAAGACACATGAGCAACACCTGGGTATCAGATAAGACACATGAGGAACACCTGGGTATCAGGTAAAACATAGGAGCAACACCTGGGTATCAGGTAAGACATGAGCAACACCTGGGTATCAGGTAAGACACAAGAGCAACACCTGGGTATCAGGTAAGACACAAGAGCAACACCTGGGTATCAGGTAAGACACAGGAACAACACCTGGGTATCAGGTAAGACACATAAGCAACACCTGGGTATCAGGTAAGACACATGGGCAACACCTGGGTATCAGGTAAGACACAGGAGCAACACCTGGGAATCAGATAAGACACATGAGCAACACCTGGGTATCAGGTAAGACTCATGAGCAACACCTGGGAATCAGATAAGACACATGAGGAACACCTGGGTATCAGGTAAAACATAGCAGAAACACCTGGGTATCAGGTAAGACATGAGCAACACCAGGGTATCAGGTAAGACACAGGAGCAACACCTGGGTATCAGGTAAGACACAGGAGACAACACCTGGGATCAGGTAAGACACATGAGCAACACCTGGGTATCAGGTAAGACACATGAGCAACACCTGGGTATCAGGTAAGACACAGGTGCAACACCTGGGTATCAGGTAAGACACATGAGCAACACCTGGGTATCAGGTAAGACACATGAGCAACACCTGGGTATCAGGTAAGACACATGAGCAACACCTGGGTATCAGACAAGACACATGAGGAACACCTGGGTATCAGGTAAAACATAGGAGCAACACCTGGGTATCAGGTAAGACATGAGCAACACCTGGGTATCAGGTAAGACACAGGAGCAACACCTGGGTATCAGGTAAGACACATGAGCAACACCTGGGTATCTGGAAAGACACATGAGCAACACCTACGTATCAGGTAAGACACATGAGCAACACCTGGGTATCAGGTAAGACACACGAGCAACACCTGGGTATCAGGTAAGACACATGAGCAACACCTGGGTATCAGGTAAGACACATGAACACCTGGGTATCAGGTAAGACACATGAGCAACACCTAGGTATCAGGTAAGACACATGAGCAACACCTAGGTATCAGGTAAGACACATGAGCAACACCTGGGTATCAGGAGAGACACATGAGCAACACCTGGGAATCAGGTAAGACACATGAGCAACACCTGGGTATCAGGAAAGACACATGAGCCACACCTAGGTATCAGGTCAGACACAGGAGCAACACCTGGGTATCAGATAAGACACATGAGGAACACCTGGGTATCAGGTAAGACACATGAGCAACACCTTGTTATCGGATAAGACACATGAGGAACACCTGGGTATCAGGTAAAACATAGGAGTAACACCTGGGTATCAGGTAAGACATGAGCAACACCTTGGTATCAGGTAAGACACAGGAGCAACACCTGGGTATCAGGTAAGACACAGCAGCAACACCTGGGTATCAGGTAAGACACATGAGCAACACCTGGGTATCAGGTAAGACACATGAGCAACACCTGGGTATCAGGTAAGACACAGGTGCAACACCTGGGTATCAGGTAAGACAATGAGCAACACCTGGGTATCAGGTAAGACACAGAGCAACACCTGGGTATCAGGACAGACACATGAGGAACACCTGGGTATCAGGTAAAACATATGAGCAACAACTGAATCAGTAGACAGAGCAACACCTGGGTATCAGTAAGACACAGGAGCAACACCTGGGTATCAGGTAAGACACATGAGCAACACCTGGGTATCAGGTAAGACACATGAGCAACACCTGGGTATCAGGTAAGACACACGAGCAACACCTGGGTATCAGGTAAGACACATGAGCAACACCTGGGTATCAGGTAAGACACATGAGCAACACCTGGGTATCAGGTAAGACACAGGAGCAACACCTAGGTATCAGGTAAGACACATGAGCAACACCTGGGTATCAGGTAAGACACATGAGCAACACCTGGGTATCAGGTAAGACACAGGAGCAACACCTGGGTATCAGATAAGACACATGATCAACACCTGGGTATCAGGTAAGACACATGAGCAACACCTGGGTATCAGGTAAGACACATGAGCAACACCTGGGTATCAGGTAAGACACATGAGCAACACCTAGGTATCAGGTAAGACACATGAGCAACACCTGGGTATCAGGTAAGACACAGGAGCAACACCTGGGTATCAGGTAAGGCACATGAGCAACACCTGGGTATCAGATAAGACACATGAGCAACACCTGGGTATCAGATAAGACACACGAGCAACACCTGGGTATCAGGTAAGACACATGAGCAACACCTAGGTATCAGGTAAGACACATGAGCAACACCTGGGTATCAGATAAGACACATGAGCAACACCTGGGTATCAGTAAGACACAGAGCAACACCTGGGTATCAGGTAAGACACATGAGCAAACACCTAGGTATCAGGTAAGACACATGAGCAACACCTGGGTATCAGGTAAGACACAGGAGCAACACCTGGGTATCAGGTAAGGCACATGAGCAACACCTGGGTATCAGATAAGACACATGAGCAACACCTGGGTATCAGATAAGACACACGAGCAACACCTGGGTATCAGGTAAGACACACGAGCAAGACCTGGGTATCAGGTAAGACACATGAGCAACACCTAGGTATCAGGTAAGACACATGAGCAACACCTGGGTATCAGGTAAGACACAGGAGCAACACCTGGGTATCAGGTAAACACAGAGCAACACCTGGTATCAGGTAAGACACATGAGCAAACTGGGTATCAGATAAGACACATGAGCAACACCTGGGTATCAGTAAAGACACACGAGCAACACCTGGGTATCAGGTAAGACACATGAGCAACACCTGGGTATCAGGTAAGACACATGAGCAACACCTGGGTATCAGATAAGACACACGAGCAACACCTGGGTATCAGGTAAGACACATGAGCAACACCTGGGTATCAGGTAAGACACACGAGCAACACCTGGGTATCAGTAAGACACATGAGCAACACCTGGGTATCAGGTAAGACACATGAGCAACACCTGGGTATCCGACAAGACACATGAGGAACACCTGGGTATCAGGTAAAACAAGGAGCAACACCTGGGTAATCAGGTAAGACATGAGCAACACCTGGGTATCAGGTAAGACACAGGAGCAACACCTGGGTATCAGGTAAGACACATGAGCAACACCTGGGTATGTGGAAAGACACATGAGCAACACCTACGTATCAGGAAAGACACATGAGTAACACCTGGGTATCAGGTAAGACACATGAGCAACACCTGGGTATCAGGTAAGACACATGAGCAACACCTGGGTATCAGGTAAGACACATGAACACCTGGGTATCAGGTAAGACACATGAGCAACACCTAGGTATCAGGTAAGACACATGAGCAACACCTAGGTATCAGGTAAGACACATGAGCAACACCTGGGTATCAGGAGAGACACATGAGCAACACCTGGGAATCAGGTAAGACACATGAGCAACACCTGGGTATCAGGAAAGACACATGAGCAAAACCTAGGTATCAGGTAAGACACAGGAGCAACACCTGGGTATCAGATATGACACATGAGGAACACCTGGGTATCAGGTAAGACACATGAGCAACACCTTGGTATCGGATAAGACACATGAGGAACACCTGGGTATCAGGTAAAACATAGGAGCAACACCTGGGTATCAGGTAAGACATGAGCAACACCTGGGTATCAGGTAAGACACAGGAGCAACACCTGGGTATCAGGTAAGACACAGGAGCAACACCTGGGTATCAGGTAAGACACATGAGCAACACCTGGGTATCAGGTAAGACACATGAGCAACACCTGGGTATCAGGTAAGACACAGGTAGCAACACCTGGGTATCAGGTAAGACACATGAGCAACACCTGGGTATCAGGTAAGACACATGAGCAACACCTGGGTATCAGACAAGACACATGAGGAACACCTGGGTATCAGGTAAAACATATGAGCAACACCTGGGTATCAGGTAAGACATGAGCAACACCTGGGTATCAGGTAAGACACAGGAGCAACACCTGGGTATCAGGTAAGACACATGAGCAACACCTGGGTATCAGGTAAGACACACGAGCAACACCTGGCGTCAGTGGAGACCACGAGTAACACCTGGGTATCAGGTAAACACTATGAGCAACACCTGGGTATCAGGTAAGACACATGAGCAACACCTGGGTATCAGGTAAGACACAGGAGCAACACCTAGGTATCAGGTAAGACACATGAGCAACACCTGGGTATCAGGTAAGACACATGAGCAACACCTGGGTATCAGGCAAGACACAGGAGCAACACCTGGGTATCAGATAAGACACATGATCAACACCTGGGTATCAGGTAAGACACATGAGCAACACCTGGGTATCAGGTAAGACACATGAGCAACACCTCGGTATCAGGTAAGACACATGAGCAACACCTAGGTATCAGGTAAGACACATGAGCAACACCTGGGTATCAGGTAAGACACAGGAGCAACACCTGGGTATCAGGTAAGGCACATGAGCAACACCTGGGTATCAGATAAGACACATGAGCAACACCTGGTAATCAGATAAGACACAGAGCAACACTGGTATCAGGTAAGACACATGAGCAACACCTAGGTATCAGGTAAGACACATGAGCAACACCTGGGTATCAGATAAGACACATGAGCAACACCTGGGTATCAGATAAGACACACGAGCAACACCTGGGTATCAGGTAAGACACATGAGCAACACCTAGGTATCAGGTAAGACACATGAGCAACACCTGGGTATCAGGTAAGACACAGGAGCAACACCTGGGTATCAGGTAAGGCACATGAGCAACACCTGGGTATCAGATAAGACACATGAGCAACACCTGGGTATCAGATAAGACACACCAGCAACACCTGGGTATCAGGTAAGACACACGAGCAAGACCTGGGTATCAGGTAAGACACATGAGCAACACCTAGGTATCAGGTAAGACACATGAGCAACACCTGGGTATCAGGTAAGACACAGGAGCAACACCTGGGTATCAGGTAAGACACAGGAGCAACACCTGGGTATCAGGTAAGACACATGAGCAAAACCTGGGTATCAGATAAGACACATGAGCAACACCTGGGTATCAGATAAGACACACGAGCAACACCTGGGTATCAGGTAAGACACATGAGCAACACCTGGGTATCAGGTAAGACACATGAGCAACACCTGGGTATCAGATAAGACACACGAGCAACACCTGGGTATCAGGTAAGACACATGAGCAACACCTGGGTATCAGGTAAGACACACGAGCAACACCTGGGTATCAGGTAAGACACATGAGCAACACCTGGGTATCAGGTAAGACACATGAGCAACACCTGGGTATCAGACAAGACACATGAGGAACACCTGGGTATCAGAAAACATAGGAGCAACACCTGGGTATCAGGTAAGACATGAGCAACACCTGGGTATCAGGTAAGACACAGGAGCAACACCTGGGTATCAGGTAAGACACATGAGCAACACCTGGGTATGTGGAAGACACATGAGCAACACCTACGGTATCAGGTAAGGACACATGAGTAACACATGGGTATCAGGTAAAACATGAGCAACACCTGGATATCAGGTAAGACATGAGCAACACCTGGGTATCAGGTTAAGACACAGGAGAACACCTGGGTATCAGGTTAAGACACATGAGCAACACCTGGGTATGGAAAGCACATGAGCAACACCTAGGTATCAGTAAGACACATGATAACACCTGGGTATCAGGATAGAGACACAGAGCAACACCTGGAATCAGGTAGACACATGAGCAACACCTGGGTATCAGGAAAGACATGCATGTGGAACACCTGAGATCACCTGGTACAGAAACCATGAGAACACCTGGTATCAGGTAGCAACATGAGCAACCTGGTATCGGAAAGACACATGATGAACACCTGGGTACAGGTAGGAGACTGACAAGAGACAACACCTGGGATGGTAAGACATGAGCAACACCTGGGTATCAGGAAGACACATGAGCAACACTGGTATCGGTAGACACAGGCAACACTGGGTATCATAATGACACATAGAACACTGGGTATCAGGTAAGAACACATAGCAACACCTGGTATGAAAAAGAACATAGGAAACACTGGGATAGTAAAACAATAAGAACACCTGGTATCAGGTAAACATGAGCAACACCTGGGTATCAGTAAGACACGGACAACGTGGTATGAACCCATTTAGGAGACTCAAGAGTAATAGGAAAAACAACAGGGTCAAACCTAAACTCGAACTATGAACCAGTGTAAGTCGAGACATAGCTTTAATAGTAAGAAATAATATACCCTATTCCAATAGGACAATTAATAAGGGAAATACATGTATCACAGAGTTAGGATTCATACACTACTTATAGGGCAAAAATGATAGAGACATTAAGGTTATTGATAATAATATTTTAAATAGTTATATATGATTAAAAAATAATATATTACATGAATATTTATAGATAATATTTCAATTTAACAAACATGAAAATTCAAAAAAAACTTATTCATATCTAATTTTTGTTATAAATATAGTAAATTCATATAAGTTAACATTATTATATTACAAGTTAAATACAACATATAAAGAATTGAATTTACTAATAATACGAAAAACCATTAGTGAATCAAGGTTGTCCCGAATACAATTCAGCATTTAGAATATTTACAAAATAAATTCATATTATTAAAGTTATTATATAAAAATTCATTAATGATGATGTTTAAACTTATTGAAAAATCATATTCGAATCTCCTACATAAAACAAAGAAAACCATCTGATGGAATCATTGTTTTAAAATAGCATTCTAGTTTCCATTAAAGTACTTTATCTAAAAAATTAAAACAGAATTAGTTTATAATTTATAAACGTTTTATGGTAGAATTTTAAAATTATTGAATAAATTTTAATTGAAAAGAATGTATCAAACAATAAATTTAGTATAGTTGTTTGTTGATTTCAAACAAGATTTACTAATGGTTAAAGATCATCACTTATTTGAACATTCATAAATATAGAGAGTAAAAACATAATCCATCTATGATGCAACAAATTGGTACAGAAACAAGAGACTGTAATGAAAACCTACACTTTGGTTATATAAGAAAGGATTTTATTAATTTTAAAAGAAAATGGAATATTAATTAACATGGAGAAAAGGTCAGTAAAACGACAATCTGTGTACACAAGCAATTTAACATGTAAGGTTTAAGAATGTACATTAAATTCGTTAAGAGAACATGGCAACTGGTAGGACAAAGACACACCTAGTACAGGTAGACACTACAAACCTTCAGGTAAGACACATGAAGCACCTGGTAAAACATGACAAGGCAACACTGGATCAGTAAGAACATGAGCAACCGTATATCAGGTAAGACACAGAGCACACCGGGTATAGTAAGCACACGGAAAAGTTAGGAAAGAGAACACCTGGTACAGAGACAAGGAGCAACATCAGGAAGAACACAAAGGACACTGAATGAAAGACATAGCATGGTAAGACAGCAATACAACCCGGATCAGTGTAAGACACAGAACACCTGGTACAGGAAACCATGAGCAAACCACTGGACATAGGAGACAAGTACAGGTAAGACAGAAACATAAAGTAACCAACACCGGGGGTCAGGTAAGACACAGACAACACCTAGGTAATCAGGAAACACAGAGCAACACCTGGGATCAGGTAAGACAACCATGAGCAACACAACTCAGGTTAGAAAACTGGACAGAAGGCACAGGTAGACACAGTAGCAACACTGGTAACAGGTAAGACACAGAGCACACCTGGGTATGGAAGACACAGAGCAACACCGGGAATCAGAAGACACGACAGAAACACTGGAGTACCGGAAGCAGGACAGAACCGACATCAGGAAGCACACGGGCAACACCCAGAGACACGTGATAGGAAAGGAGAACACCTAGGTATCAGGAAGACAACAGACGGAACACCGTGATAGGTAAGACAACGAGACACCTGGTTCAGGAAGAACGAGCACCGTTATCAGGTAAGGACAGCAACACCGTATCAGGAAGAACCCAACAGGGTACACAACATCGTTAGACACGAACACCTGGAAACAAAAAAGGGGCAAACATGGTACAGGAAACCAAATGGGGAAGCCAACCAAATGGTTTAGGGAAAAAAAACCCCCTGGGCATAAAAAATGGAAATTAAAAAACCCGGAAAGGGAAGGGAAAACGAAAAAAGGGAAGGAAAGGGCAACAAACCCCCGGGTTCTAAGAACACGAGAACATGGGACAGGAAACAGGGAAAACCCCTGGGAAAAGGAAGAAAGAGAAAACCCCAAAAGGGAAAACCAAAGAAGAAAAAAAAAGGGAAATGGGGGGGGGACCCGGGACGGAAACCCAAACCCCTTGGTATCAGGTAAGACACATGAGCAACACCTGGGTATCAGGTAAGACACAGAGCAACACCTGGGTATCAGGTAAGACACAGGGGCAACACCCGGGTATCAGGTAAGACACATGAGCAACACCTGGGTATCAGATAAGACACATGAGCAACACCTGGGTATCAGGTAAGACACACGAGCAACACCTGGGTATCAGGTAAGACACATGAGCAACACCTGGGTATCAGGTAAGACACATGAGCAACACCTGGGTATCAGGTAAGACACAGGAGCAACACCTGCGTAGCTTCACTATGAACTGAGAAAAGTCAGTTTGACAAAACTACTTGAGAATACAGAGTCACAGATGTTGCACACATGTATTTTTGGCCATCTTTGCGGAATATTGAAATTCCATTTATGAAATGATTCCAGCTTTGTCTCTTGTGTGGATTTAATAGCATTCACGTGGCAGCACAAACACGGAGCTCTGCAAGGCCGCCATTGATCCTGCTGTTAAAACACATAAAAGACCATTATGCTGCTCACTCATTAATTGCTAAACCAGCCATTTTAATAACAGCATTATCTCATGGCGTTGAAAAGAGCAATTCTGAACGTGTTTGCTGTTAAATGTGGTAGCAGAAAGTGTAATTAAAATAAGGACGTCTTGTTCTCTTAAACTTGATTGGTTATCCTGTGGTGACGTCATAGTGTCCTTGGAAGAGGATTTTTAATAATGCGGCTTGTGCACTCCCTGTGTCCTGTATCATCACCACAGCACTGTGATGTGTGCACTACCTGTGTCCTGTATCATCACCACAGCACTGTGATGTGTGCACTACCTGTGTCCTGTATCATCACCACAGCACTGTGATGTGTGCACTACTGTGTCCTGTATCATCACCACAGCACTGTGATGTGTGCACTCCCTGTGTCCTGTATCATCACCACAGCACTGTGATGTGTGCACTCCCTGTGTCCTGTATCATCACCACAGCACTGTGATGTGTGCACTCCCTAAGTCTTGTATCATCACCACAGCACTGTGATGTGTGCACTCCCTGTGTCCTGTATCATCACCACAGCACTGTGATGTGTGCACTCCCTGTGTCCTGTATCATCACCACAGCACTGTGATGTGTGCACTCCCTGTGTCCTGTATCATCACCACAGCACTGTGATGTGTGCACTCCCTGTGTCCTGTATCATAACAACAGCACTGTGATGTGTGCACTCTCCGTATCCTGTATCATCACCACAGCACTGTGATGTGTGCACTCCCTGTGTCCTGTATCATCACCACAGCACTGTGATGTGTGCACTCTGCGTATCCTGTATCATCACCACAGCACTGTGATGTGTGCACTCCCTGTGTCTTGTATCATCACCACAGCACTGTGATGTGTGCACTCCCTTTGTCCTGTATCATCACCACAGCACTGTGATGTGTGTACTCCCTGTGTCCTGTATCATAACAACAGCACAGTGTTGTGTGCACTCCGTGTTCTGTATCATCACCACAGCACTGTGGTGTGTGCACTCCCTGTGTCCTGTATCATCACCACAGCACTGTGATGTGTGTACTCCCTGTGTCCTGTATCATCACTACAGCACTGTGATGTGTGCACTCCCTGTGTCCTGTATCATCACCACAGCACTGTGCGTGTGCTACCTCCTGTGCTCCTGTATCATAACAATCAGCAGTGTTGTGTGCACTCCGTGTTTGTATCATCACCACAGCACTGTGGATGTGTGCACTCCCTGTGTCCTGTATCATCACCATCAGCACTGTGATTGTGCATTCCCTGTGTCCTGTACAATCACCACAGCACTGTGATGTGTGCACTCCCTGTGTCCTGTATCATAACAACAGCACAGTGTTGTGTGCACTCCCTGTGTCCTGTATCATCACCACAGCACTGTGATGTGTGCAGTCCCTGTGTCCTGTATCATCACCACAGCACTGTGATGTGTGCACTCCCTGTGTCCTGTATCATCACCACAGCACTGTGATGTGTGCACTCCCTGTGTCCTGTATCATAACAACAGCACAGTGTTGTGTGCACTCCGTGTCCTGTATCATCACCAAAGCACTGTGGTGTGTGCACTCCGTGTCCTGTATCATCACCAAAGCACTGTGGTGTGTGCACTCCCTGTGTCCTGTATCATAACAGCAGCACAGTGTTGTGTGCACTCCGTGTCCTGTATCATCACCAAAGCAATGTGGTGTGTGCACTCCGTGTCCTGTATCATCACCAAAGCACTGTGGTGTGTGCACTCCCTGTGTCCTGCATCATCACCACAGCACTGTGGTGTGTGCACTCCCTGTGTCCTGTATCTTCACCATAGCACTGTGGTGTGTGCACTCCCTCTGTCCTGCATCATCACTACAGCACTGTGATGTGTGCACTCCCTGTGTCCTGTATCTTCACCATAGCACTGTGGTGTGTGCACTCCATGTGTCCTGTATCATCACCACAGCACTGTGATGTGTGCACTCCCTGTGTCCTGTATCATCACCACAGCACTGTGATGTGTGCACTCCCTGTGTCCTGTATCTTCACCATAGCACTGTGGTGTGTGCACTCCCTGTGTCCTGTATCATCGCAGCACTGTGGTGTGTGCACTCCCTGTGTCCTGTATCATCACCACAGCACTGTGATGTGTGCACTCCCTGTGTCCTGTATCATCAACACAGCACTGCGATGTGTGCACTCCCTGTGTCCTGTATCATCGCAGCACTGTGGTGTGTGCACTCCCTGTGTCCTGTATCATCACCACAGCATTGTGGTATGTGCACTCCCTGTGTCGTGTATCATCACCACAGCACTGTGGCGTGTGCACTCCCTGTGTCCTGTATCATCACCACAGAACTGTGGTGTGCACTCTTTGTGTCCTGTATCATCGCCACAGCACTGTGGTGTGTGCATTCCCTGTGTCCTGTATCATCACTTCAGTACTGTGTTGTGCGCACTCCCTGTGTCCTGTATTATAACCACAGCACTGTGGCGTGTGCACTCCCTGTGTCCTGTATCATCACCACAGCGCTGTGGTGTGTGCACTCCCTGTGTCCTGTATCATCACCACAGCACTGTGGTGTGTGCACTCCCTGTGTCCTGCATCATCACCACAGCACTGTGGTGTGTGCACTCCATGTGTCCTGTATCATCACTCCAGTACTGTAATGTGTGCACTCCTAGTTTCCTGTATCATCACCACAGCATTGCGGTGTGTGCACTCCCTCTGTAGTGTATCATCGCCACAGCACTGTGGTGTGTGCACTCTCTGTGTCCTGTATAATTACCACAGCACTGTGGTGTGTGCACTCCCTGTGTCCTGTATCATCACCACAGCACTGTGGTGTGTGTACTCCCTGTGTCCTGTATCATAACTTCAATACTGTGTTGTGTGCACTCCCTGTGTCCAGTATCATCACCACAGCACTGTGGTGTGAGCACCCCGTGTCTCCTGTATCATCACTACAGCAATGTGGTGTGTGCACTCCCTGTGTCCTGTATCATCACCACAGCACTGTGATGTGTGCACTCCCTGTGTCCTTTATCATCACCGCAGCAATGTGGCGTGTGCACCTCCTGTCTCCTGTATCATCACTACAGCAATGTGGCGTGTGCACTCCCTGTGTCCTGTATGATCACCACAGCACTGCGTGTGTACCCCGTCTCCTTATCATCACATAGCACTGTGGCGTGTGCACTCCCTTTGTCCTGTATCATCACCACAGCACTGTGATGTGTGCACTCCCTGTGTCCTGTATCATCACCATAGCACTGTGATGTGTGCACTCCCTGTGTCCTGTATCATCACCATAGCACTGTGATGTGTGCACTCCCTGTGTCCTGTATCATCACTACAGCACTTTGATGTGTGCACTCCCTGTGTCCTGTGTCATCACCACAGCACTGTGGTGTGTGCACTCCTTGTGTACTGTATCATCGCCACAGCACTGTGGTGTGTGCACTCTTTGTGTCCTGTATCATCACTTCAGTACTGTGTTGTGTGCACTCCCCGTGTCCTGTATCATTACCACAACACTGCGGTGTGTGCACTCCATGTGTCCTATATCATCACCACAGAATTGTGGTGTGTGCACTCCCTGTGTCCTGTATCATCAACGCAGCACTGTGGTGTGTGCACTCCCTGTGTCCTGTATCATCACCACAGCGCTGTGTTGTGTGCACTCCGTGTCCTGTATCATCACTACAACACTGTGATGTGTGCACTACCTGTGTCCTGTATCATCACCACAGCACTGAGTTATATGCACTCCATGTGTCCTGTATCATCACCACAGCGCTGTGGTGTGTGCACTCCGTGTCCTGTATCATCACTACAACACTGTGATGTGTGCACTACCTGTGTCCTGTATCATCACCACAGCACTGAGTTATATGCACTCCCTGTGTCCTGTATCATCACCACAGCGCTGTGGTGTGTGCACTCCGTGTCCTGTATCATCACTACAACACTGTGATGTGTGCACTACCTGTGTCCTGTATCATCATCACAGCACTGTGATGTGTGCACTCCCTGTGTCCTGTATCATCACAGCACTGTTGTGTGTGCACTCCCTGTGTCCTGTATCATCACCACAGCATTGTGGTGTGTGCACTCCCTGTGTCCTGTATCATCGCCACAGCACTGTGGTGTGTGCACTCCCTGTGTCCTGTATCATCACCACTGCACTGTGATGTGTGCACTCCCTGTGTCCTGTATCATCGCCACAGCACTGTGGTGTGTGCACTCCCTGTGTCCTGTATCATCGCCACAGCACTGTGGTGTGTGCACTCCCTTTGTCCTGTATCACCACAGCACCGTGATGTGTGCACTCCGTGTCCTGTATCATCACCATAGCACTGTGGTGTGTGCACTCCCTGTGTCCTGTATCATCACTATAACACAGTGTTGTGTGCACTCCCTGTTTCTTGTATCATCACTACAGCACTGTGATGTGTGCACTCCCTGTGTCCTTTATCATCACAGCACTGTTGTGTGTGCACTCCCTGTGTCCTGTATCATCACCACAGCATTGTGGTTTGTGCACTCCCTGTGTCCTGTATCATCGCCACAGCACTGTGGTGGTGCACTCCCTGTGTCCTGTATCATCACCATAGCACTGTGGTGTGTGCACTCCCTGTGTCCTGTATCATCACCATAACACAGTGTTGTGTGCACACCCTGTTTCTTGTATCATCACTACAGCACTGTGATATGTGCACTCCCTGTGTCCTGTATCATCACCACAGCACTGTGGTTTGTGCACTCCTTGTGTCCTGTATCATCGCCACAGCACTGTGGTGTGTGCATTCCCTGTGTCCTGTATCATCACCACAGCACTGTGTTGTGTGCACTCCCTGTGTCCTGTATCATCACCACATCACTGTGGCGTGTGCACCCCCTGTCTCCTGTATCATCACCCCGGCTCTGTGGCTTGTGCACCCCCTCTCTCCTGTATCATCACCAAGGCACTGCGATGTGTGCACTCCCTTTGTCCTGTATCATCACCACAGCACTGTGATGTGTGCACGCCCTGTGTCCTGTATCATCACCACAGCACTGTGATGAGTGCACTCCCTGTGTCCTGAATCATTACCACAGCACTGTGGTGTGTCCACTCCCTGTGTCCGGTATCATCATCACAGCACTGTGTTATGTGCACTCCCTGTGTCCTGTATCATCACTGTATCAGCTGTGTTGTGTGCACTCCCTGTGTCCTGTATCATCACCACAGCACTGTGATGTGTGCACTCCCTTTGTCCTGTATCATCACCAAAGCACTGTGATGTGTGCACTCCCTTTGTCCTGTATCATCACCACAGCACTGTGATGTGTGCACTCCCTGTGTCCTGTATGATCACCATAGCACTGTGGTGTGTGTACTCCATGTGTCCTGTATCATCACAATAACACAGTGTTGAGTGCACTCCCTGTGTCTTTTATAATCACCACAGCACTCTGATGTGTGCACTCCCTTTGTCCTGTATCATCACAGCACTGTTGTGTGTGCACTCCCTGTGTCCTGTATCATCACCACAGCATTGTGGTGTGTAAACTCCGTGTCCTGTATCATCGCCACAGCACTGTGGTGTGTGCACTCCCTGTGTTCTATATCATCACTTTAGTACTGTGTTGTGTGCACTCCCTGTGTCCTGTATCATCACTTCAGTACTGTGTTGTGTGCACTCCCCGTGTCCTGTATCATCACCACAGCACTGTGGTGTGTGCACTCCATGTGTCCTGTATCCTCACCACAGAATTGCGGTGTATGCACTCCCTGTGTCCTGTATCATCACCGCAGCACTGTGGATCGTGCACTCCCTGTGTCCTGTATCATCACCACAGCACTGTATTGTGTGTACTCCCTGTCCTGTATCATCACTTCAGTACTGTGGTGTGTGCACTCATTGTGTCCTGTATCATCGCCACAGCATTGTGGTGTGTGCACTCTCTGTGTACTGAATCATCGCCACAGCACTGTGGTGTGTGCACTCCCTGTGTCCTGTATCATCACAACAGCACTGTGGTGTGTGCACTCCCTGTGTTCTGTATCATCACCACAGCTCTGTGGTGTGTGCACTCCCTGTGCCCTGTATCATCACTTCAATACTGTGTTGTGTGCACTCCCTGTGTCCTGTATCTTCACCACAGCACTGTGGTGTGTGCACCCCCTGTCTCCTGTATCATCACCACAGCAATGTGGCGTGTGCACCTCCTGTCTCCTGTTTCGTCACTACAGCAATGTTGCGTGTGCATTCCCTGTGTCCTGTATCATCACCACAGCACTGCGGTGTGTGCACCCACTGTCTCCTGTATCATCACCACAGCACTGTGGCGTGTGCACCCCCTGTCTCCTCTATCACCACAGCACTGCGGTGTGCACCCCCTGTGTCCTGTATCATCACCACAGCACTGTGGCGTGTGCACCCCCTGTCTCCTGTATCATCACCCCAGCACTGTGATGTGCACCCTCTGCGTCATGTATCATCACCCCAGCACTGTGATGTGCACCCTCTGCGTCATGTATCATCACCCCAGCACTGTGATGTGCACCCTCTGCGTCATGTATCATCACCCCCCGCACTGGGGGTGTGCACCCTCTGCGTCATGTATCATCACCCCAGCACTGTGGTGTGCACCTCTGCGTCATGTATCATCACCCCAGCACTGTGGTGTGCACCTCTGCGTCATGTATCATCACCCCAGCACTGTGGTGTGCACCTCTGCGTCATGTATCATCACCACAGCACTGTGGTGTGCACCTCTGCGTCATGTATCATCACCCCAGCACTGTGGTGTGCACCTCTGCGTCATGTATCATCACCCCAGCACTGTGATGTGCACCCTCTGCGTCATGTATCATCATCCCAGCACTGTGATGTGCACCTCTGCGTCATGTATCATCACCACAGCACTGTGGTGTGCACCTCTGCGTCATGTATCATCACCACAGCACTGTGGTGTGCACCTCTGCGTCATGTATCATCACCCCAGCACTGTGGTGTGCACCTCTGCGTCATGTATCATCACCCCAGCACTGTGATGTGCACCCTCTGCGTCATGTATCACCACCACAGCACTGAGATGTGCACCCTCTGCGTCATGTATCATCACCCCAGCACTGTGATGTGCACCCTCTGCGTCATGTATCATCACCCCAGCACTGTGATGTGCACCCTCTGCGTCATGTATCATCACCCCAGCACTGTGATGTGCACCCTCTGCGTCATGTATCACCACCCCAGCACTGTGATGTGCACCCTCTGCGTCATGTATCATCACCCCAGCACTGTGATGTGCACCCTCTGCGTCATGTATCATCACCCCAGCACTGTGATGTGCACCCTCTGCGTCATGTATCACCACCACAGCACTGTGATGTGCACCCTCTGCGTCATGTATCATCACCCCAGCACTGTGATGTGCACCCTCTGCGTCATGTATCACCAAACCCCAGCACTGTGATGTGCACCCTGTGCGTCATGTATCACCACCACAGCACTGTGATGTGCACGCTCTGGGGTCATGTATCATCACCCACAGCACTGTGATGTGCACCCTCTGCGTCATGTATCATCACCCCAGCACTGTGATGTGCACCCTCTGCGTCATGTATCATCACCCCAGCACTGTGATGTGCACCCTCTGCGTCATGTATCATCACCCCAGCACTGTGATGTGCACCCTCTGCGTCATGTATCATCACCCCAGCACTGTGATGTGCACCCTCTGCGTCATGTATCATTACCTCAGCACTGTGATGTGCACCCTCTGCGTCATGTATCACCACCACAGCACTGTGATGTGCACCCTCTGCGTCATGTATCATCACCCCAGCACTATGATGTGCACCCTCTGCGTCATGTATCATCATCCCAGCACTGTGATGTGCACCCTCTGCGCCATGTATCATCACCCCAGCACTGTGATGTGCACCCTCTGCGTCATGTATCATCACCCCAGCACTGTGATGTGTCACCCTCTTCGTCATTTATCATTACCCCAGCACTGTGATGTGCACCCTCTGCGTCATGTAAACATCACCCCAGCACTGTGATGTGCACCCTCTGCGTCATGTATCACCACCCCAGCACTGTGATGTGCCCCCTCTGCGTCATGTATCATCACCCCAGCACTGTGATGTGCACCCTCTGCGTCATGTATCATCACCCCAGCACTGTGATGTGCAACCCCTGCGTCATGTATCACCACCCCAGCACTGTGATGTGCACCCTCTGCGTCATGTATCACCACCCCAGCACTGGGGATGTGCACCCTCTGCGTCATGTATCACCACCCCAGCACTGTGATGTGCACCCTCTTCGTCATGTATCATCACCCCAGCACTGTGATGTGCACCCTCTGCGTCATGTATCATGACCCCAGCACTGTGATGTGCACACCTCTGCGTCATGTATCACCACCCCAGCACTGTGATGTGCACCCTCTGCGTCATGTATCATCACCCCAGCACTGTGATGTGCACCCTCTGCGTCATGTATCATCACCCCAGCACTGTGATGTGCACCCTCTGCGTCATGTATCACCACCCCAGCACTGTGGATGTGCACCCTCTGCGTCATGTATCACCACCCCAGCACTGTGATGTGCACCTCTGCGTTATGTATCACCACCCCAGCACTGTGGATGTGCACCCTCTGCGTCATGTATCATCACCCAGCACTGTGATGTGCACCCTCTGCGTCATGTATCATCACCCCAGCACTGTGATGTGCACCCTCTGCGTCATGTATCACCACCCCAGCACTGTGATGTGCACCCTCTGCGTCATGTATCACCACCCCAGCACTGTGATGTGCACCCTCTGCGTTATGTATCACCACCCCAGCACTGTGATGTGCACCCTCTGCGTCATGTATCATCACCCCAGCACTGTGATGTGCACCCTCTGCGTCATGTATCATCACCCCAGCACTGTGGTGTGCACCTCTGCGTCATGTATCATCACACCAGCACTGTGAGTGGCACCCTCTGCGTCATGTATCACCACCCCAGCACTGTGATGTGCACCCTCTGCGTCATGTATCACCACCCCAGCACTGTGATGTGCACCCTCTGCGTCATGTATCACCACCCCAGCACTGTGATGTGCACCCTCTGCGTCATGTATCACCACCCCAGCACTGTGGATGTGCACCCTCTGCGTCATGTATCACCACCCCAGCACTGTGGTGTGCTCCCTCTGCGTCATGTATCACCACCACAGCACTGATGTGCACCCTCTGCGTCATGTATCACCACCCCAGCACTGTGGTGTGCTCCCTCTGCGTCATGTATCACCACCCCAGCACTGTGGTGTGCACCCTCTGCGTCATGTATCACCACCCCAGCACTGTGATGTGCACCCTCTGCGTCATGTATCACCACCCCAGCACTGTGGTGTGCTCCCTCTGCGTCATGTATCACCACCCCAGCACTGTGGTGTGCTCCCTCTGCGTCATGTATCATCACCCCAGCACTGTGATGTGCTCCCTCTGCGTCATGTATCACCACCCCAGCACTGTGGTGTGCTCCCTCTGCGTCATGTATCACCACCCCAGCACTGTGGTGTGCTCCCTCTGCGTCATGTATCATCACCCCAGCACTGTGATGTGCACCCTCTGCGTCATGTATCACCACCCCAGCACTGTGGTGTGCTCCCTCTGCGTCATGTATCACCACCCCAGCACTGTGGTGTGCTCCCTCTGCGTCATGTATCACCACAGTGTTCTCTGATAAATCTTCAGTATCTTCTTCTCTGAAAGACAACAAGATGAGCACTGTAACACAGTACAGTGAGCACTGTAACACAGTACAGTGAGCACTGTAGCACCGTACAATGAGCACTGTAGCACCGTACAATGAGCACTGTAGCACCGTACAGTGAGCACTGTAGCATCGTACAGTGAGCACTGTAACATGGTACAGTGAGCACTGTAACATGGTACAGTGAGCACTGTAACACTGCACTGTGAATGCTGAAACACAGGACAGTGACCCCTACAACACAACACCGTGAAAACTGCAACACAGCACCGTGAACACTGCAACACAGCACCGTAAACACTACAACACAGTACCGTGAACACTGCAACACAGCACCGTGAACACTGCAACTCAGCACCGTGAACACTGCAACACAGCACCGTGAACACTGCAACTCAGCACCGTGAACACTACAACACAGTACCGTGAACACTGCAACACAGCACCGTGAACACTGCAACTCAGCACCGTGAACACTGCAACACAGCACCGTGAACACTGCGTCACAGCACCGTGAACACTGTGCCACAGCACCGTGAACTCTGCAACACAGCACCGTGAACACTGCAACAGAGCACCGTGAACATTGCAACACTGTACCGTGAACACTGCAACACAGCACCGTGAACACTGCAACACAGCACCGTGAGCACTGCAACACAGCACCGTGAACACTGCAACACAGCACCGTGAACTCTGCAAAACAGCACCATGAACACTGCAACACAGCACCGTGAACAATGCAACACAGTACCGTGAACACCGCAACACAGTACCGTGAACACTGCAACACAGCACGGTGAACACTGCAACACAGCTCCGTGAACACTGCAACACAGAACCGTGAACACTACAACACAACACCGTGAACACTGCAACACAGCACCGTGAGCATAGCAACACATCACAATCAACACTATGAGACAGAAGACTGAGCACTATACCACAGCTCCGTGAACACCTCAACACTGCACAGTGAACACTAACACAACACAGTGAGCACTAACACAGCACCGTAAATATCTCAACACAGCACCGTGAACACTTCAATACATCACCGTGAACACTGCAACACAGCACAGTGAGCACTAACACAGAATCGTGAGCTCCTCAACACAGCAGAGTGAACACTGCAACACAACACAGTGAGCACTAACACAGCACCGTGAACATCTCAACACAGCACCGTAAACACTTCAAAACCGCACCGTGAACACTGCAACACAACACAGCGAACACTAACACAACACAGTGAACACCTCAACACAGCACTGTGAGTACCACAATACAGCACCGTGAATACCTCAACACAGCACTGTGAGTACCACAATACAGGACCGTGAATACCTCAACACAGCACCATGAACACCTCAACACAGCACCATGAACATCTCAACACAGCACCGTGAACACTACAACACAACACTGTGAGCACTAACACAGCACCGTGAATACCTCAACACAGCACCATGAATACCTCAACACAGCACCGTGAATACCTCAACACAGCACCGTGAACACCTCAACACAGCACCGTGAACATCTCAACACAGCACCGTGAACACCTCAACACAGCACCGCGAACATCTCAACACAGCACCGTGAACGCCTCAACACACAGCCGTGAGCATCTCAACACAGCACCGTGAACATCTCAACACAGCACTGTGAGCATCTCAACACAGCACCGTGAACACCTCAACACAGCACCGTGAGCATCTCAACACAGCACCGTGAACAACTCAACACAGCACCGTGAGCATCTTAACACAGCACCGTGAACATCTCAACACAGCACCGTGAACAACTCAACACAGCACCGTGAGCATTTTAACACAGCACCGTGAACATCTCAACACAGCACCCTGAGCATCTCAAACACAGCACCGGGAACATCTCAACACAGCACCCAGAGCATCTCAACACAACACCGTGAACACCTCAACACAGCACTGTGAGCATCTCAACACAGCACCGTGAACATCTCAACACTGCACCGTGAACACCTCAACACAGCACCGTGAACATCTCAACACAGCACCGTGAACACCTCAACACAGCACCGTGAACATCTCAACACAGCACCGTGAACATCTCAACACAGCACAGTGAGCACCCCAACACAGCACCGTGAACATCTCAACACAGCATCGTGAACATCTCAACACAGCGCCGTGGGCATCTCAACACAGCACCGTGAACATCTCAACACAGCGCCGAGAGCATCTCAACACAGCACTGTGAGCATCTCAACACAGCACTGTGAGCATCTCAACACAGCTCCGTGAACATCTCAACACAGCATCGTGAACGCCTCAACACAGCACCGTGAACATCTCAACACAGCACCGTGAACATCTCAACACAGCACAGTGAGCACCTCAACACAGCACCGTGAACATCTCAACACAGCATCGTGAACATCTCAACACAGCGCCGTGGGCATCTCAACACAGCACCGTGAACATCTCAAAACAGCGCCGAGAGCATCTCAACACAGCACTGTGAGCATCTCAACACAGCACCGTGAGCATCTCAACACAGCACCGTGAGCATCTCAACACAGCACCGTGAACACCTCAACACAGCACCGTGAGCATCTCAACACAGCACCGTGAACATCTCAACACAGCACCGTGAACACCTCAACACAGCACCGTGAACACCTCAACACAGCACCGTGAACACCTCAACACAGCACCGTGAACATCTCAACACAGCACCGTGAACATCTCAACACAGCATCGTGAAAATCTCAACACAGCGCCGTGGGCATCTCAACACAGCACCGTGAACATCTCAACACAGCGCCGTGAACATCTCAACACAGCACCGTGAGCATCTCAACACAACACCGTGAGCATCTTAACACAGCACCGTGAACATCTCAACACAGCACCGTGAACAACTCAACACAGCACCGTGAGCATCTTAACACAGCACCGTGAACATCTCAACACAGCACCCTGAGCATCTCAAACACAGCACCGGGAACATCTCAACACAGCACCCTGAGCATCTCAACACAGCACCGTGAGCATCTCAACAGAGCACTGTGAGCTTCTCAACACAGCACCGTGAACATTTCAACACAGCACTGTGAACACCTCAACACAGCACCGTGAACATCTCAACACAGCACCGTGAACATCTCAACACAGCACCGTGAACATCTCAACACAGCACCGTGAACATCTCAACACAGCACAGTGAACACCTCAACACAGCACCGTGAACATCTCAACACAGCACGGTGAACACAACACAGCACCGTGAACATCTCAACACAGCACCGTGAACACCTCAACACAGCACAGTGAACATCTCAACACAGCGCCGTGAACGCCTCAACACAGCACCGTGAACATCTCAACACAGCACCGTGAACATCTCAACACAGCACCGTGAACGCCTCAACACAGCACCGTGAACACCTCAACACAGCACCGTGAATACCTCAACACAGCACCGTGAATATCTCAACACAGCACCGTGAACATTTCAACACAGCACCTTGAAAATTTCAACACAGCACCGTGAACATCTCAATACAGCTTCGTGAACATCTCAACACAGCACCGTGAACACCTCAACACAGCACCGTGAACACTTCAACACAGCACCGTGAACACCTCAACACAGCACCGTGAACATCTCAACACAGCACCGTGAACATCTCAACACAGCACCGTGAACACCTCAACACAGCACCGTGAACACCTCAACACAGCACCGTGAACACCTCAACACAGCACCGTGAACACCTCAACACAGCACCGTGAACACCTCAACACAGCACCGTGAACACATCAACACAGCACCGTGAACATCTCAACACAGCACCGTGAACATCTCAACACAGCACCGTGAACACCTCACACACAGCACCGTGAACACCTCAACACAGCACCGTGAACACCTCAACACAGCACCGTGAACACCTCAACACAGCACCGTGAACATCTCCAACACAGCACCGTGAACATCTCACCACAGCACCGTGAACATCTCAACACAGCACCGTGAACACCTCAACACAGCACCGTGAACATCTCAACACAGCACCGTGAACATCTCAACACAGCACCGTGAGCATCTCAACACAGCACCGTGAACATCTCAACACAGCACCGTGAACATCTCAACACAGCACCGTGAAACACCTCAACACAGCACCGTAACACCTCAACACAGCACCGTGAACACCTCAACACAACACCGTGAACACCTCAACACAGCACCGTGAACACCTCCAACACAGCACCGTGACATCTCAACACAGCACCGTGAACATCTCAACACAGCACCGAGAACACCTCAACACAGCACCGTGAACACCTCAACACAGCACCGTGAACACCTCAACACAGCACCGTGAACACCTCAACACAGCACCGTGAACATCTCAACACAGCACCGTGAACATCTCAACACAGCACCGTGAACACCTCAACACAGCACCGTGAACATCTCAACACAGCACCTTGAACATCTCAACACAGCACCGTGAACACCTCAACACAGCACCGTGAACACCTCAACACAGCACCGTGAACATCTCAACACAGCACCGTGAACATCTCAACACAGCACCGTGAACATCTCAACACAGCACCGGTGAACATCTCAACACAGCACCGTGAACATCTCAACACAGCACCGTGAACATCTCAACACAGCACCGTGAACATCTCAACACAGCACCGTGAACATCTCAACACAGCACCGTGAACACCTCAACACAGCACCGTGAACACCTCAACACAGCACCGTGAACATCTCAACACAGCACCGTGAGCATCTCAACACAGCACCGTGAACATCTCAACACAGCACCGTGAACATCTCAACACAGCACCGTGAACACCTCAACACAGCACCGTGAACACCTCAACACAGCACCGTGAACACCTCAACACAACACCGTGAACACCTCAACACAGCACCGTGAACACCTCAACACAGCACCGTGAACATCTCAACACAGCACCGTGAACATCTCAACACAGACACCGTGAACACCTCAACACAGCACCGTGAACACCTCAACACAGCACCGTGAACACCTCAACACAGCACCGTGAACACCTCAACACAGCACCGTGAACATCTCAACACAGCACCGTGAACATCTCAACACAGCACCGTGAACACCTCAACACAGCACCGTGAACATCTCAACACAGCACCTTGAACATCTCAACACAGCACCGTGAACACCTCAACACAGCACCGTGAACACCTCAACACAGCACCGTGAACATCTCAACACAGCACCGTGAACATCTCAACACAGCACCGTGAACATCTCAACACAGCACCGTGAACATCTCAACACAGCACCGTGAACATCTCAACACAGCACCGTGAACATCTCAACACAGCACCGTGAACATCTCAACACAGCACCGTGAACATCTCAACACAGCACCGTGAACACCTCAACACAGCACCGTGAACACCTCAACACAGCACCGTGAACATCTCAACACAGCACCGTGAACATCTCAACACAGCCACCGTGAACATCTCAACACAGCACCGTGAACACCTCAACACAGCACCGTGAACACCTCAACACAGCACCGTGAACACCTCAACACAGCACCGTGAACACCTCAACACAGCACCGTGAACACCTCAACACAGCACCGTGAACATCTCAACACAATACATCAGAGATGGCCACACATTTTCATATTTTAAAAACTATTATATTTTAAGCATAAATATACTAAAATTATGTATTTGATAACATTATATGTTTAAGAATCAGCGTATATTACCATTACGTTGATATACCATACCAGATAATATACTCTGGAGAGAGTGGAAGTGGAGAGTCAGTTTTGAGGTGTTCTGACCCTCAGCCTTAATAAAAGCCTGAGGGACTCGATATCATGTTTGAGGTGCTGAACAATAAAAATATTGCCTCATTGGATTGTGTATTGGACTGCAGCGCTGTATAGCCCTTGTGGTTTAGCGCTTCTTTTTGATTATAATAATCTGTATTGGACTGAAAAAGCCGCTCTTTGTTTGAACGTCGTAGGTGTTGCGCACGTGCCTTATTCATCATTATTCATTGTGTCTAATGAGTTCAAGCCTTGAAAGAGTTTCGTTGTACATTTCAGAGCCCATTTCTAAACCTGTTGGTACGAAGGAGGACAGAAACAATATATGTCTGCTTAGCTGAGTTTCAGACAGCAAAATGATAGACGCAAACATGAAAGCAATTAAATTTCCAAAAGATATTAGAGGACATAAACTATTATTTATGAGGTAAGATAAATAGTTAGACATGTATGTGCACTCACTTCTGTATATCTATACTCCCTCACTATCATATTTATTGGGTTCATTTATAATGCACAAAGTTCAGTGGTCCCATAAGATTATAAGAGCAACTGTGTCGAGATCATTCAATATATTAAATGACTGGTATAGAGCATTAAACCAATTGCTAGTGCGATTTCCTCGTCAAACATCAAAACAACATTGTTATCATTAACAAGCAACAAAGCATTCATGTAGCCTCAGATTATAAATTAGTTTTGATGTCACTGCTTTGTTTAGACTGGTCACTGTGGAAAATTTGCCGAGTTTCTGAGAGAAATAATCCAAACATAACCTTCATTTGGTTAATAATGATAATTATAGAATAAATCACTGTATGAAATGCTCTTAGTTTAATTTTATTCTAAAAATATGGAAATAGTTATAGATATCTTTTATCGCTAGAGCTCTTTGAAACAAAACTTTACTGTGGAATATCAACTGTCAGTGCTAAGACGTCTGATAAATGGACGATGTTTTTGTCTGTGACGCATATCTAAGAGTTTCTAAAAGACTTTCTTCTTAGTTTAACTATTTGTGTCTCTCCTTTATCCTCCCCAGCGAACTAGAACAGGATCATTTTACACTGACACTTACACTGACACTTACATTACACTGACACTTACATTACACTGACACTTACATTACACTGACACTTATATTACACTGACACTTATACTCATAAGATTGAGAGATCATAACAGTTTCAACATATCTGTAAAAACAACCAAATTCTTCACATTTATAACACTGGTTTGCATGATATTTTATTGACTCTGTGGAATCTTTTTCGGTATACATATATATGGAAAATAGTGATTCATTGTGTTTTTTATTCATCTCTCTCACATCAAGTTGTCAAGTTATACGGAAACGTTACTTTTCTCTTTTCGTATAACATATAAGTAAATGAGAAAGCGGTATATTAACCAACTGAATATAAAATATATTAAATCTAATATATTTTTCTTTATTTTCCGATTATTAATATATCTAGAGGCTGCACAAACTCACCAGAAATATTTTGCTATGTCTTCGGGCAATTCTCCCCTTCAGATTCCAGAAGCAACATTGCTCCTTAATTGAAGCGCTGCTACTTCGCTTGTTTTGGCTGTAAACTTAAAGACCAGGACAAACCATTTGCACCACACAAAGATTGCAAGAGTTGCATCAGTAAGCTCCAAATGTGGCCAGTTGGTGTACCAATGGTATGGCGGGAGATGAACCACCATGATAACTACTACGTTTGTGTGACTAAAGTATCTTGATACAACAAGAAGACTAAAGATCGCATAATATACCCAAATATTCTTTTAGCAATAAGGCTTGTTCCACACTCTGAAGATATTCCTGTACCTGTGCCAGCTGAGACATGGCAAATTTTATCAGAGTCTGATACCAGGGATTCTAAGGAGATGGAAGTAGACTATGAACCACCAACAATGGCGACCCCAAACCCTTCAACCAAGTAGAGCTCAATGACTTGGTGAGAGACCTTAACCTTCCAAAAGAAAGTGCACAGTTACATGGCTCAAGACTGAAGGAATACAGGCTTCTATCTCCTGGGACAACATTCACTTGGTACCGTCATTGTGAAGCGGAATTCACTAAGTTCTTTGACAAAGGGGAATCTTTAGTTTTCTGTTCAAATATTTCTGACCTTATTAAACACATGTGGATGTCATACAAATTAGATGAATGGAGACTCTGCATTGATTCTTCTAAAAGAAGTTTAAAGGCTGTACTTCTCTACAATGGCAACACGGCTACATCTGTGCCAATTGGCCATAGTGTCCAAATGTCAGAAATTTACGCAAATATGAAAACACTAATATCTGCAATCAAGTACCAGAATCACAGTTTTTTTAATTTTTGGTAATTTAAAAGTTATTGCTCTTCTACTAGGTCTTCAAGGCGGATACACCAAGTATCCCTGTTTTCTGTGTCTGTGGGATAATAAAGCAGACAGCCAGCATTATGAACAACAAGACTAGCCACCAAAAACTAGCTTCTTACGCGGAAATCACAACATGAAAATTGTACCGCTAGTTGACCCCAAGAAAATTTTACTGCCACCACTCCACATCAAATTAGGGCTTAAGAAAAATTTTGTGAAGGACTTGAACAAGACTGTAATTGCTTTCAAGTACCTGGAGTCAAAGTTTCCTCGTATAAGTGAAGATAAGATAAAGGCAGGAATCTTTGTTGTCCCTCAGATTCGGGAACTGATGAAGGACAAGCATTTTGATGAAGCATTAGCAGGTGTCGAGGTGAATGCCTGGTTTTTATTCAAGCAGATTGTCCACAACTTCCTGTGAAACAGACGCTCCCCCGAATATGAAAAAATGATCCAAGACCTGATTTCAAGTTTCCAACAACTTGGGTCTAGAATGAGTGTTAAGATTCACTTTTTCACTCACATCTTGACTATTTTCCCAACAATTGTGGGGATTACAGTGAGCAACAAGGAGAACGGTTTCATCAGGATATTTGAACCATGGAAACTCGATAGCAGGGCAAATGGAATGTCAGCATGATGGCGGATTACTGTTGGTCATTGAAACTTAATAGTCTCGATGCACAGCACAAGCGAAAATCAAAGCGGTCCTCCTTCCATTGATTCAATATGTAGGCTAACTATTAGGAGCGTATTTTTTTAATGAAAATAATTTCATTTGATTCATGTTGATTTGGAATTCATATGTTCTTAAAACTAACATAATGTGCTTTTCCGTGATTACTTGCCTAATTTTAATAAAATAACAGTATATTAAAAATTCACATTTTTTATCATTAATTTATATTTTATTCAAAATCCTTACGTGACAGAACAAAATGGTTTAGATATTTACAGTCAGCAGCCCAAGAATATGTAAGATCCCAACCATGAATGAAAATAAAAATTAAAAACATTCCAAATGCAGACAAGTGTAATCTGTTCTTCCAAACAAATCAAAATAATTTGTACGTTTTTTAATATATTCTGGACTGATTGACTGAAGCCCTAAATATGTTGTCAAAATAAAAAGCTTTAAAAGTCTATTAAATTGCAGTACCACCAAATAGTAGTAGATTATTTCCTGAAGCAAAGAAAATAACTCATAGAAGCCATGACACAAAATAGGTTCACTCTTAATTTTGGGTGAATTTTTATTGCATCATATGTAAATATTTTTGTGGTTATAAGTATTCTTTTCAATATTTAGAAGTGTTTGTCTCACGATTACAAATTCATTACGTATTTTTCACACATCATTAACGAAAAGCATGTTCAAATGTTCATTGAAAGATTTTGAAGGTGGTACAATGACAACAAATCTTTTAATGAACTACTGTCGCATTTTACTGTTATCATTTATGCATAAATCTAAATCTGCGGACAAAGCAAGCCATGTTTCATTTACTCCCTCCTCCTACACATGATTTAATATAATAAAAAGTCGAATGGCTGTCCAGTACGGTTTTACTCTCAATAAAACAGACGAACTCTGCTTACTCTTAAGAAAACAGACCAACTCAGCATAATCGCATGTTGTATAGGCCAGGCGTCGTCCAGGACCTATCCATTTTCATTGTACTCGTAGAGACAAGTCTGTTGTGTCCATCTGTAAATTATGTTGCCATAGTACTGCCCCAACCCCAGACTCACAAGCATCAACCTGTAATGAAAAAGGTTTGGAGAAGTCTGGAGACAAAAGAATGGGTGCAGTACACAATAATCTTTTTGCTTTGTCAAAAGCATCTTGAGAAACTGAAGTCCAAATAAAGGGAACTTTGTGACTGGTAAGAGAGGTAAGAGGGGCTACAATATCAGAAATTCTTACAGAATCTTCTGTAAAATTCTATCATGCCTAGGAAACGTTGAAGAGATTTCCTATCATGAGGAACTGGATAATCTTTAATAGAAAGAACTTTAGCAAGTTTAGGTGCAACTTTACCACTACCTACTTCATGGCCTAGAAAAGTGACAGTGGCCTGGCCAAAGGAAGATTTAGATAAATTAACTGTTAAATGGGAACTCTTAAAGGTCTCAAAAAGAGCCTTAAGTCTAAGTAGGTGTTGATCCCAAGTATCACACACCACAACAATATCATCCAGGTACGCTGCCGTGCCTTCAAGTCCTTTAATAGCCTGATGGATAAGTTTCTGGAATGAAGAGGGGGAGTTTTTCATTCCGAAGGGGGTAACTGTGTATTGATAATGACCTCCTGGAATTACGAAGGCAGAGATTTCCCTCGCCTTATCCGTCAAAGGTACCTGATAGTAACCTTTAAGGAGATCTAACTTGGACACAAAAGTAGCCTTACCCACAAAGTCAATTACGTCATCCAGACGAGGAAGAGGGTAAGCATCTGTGATTGTGACCTCATTCACCTTATGGTAGTCTGTACACATACGAAACCCTCCATCAGCCTTCTTAACAAGGATGCACGGTGAAGCCCATGGACTAGATGACTCCTCCACTAAACCATGTTTTAACAAAAATTCTACTTCCTGCTGAAGTAGCCTCTGCTTTTCAGGATTAGCTCTGTAGGGGGAGAGTTTAATAGGTTTAGAGTTTCCCACATCTACATCATGATAACCTAACGTACATTTTTTCGGCACATCCGAAAAAAATATTAGAGTATGACTGTAGAAGCTCAGTTAAACTTGTTGCTTGCGTTTCAGATAGTCCCTCCATTAAAGGGCTAGGGTCCTTGAGGAGGACAGAATTTGAAAGTTTAACATTAATTTCAGAGATAGAGTGCAAAGAATCAGAGTCGTCCTCAGAGGTAGAGGACAGAGTCATTACTGGGACTTTATCTGGTGTATGTAAAGATTTTAATTGATTAATGTGGTAAGTTTTAGTTTTTGAGGTCTCATCAATGGGAGCTATCACATAATTTACATCAGATAATCTACTTACAATTTGCATAGGTCCCGTAAATCTAGCTTTCAAGGTGTGGCCAGGTATAGGTTCCTGCACCAACACCTTGTCTCCTGGATGGAAGGAGCGGAATTGTGCACTTCTGTCATACCTCTGTTTCATCTTACTTTGAGCTGTCTTTAGGTTAGCCTTGGCTAACTGATGTGCCACCTGCAACCTTGAAGACGGGTTGTAGAGTGTTGAGCTAACGTCTTCTCCCATCCATCCTTCTTTGAGCACCCGAAGAGGACCTCGTACATTGTGCCCAAAGATCAGCTCAAACGGACTATACCCTGTAGACTCTTGCACCGTTTCTCGTACTGAGAACAGCAACAAAGGTAGTAATTCATCCCAGTCTGTAGGAAAATGCATGCAAAAAGTTCTCATCATGGTTTTTAACGTCTGATGGAATCTTTCCAAGGCGCCTTGGGACTTAGGATGATAGGCAGTGGATAAGTTGTGGATTATCCCTAACCTAGTTAATGCTTCCCTAAATGCTTTGGCAGTGAAGTTAGTACCTTGATCGCTTTGAATAGATTTAGGAATGTCAAAACAAGAAATAAATTTTGTTAAAGCTTTGAGAATAGCTTTAGTATTAATAATGCGCATGGGAATTGCTTCAGGATATCTGGTTACTCTATCCATAATGGTAAATAAATACTGATTTCCAGACTTTGACCTTGGTAGTGGACCTACGCAATCTATAATTAAATCTGCAAAAGGTTCTCCATCAGCAGGTATAGGATGGAGAGGTGCAGGTTTAATGGAATGTCCAGGTTTTCCTACTTGCTGGCATTCTCGGCAACACCTGATATGATTCTTCACATCCTGCTTTAATTTTGGCCAATAAAATTCTTTTGTGATTCTATACAAGGTTTTGGTAATTCCTAAGTGACCTCCTAATGAAGTATTATGAGCTATATTCAATATTTGAGCTATATTCAATATTTGAGGTCTAAACTTTGTTGGAACCACTAACCTGTTAGACAATTGCTGGCCCTCTATCTCCTTACCAGTCTCAGTGCAGATCAAATAAACGTTTTTAAGTTCATAATTGACCGGATGATCCAAAGAGGATTTACCCATGGCTGCCTGAAAAGCGAATTTTAAAGAAGGGTCCTTTCATTGTTCCTCCCGGAAGGACAGTCCCTCGGGCATGGAAACAGAGATATCTGGCAATCCTGCAACCTGGGAATAGGAAGGCTTGATCGGGGTCTGTTCACTTGATTTACGAGGCTCCGGCCGGTGTGCCTCATAAAATAACGTGGCTATTCCGAGATCGGAGTCGTCCAAGGATAGGTCAACATTCTCGCCAGACAACCCTTGGGATGTTGCACGAGTTATGGCCAACACAGGGGGAGAATTAATCGTTATAGGTTCAGGACACACACTAGCAGTAGTAATGTTATTGCCCAGTAATAACATGGCATCTTTCATGGGGAATCCTTTGGATACACCCACGGTCAAGTAGCCAGTGTTATATTTGCACTGTACATAAATTTTATGCAAAGGGACAGAATATATAGCTCCTCCAAATGCTTCCAATAAAACAGAGGAATTCAAGGAAGTGTACTTAGAGAGGGGTAATATTCCTTCTCTTATAAGAGAGCAATATGCTCCAGTATCTCTAAAGGTTTTGACTTCAGTTGTTTTGGAGTTTTCCTGAAGGGAAATAAGACTCTTAAAATAATAAGGGGCCATCCCTTTTTCTACTTCTCTCGGGGACATGTTACTAGGGATATTAGAGATTTTCCCAATGGGTTGGGGTTTGTGGGGGCAGTTGGGACGGATGTGACCTACTTTGTTACAGAGGAAGCAGACGACAGGCTTGCCCTTTACTCCCTGCTGACGTCGCAACTGGTGTCGCTCTGGCTAGTGTCTCTCTGGATACTGTTGTCGAGATGCACCATGTTGAGTAGTTTGTCTCAGCAGGTGGACCATAAGTTGAGAAGTGTGGCTCACCAGGTGACTTACTTGGCTGACGTAGACGTTCTCCCTCCGGCTTGCACTTCATTCTCCAAGGTTGACGATCTCTGCTCATGCCAGGCTGTTGAAAAGGGAGACGGGACCGCTTGGACAAGGAGCGGTTAGTTTCGAAGGTATCAGCCAACCTGGCTGCCTCCAATGCAGTGGTTAAGTCACGATCTTGCAGAAAGACTCGAACCTCTGGTCCCACAGACTTCAGCAGGTTGTCAATCAAAATAAGCTATACCAGCTCCTCAAAGGTGGCGACACCACTTGCTTTATACCAGCTGCTAAAAGCTTTGGTTTGCTGTCTCACAAAGTCCACTAGGTATTGACCAAGCTGTCGCCTGCCTAAATTAAATAATTTTTTGTATTTAGCTGGGATACATGTATATGCTCCCAAAACTGTGGTTTTCACTACTTGGTAATCAGAAAATTCAGCGTCATTTAACACTGACGTAAATTCCTGTGCCTTACCAAACAATGCTGTGTGAACCAACGATGCCCAATGCTGTTCCGGACACCTCAAGGCTCGAGCCTGATTTTCGATTTTCGAAAAATTGTTCTGGTTTGGCCTCATTGAAGCGGGGAACAAGCTGTACTGCTTTCTGTAAACTAAAATCATTTACAGAATGCTAAAACTGCCTCCTTTCTCTTTCCCTTTCAAATTCTTCTTTTGCGAATCCTCCCTGTTCCCTAGTCTGCTCAAGATTGATTTTTGCCAGCTCAAATGCCAACGCTGCTGATTCACCTCGAGACAACCCTGCTTCACTATACTGACTATTTTGCTCCATTGATATATCATCTTCCTCCTGCGAAAACACAGTAGTTTTTGCCCTAGCTCCCGTAGAGGGAGGAGTCTGATGTGCCATCTCTTCTTCTCGATGTTTGTCAGCAATCAGTGAACGCAGTTGCGCAGCTGTGAGAGTGCATTTGCATTTAATGCCAATGGAATGAGCAGTTTTCCAACAACGCTGTAGGGGCAATTTAGGTAGGTTATGCAAAGTATATGCCGACACCAGACTTCTGACTCGTCTAGGTGGCATAAGTTATTCGCTATGCACAGTACGATTGCAGAATACCCCAACGTAACACGTTAATTTGCAGAACACACTTAGCTATGCACAGTACAATTGCAGAATACCCCAACGTAACGTTGTTTGCAAAACACGCTTAGCTATGCACAGTACGATTGCAGAATACGCATACAAGGTGGATACGCAATAGCAAAGCTGACTGCAAAATTCTCCACACCAAACAGGCTAGTAGCAACTGACACGCAAAATTTGTAAAGCAATGCCAGACAGCCAGCTACACACTGTTCTACAAGATTGACCATAGTGAAGTGAGCACACCGAACAAGCTAGTAGTGAGCTGTTGAACGATCATACAGTAGCAAGGCTGACCATAGCAAAGTAACTGACATGCAAAATTTGTAAAGCATTGGCAAAGCTAATGCAATGCCAGACAGCAAGCTGCACAATGTTCCTGCTACCAGCTTCACCCTAGGCTCAACCCTTTCTCTAAGTCCAGCTCCAACTCCCGGACAGGCCCCCATATTACAATCCCGGAGTCCAAATGGCCTGTTATCCTGAATGTAAAGGGAGCAAAATAAACACAGCAGAAAGGTTTTGACTTATATTGTCCTTCACCAGTTTAGAACAGCAATATGTGCACTATATACACTATGTACAGTGATAGGTATTAGTGCACTCCATGGTAAGCAAGGCAGAATAGAAGCCACAAGAAAGCAGACCGTGCTTCAACCAGTTCTAGAATGGGAATGAAAAGGGCAGACAGGAGAGTGGTATCCAAATAACCTCTGCAATTGCCAAAACCATCTTCTTATTGGCTGGAACCTGGTTACTAGTTGAATGATGGGGCACCATCGTCAACTCTTAGTTACCTGGTTCGCTGGTTGGGGGAGATAATCTGTAAATGAGGGTGTGTACATGCGCCGAATAAAGGTTACGTACTCTTTGAATGCTAAAGTAGGAGAAACTTTTAGAGAGGGTGTGGTAGGTAAGTTTGGGGTGCCAGGAGTAAATGATAATGGGAGCCCTTTGATTGAACTTTGTATAGAAAGGGATTTAGTTATAGGTAATATATATTTTAAGAAAAAGAGGATAAATAAGTATACAAGATATGATGTAGGGCGAAATGACAGTAGTTTGTTGGATTATGTATTGGTGGATAAAAGACTGTTGAGTAGACTTCAGGATGTACATGTTTATAGAGGGGCCACAGATATATCAGATCACTTTTTAGTTGTAGTTAAACTGAGAGTAAAAGGTAGATGGGATACACGGAAAATAGAAGCATCAGGTAAGAGACAGGTGAAGGTTTATAAACTAAAAGAGGAGGCAGTTAGGGTAAGATATAAACAACTATTGGAGGATAGATGGGCAAATGAGAGCATAGGCAATGGGGTCGAAGTGGTATGGGGTAGATTTAAAAATGTAGTGTTAGAGTGTTCAGCAGAAGTTTGTGGTTACAGGAAAGTGGGTGCGGGAGGGAAGAGGAGTGATTGGTGGAATGATGATGTAAAGAGAGTAGTAAGAGAGAAAAAGTTAGCATATGAGAAGTTTTTACAAAGTAGAAGTGATGCAAGGAAGGAAGAGTATATGGAGAAAAAGAGAGAGGTTAAGAGAGTGGTGAAGCATTGTAAAAAGAGAGCAAATAAGAGAGTGGGTGAGTTGTTATCAACAAATTTTGTTGAAAATAAAAAAAGATTTGGAGTGAGACTAACAAGTTAAGGAAGCTTAGGAAACAAATGGATTTTTCAGTCAAAAATAGGAGAGGAGAGTTATTAAATGGAGAAGATGGGAAGATGGAGGGAATATTTTGAGGAACTGTTGAATGTTGATGAAGATAGGGAAGCTGTGATTTCGTGTATTGGGAAAGGAGGAATAACATCTTGTAGGAGTGAGGAAGAGCCAGTTGTGAGTGTGGGGGAAGTTCTTGAAGCAGTAGGTAAAATGAAAGTGGGTAAGGCAGCTGGGGTCGATGGGATAAAGATAGAAATGTTAAAAGCAGGTGGGGATATAGTTTTGGAGTGGTTGGTGCTATTATTTAATAAATGTATGGAAGAGGGTAAGGTACCTAGGGATTGGCAGAGAGCATGCATACTTCCTTAGTATAAAGGCAAAGAGGACAAAAGAGAGTGCAAAAATTATAGGGGGAAAAGTCTGTTCAGTATACCTGGTAAAGTGTATGGAAGAGTTATTATTGAAAGAATTAAGAGTAAGACGGAGAATAGGATAGCAGATGAACAAGAAGGCTTTTGGAAAGGTAGGGGGTGTGTGGAACAGGTGTTTACAGTGAAACATATAAGTGAACAGTATTTAGATAAGACTAAAGAGGTTTTTGTGGCATTTATGGATTTGGAAAAGGCGTATGACAGGGGGGATAGGGGGCAATGTGGCAGATGTTGCAGATGTATGGTATAGGAGGTAGGTTACTGAAAGCAGTGAAGAGTTTTTACGAGGATAGTGAAACCCAAGTTAGAGTATGTAGGAAACAGGGAGATTATTTCCCAGTAAAAGTAGGCCTTAGACAAGGATGTGTGATGTCACCATGGTTGTTTAATATATTTATAGATGGGGTTGTAAGAGAAGTAAATGCGAGGGTCTTGGCAAGAGGCGTGGAGTTAAAAGATAAAGAATCACACATAAAGTGGGAGTTGTCACAGTTGCTCTTTGCTGATGACACTGTGCTCTTGGGTGATTCTGAAGAGAAGTTTCAGAGGTTGGTGGATGAATTTGGTAGGGTATGTAAAAGAAGAAAATTGAAAGTGAATACAGGAAAGAGTAAGGTTATGAGGATAACAAAAAGATTAGGTGATGAAAGATTGGATATCAGATTGGAAAGAGAGAGTATGGAGGAGGTGAATGTATTCAGATATTTGGGAGTGGACGTGTCAGCGGATGGGTCTATGAAAGATGAGGTGAAATATAGAATTGATGAGGGGAAAAGGGTGAGCGGTGCACTTAGGAGTCTGTGGAGACAAAGAACTATGTCCTTGGAGGCAAAGAGGGGAATGTATGAGAGTATAGTTTTACCAACGCTCCTGTATGGATGTGAAGCATGGGTGATGAATGTTGCAGCGAGGAGAAAGAAGGCTGGAGGCAGTGGAGATGTCATGTCTGAGGGCAATGTGTGGTGTGAATATAATGCAGAGAATTCGTAGTTTGGAAGTTAGGAGGAGGTGCGGGATTGCCAAAACTGTTGTCCAGAGGGCTGAGGAAGGGTTGTTGAGGTGGTTCAGACATGTAGAGAGAATGGAGCGAAACAGAACAACTTCAAGAGTGTGTCACTCTGTAGTGGAAGGAAGGCGGGGTAGGGGTTGGCCTAGGAAATGTTGGAGGGAGGGGGTAAAGGAGGTTTTGTGTGCGAGGGGCTTGGACTTCCAGCGGGCATGCGTGAGCGTGTTTGATAGGAGTGAATGGAGACAAATGGTTTTTAATACTTGACGTGCTGTTGGAGTGTGAGCAAAGTAACATTTATGAAGGGGTTCAGGGAAACCGGCAGGCCGGACTTGAGTCCTGGAGATGGGAAGTACAGCGCCTGCACTCTGAAGGAGGGGTGTTAATGTTGCAGTTTAAAAACTGTAGTGCAAAGCACCCTTCTGGCAAGACAGTGATGGAGTGAATGATGGTGAAAGTTTTTCTTTCTCTGGCCACCCTGCCTTGGTGGGAATCGGCCAGTGTGCTAAAAAAAAAAATTGTAATATATATATAAATATATATATATTTTATATATATATATATATATAAAATATATAATATATAAAATATATATATATATATATTATAATAATATATATATATATAAGCATTAGGAAAGTTTAATATAAACCTTGCTTTCAAAAAACACTGGGACTGTGAAAAAAAGGGTGATTAAAAGCCCACTCTAAAACAAAGTTGTGAGGGTTTTTAACAAGGGTCCCAGTATCAGTATTCCTCTTTTAAATATTGTCAAACAGGTAAACTTCTGGAAACGAAAAACTCCATCATAACCACTCATCAGGACAGGGCAGGATCAAAATTTTATCTTTAACCATTTAGTTCCTGTAATCACCCACTGATGTGGATGCGGGCCAAAATATTGTAAAAAATTTCTTCATAGTAAGAAAAAAAACTGATCTTCTCTCTTAAAACCGACAGGATTACCCTATATAACTCTCATATTATGGGTTATATAGCTGATAGCTATTTGCAGACACTTTTGTATACAACCAATAAAAATGCTAACAAAATAAGGGAATTGGTCATTATGCCAGGTGATTTCATGAAGGATTGGTGACGCTCGACCTGTGTCTACGTACCAAAGCTTCATGATACGTCAATTGTAAATGGTTGTATAATACGTTTAGCTGTTATTGTATCATAAATAGACAGGTACACAAGATTAGTGTATAGAATGGTATAGAAGATTCCCAAGTAGGCATATTAATCAATATTGAGAAGAATGGTAAACAATATTTAGGAAAACATAAAGAGATACTTCTGAGTACCGCTCGGAACATTCGAGTATCCTAGACCAGGATATTTAAATGGACAAAGAGCACATTTATTTCCTTTCTTTTATTAATTAAAAAGGCTACACAGAATAATAGTTATCCATATATATAGTATTCACTGAGAAACGTATTTTCTCAAGTCACATGACCTGTTCTTAGCGGCTAGAAAAGCTTGGGGCTGGCTATTATATCTTCTAATTTCACAATACTTGACATCTCAAAAACCCTCCTACCCCGTATGTGGTGAGGGGGATGCTGGTGGTGCGGGGTTGGGACTAACCATTGCCTCACATTCTGAGAGAGACTGCGGCAGGTGATAAACCCGCAATGCACTACTGTGAGACAACATCACCTCACCCCTTCAGTTGCTGCCTTGCAACATTGCATAGCTCCTGATGACGCACTAAGAAGTGTGAAAGTACTTGAGCTATAGATTTCCAACCCCCGTGGCTTGTCTTGCATAGATAAGATCGCCTGTCTGCGATTGCTTACACATATATGTATATGTCATGCCGAATATATAAAATTTGCGATCTTGGCTTAAATAGCAACGCTCATCTTGCCATATAAGGCAAGCGAAAATTTATGTATGCAAAAATTTCGCAAAAATCGTCGTGAACCTAACTAAAAATGTATATTTCACGGTGTTTGTTTTGTATTAAATTATTGTAAAGGTATCTATGATATATTTAGTTGGATTAGGTTAAAATAAATTACGCTTGTTATAATGAGGTTAGGTAAGTTTTCTAAGATTCTTTGGTGCAAAATTAAAAATTTTTACATTAACATTAATGAAAAAATATATATCTTTAAAAGTAAAAGAGAAAATTTGCGAAAGGCCTTAATTTTAAATGAATTCTTGCTAATTGGCCAGTTTTACCTATTGGGCACGACATATATATATATATATATATATATAATATATATTTTATATATATATATATATATAAATATATAATATATATAAAAATATATATATAATATAAAAAAAAAAAAAACATATTAATAATATATATATATATTAATTATATATAATATATATATATATATATATATATATATATATATATATTTTTATATATATATATATATATATATATATATTATATTACATTAAATTATGGGGAATTAAATTCAAAATGGGAATTGACACATTTTGCTTTTGCTGATGATACTGTGCTTATGGGATATTTAAAGAAAAATTGCAAAGGTTAGTGGATGATTTTTGGGAGTGTGTGTAAAGGTAAAAAGTTGAAAGTGAACATAGAAAAGAGTAGGTGTTTGAGGGTATCAAATGTTTTAGATAAAGTAAAATTGGATATTAATTTGGGGGAGGAGGAGTAGGGAAAAAGTGAATGTTTTCAGATACTTTGGGGGTTGACGTGTCGGCGGATGGATTTAGAAGGATGAGTTAATTATAGAATTGATGAAGGAAAAGTGAGTGGTCGTTGAGTATATGTGGAGACAAAAAACGTTATCTATGGAGGCAAAGAAGGGAATGTATGAAAGAATAGTAGTACCAACACTCATATATGGGTGTGAAGCTTGAGTTGTGAATGATGCAGCGAGGAGGCGGTTGGAGGCAGTGGAGATGTCCTGTCTAAGGGCAATGTGTGGTGTAAATATTATACAGAAAATTCGGAGTGTGGAAAATAGGAGAAGGTATTAGTCAGAGGGCTGAAGAGGGGTTGAGGTGGTTTGGTCATTTAGAGAGAATGGATCAAAATATAATGACATAGAGAGCGTATAAATCTGTAGGGGAAGGAAGGCGGGGTAGGGGTCGTCCTCGAAACGGTTGGAAGGAAGGGGTAAGGAGTTTTTGTGGGCGAGGGGCTTGGACTTCCAGCAGGCGTGCGTGAGCGTGTTCGATAAGAGTGAATGGAGACGAAAGGTATTTGGGACCTAACTATCTGTTGGAGTGTGAGCAGGGTAATATTTAGTGAAGGGATTCAGGGAAACCGGTTATTTTTGTATAGCCGGACTTGAGTCCTGGAAATGGGAAGTACAATGCCTGCACTCTAAAGGAGGGGGTTCGGGATATTAGCGGTATGGAGGGATATGTTCTGTATCTTTATATGTATATGCTTCTAAACTGTTGTATTCTGAGCACCTCTGCAAAAACAGTGATTATGTTTGAGTGTGGTGAAAGTGTTGAATGATGATGAAAGTATTTTCTTTTTGGACCACCCTGCCTCGGTAGGAGACGGCCGACTTGTTAAATATATAATAAAAATATATAATAATATAAAAATATATATTTTTATAAAATCTAAAATATATATATAAATATATAAAATATATAAAACATAAATATAATATATATTATATATATATATATATATATTTTTATAAAATATATATTTTATATATAATATAATATATATTAAAAATATATATATAATGTCGTGCCTAATAGGTAAAACTGGCCAATTAGCAAGAATTCATTTAAAATTAAGTCCTTTGCAAATTTTCTCTTATACGTTTAAAGATATATTTTTTTTTCATTAATGTTAATGTAAAAAAATTATAATTTTGCACCAAAAGAATCTTAGAAAACTTACCTAACCTCATTTTATATTATAAATAATATATATATATATATATAATATATATATTATATATAAAATATATATATATATATATATATATATATATATATTAATATATATATATTATTTTATTAACACATCGGCCGTTTCCACAAAGGCAGGGTGGCCCGAAAAAGAAAAACTTTCATCATCATTCACTCCATCACTGTCTTGCCAGAGGGATGCTTACACTACAGTTATAAAACTGCAACATTAACACCCTCCTTCAGAGTGCAGACACTGTACTTCCCATCTCCAGGACTCAAGTCCGGCCAGCCAGTTTCCTTGAATCCCTTCATAAATATTTCCTTGCTTGACTCACGAAATCGTAATGACACGATTGCAAATAAACCATACCCCGGCCGGGATTGAACCCGCGGTCAGAGAGTCTCAAAACTCCAGCCCGTCGCGTGGGTTCAATCCCGGACGGGGTATGGTTTGGTTTCCTTGCTTACGCTCTCTCATCACATACCTGCAAGCCCCTACCAAGAAGCTCATTGCTAGTAATCCCTTCCTTAAATCACTTGTTAAAGCAACTGCCCAAGAAGAATTTTCTAGCCTAGCTTGCAGTAATAAGTTATTACAAGTTTGATACACTGATGGATCTAAGCAGGAGTTTTCTGGCAGGGTTGCACCTGCTCTTGTTACCACCTCCCTAGTTAAGAACGATAATAAATTTGTTGATTTAGGAATAAGAATTAACAACTTGGAGTCTATAATACACACTGAATTGTTTGCCATCCTAATGGCGCTAAAGCTAACTTATGACACTGAGCTTGACTCTATCATAATTACTGATTCTATGCCATCACTGTAGGCTCTTGACTCATATAATGACTCTAACAGCATGCTCATTGGAGAAACCAGGCATAGATACTCAAAAATCCAGGAAAAAGAAATTAATGTACAATTGTTATGGATCGCATTACACATTGGATTACTCCTTCATGATAAAGTTGATGTGCTAACCAAGAAGAGTTCTCTGAAGGAGAATGTAGAATATAACTTTGGTAAACCATACCCCCGGCCGGGATTGAACCCGCGGTCATATGGTTTATTTGCAATCGTGTCATTACGATTTCTTAAGTCATGTTTACGGCAGTGAAGGGACTTGAGCTAGAGTTCGTCACGGCACGCTAGCTGGAGATTCCTGTAAAAACTTGCATTTGGCACAGAGGTGGGCCCGTGCCCAAACTTTCCCATGGTGTTAGAAATATACCTAGTTGGATGAACTTATTGTGGCTAGCTGTCTAGTGGGTAGCGCGACGGGCTGAGTTTTGAGACTCTATGACCGCGGGTTCAACCCGCCGGGGTATGGTTATTTGCAATCGTGTCATACGATTTCTTAAGTCTAACTTGGTAAACTGTGCCTATATATTATGAATAAAATTAGGAGAGAAGTAATAATGAAAATGAATGTTATAGAACCAATTAGAAGCCTGAGTAATTATAACCACTATGATAACATGAACGTGAAGTAGTTATGGGCACTTGCAAAGTGAAAGACGACTGATGTTGTAGTGGCCAGGCTTAGGTTTGGTTACAAGTACTTCTGCAGTTTTGGGGAAATACAGATGATGATCAAACAAACAAATAGTGGCAAACCTGGTCACTTCTTGAACGCTATGGTTAATTGTCCACATATTGAGGGAATATAGAGATAATATAATAACGGATGTGACATATCAAGATATCTTATAAATGAAAATAAGATACCAGATATAGAAAGCAAATTTCCTAAATTTGCTTGTAACAGGTAAGTGAACTGCAGATATAAATCCAAATGTACCTGTTAACCTATTTGGGGACTTGTTCCTAGGTCTTTCGTGTATGCGTGTGCTGTTGCGCTACCATCCACAGGACGTATACGGGGTACACAATAAACTAGCCACTTCGGTGGCAAAATCTAAAAATCTAATCTTATCCATTCCTGGATATTAATGCTTCTCACTCTCTTGAGCTTCGAAAGAATGTTCCAGCACTACCAACCGCAACCTCTTGAATACAAATCTCAGAAGTATTCGCCTAGTACAGCACCTCCAACGACAATCCCTCACTACCACAGGTATCAGATGCTGTTTTATCACTGGACGATGTCGATCACATAAGTTATCTTTTACTTACAGACAAGCGCAGACCAGATTCAGTAAAACTGTTCAGTACAAATTCTGCACTCACAACGAGAAGAATGGGACCGAAGAACTGTTAGCTGAATTGAAGGACGAATTCAATAAACAGAATGAATTCTATCATGTGTCTTACCTCAATAAGGCAACTTTCACCAGATTAAGAAATGGTACTAGAATGTCATGAAAGAGATGTTATAACTGACTTGAGAGCTGAGGCCACTTTAGGTATCATAAGAAAATCACCATTACAGGATTTACTCTTTGAAACTCGCTTCATGTGAATGATTTCTCACATTATCCAAAACATTATTTTACAGTATTTACGTTTTAGGTGTTACCTGAACCCATCTTTGTACATAAAACTTTAAATGCTTTATGGTAGTGTTCATCACCATTATAATACCTACCAAAGCCTGAACCTCTTTGATTACTTTAACTCAAGTCACCAAAGTAGTAGTGCTACAGTTTAACTAGTCAATACCACGCCAACATAAGACATTTCCATAAAGTCCTTACTGACATCACCACATTCAACATAATGGCAGAACAATGTACGCTCCTCACGTACACGATCCAGCGTATCCGTCACCTGTTTGTCACCGAGCCTCCTGTGTTACTTCACACTGTTAGAAACCCTTGTATCCATGTGTACTCTGGAAAATGTGCGGAAAACAAACTGCTGCAACTACACTGAACCTCATATGCATGTTCTTCTGTTCACTTATGTATAAATGTATGTTTCTATATATTAATATGTAAGTTCTTTGGAGCATGTAATATGGATATGTCTCACCTGCTAGTCTCTTGATTTACATACATACTTTCTGATTTAGAAATGAAAGTGAATGGCCTTTCCAGTGTTTCTCCCAACACTGGAAAGGATGTGAAGGCCCACAAGTTTTGAGACACACCAGTACTTGGGGCTCAGTGACAGTGAAGCGAGTGGGGCTGGTGAAGAAAAGCAGATCTTGTGTTGAATACGACGTTTCACATACAAGAATCTTAATCAAGTATTTGATTGAAAGTCTCGTAGGTAAAACGTCGCATTTAACAAATGGTTTACTTTTATAACGCTATTTGTTCTTTTTTTTTCAGTGCTTGTTTGCATACCTCCTCACTCCTAGTAGGTAGCCTAATGCAAAGAAATGTTGCGGAATGGGAGACAGTCCTTGACCCTACTCCCTTTGTAGCTCTATAAATACTTCACAAGCATCGACGCACCTGGAAGGGAATATTTTCATTGCCTCCTAGCTGTCTTAAATCTTCGGGAAAAGCTGTAGAATGTAAGATCTGACTTATCAGTTTTCCGATTACTTCAACCAACAGCACACCAAGCAGTAGTTTCAATAGTTGTCAATGGACTCTTTTTCATCCGGTATCATGAGTCTATAACCAGTGACTTCAAGTGCGAGAACTCAATAGCTACCCCCGCCTTTCCTATAGGAAAATATACAGGTAGAAACTTCAATTTTAAAAAGATCGATATAGAACACGAGATAGATTATAAAAGTTTATACAAGCGAGAGGTTTTATAATAAAATTATAAAGGGGAAAACTAATTAAGATAAGAAATGGTATAAGTCTTCTTCAACGGTTCTCAAGACAAAGCAGCAACAAGAAGTAGAGATGGATATCTTTAACATACTACTGGATTGATTTGATATTTAACATGATATCAATTGAGAATCTGGGGAGAAACAATCGGATTGATGTTGTACTCAAAAGAATGACACAATGAAACAGATTTATTACATAATAGCCAGTTCCATCGAAAGAACCATTGCTAAATTGTTTAAGTCTTGAAATAGATAGATGACAGAGGTACTGGTATGTGTGAGAAACATGGGAGTTGTAATAGTAGGGACTGAAGGAGGAAGAATTGCTGAGATATGTTGGGAAAACGTTCATAAAACTTGATAGTTCATAAAATAGTTGCTAATAATAACAAGAGAACTGGAGTGCAAACACTGAGGAAGGAGGATATACACATAGCCGGAGCGCAAGAAATAAAGTAGATGAACTAGCACAATTTTCATGTATTGGGAACAGATACTGTAATAGCCGAAAGCTAGTTCATTCTGAAAAAAATAGGAACATGACTCACGAAATCGTAATGACACGATTGCAAACAAACCATACCCCGGCCGGGATTGAACCCGCGGTCAGAGAGTCTCATGCCTGCTGAAGACTACATATAGCGATACAGATTTTCCGAAATCTGATGTAAGTTTACATCAGAAACGATTTGAAGGTGTAAGGGACTGACACAGAATCTGTTTATCTGCAGTTTGTCATAGTGCATAAAAAGCTAATCTTAGGTGTGATCTACAAATTCCCAAACCTAGGCAGTGACAATAGTAAATTTCTTTGGGACGAAACTGCTAGAGAATCTTGATAAGAAAAATATTTTTTAATGAGATTTTAACTTTAGCCAAAGTGACTGAAGCATTCTGGCAGGAGTGCTTTCTAAAGCAGTTTGTGTAAGAAGTAACTAGATGAAATATTCTGCTGAACTTTGTTCTGGCAAACAAAAAATCTCTGATAAATTATCTTGTGGCTAATAAAGAGCTTTCAGAAAGCGAACACAGATCACACCGTTTCAATTTCTCATAGAATTTAATAATGATAAAGTCAGGGTTAGCAATTTTTAGGTTGCAGACTATATTGGCCTAAGGAATTACCTGAGTATGATAAATCTGGGAAACCTAACTTGGGATTATTTTGTGGGAAACTGGGCAGATGGTGGTGGTGGCTTTCTATCAGTGTGGCCTTTTCTTAAGCACTGCACAATCTTCTCAATCCTCTTTTTTTTAAAACTGGGAAATTAGATCAAATCTAAATAACCCTGACAGATTAGAAAGATATTTACAGTCGAATCAGAGGAGGAAAGGGGTCACTTTATTGACCAATTTATTCAACTTAAAAGACAAGTAAAAAAAAAAAGAAGAAAAAAGCCAGAAAGTAATATCAAATTTAGTTTGTGAGGAACGGGTTTCTTTCAGGGAAGAGATATACTCACATGTAACTGTGGTGAGCTCACTGCTAGTATAACATATGTAACATATATTCTTTCTGTTTACGCAAGAGAATACAGATGAAATCCCAGAAATCAGTATTTGAACAGATCAGGACGAGAATAAATTATGCAAGATCAAAGTCACTAGCGAGATGGTTCTTGGACAACTGGTCGAACTGAACTCCAACAAGTCAGCAGGCCATGACGTGCTGTTTTTAATGGAATGTAAAGGTGAGACACAATTAACTCGTACATAGGAGAAAGAAATTTACGACTACGTTTTGGTCCTACTTGGTCCATAAACTAGTCACACACTAGTGTGTGAATAGTTAACATTAAGCCTTAACTACTCACATTAGGCCGTTAACTACTCACATTAGGCCGTTAACTACTCACATTAGGCCGTTAACTACTCACAAATTAGCGTGTGACTAGCTAACGGCACAAGTAGGACCGAAACGTCGGCCTGAGTTTCATTCTCTTAAGAACATAAGAACATAAGAAAGGAGGAACACTGCAGCAGGCCTGTTGGCCCATACTAGGCAGGTCCTTTACAATTCATCCCACTAACAACATTTGACCAACCCAATTTTCAATGCGGGTTATCTGTGTACTGTTCCAGTCACGATGTTGTGCCTTTTGGTTTTTAATGTAAAGATGAAGCTAGCAAGCTACTAGCTAGTCTAGTCAATAGATCGTCGCTAAATTCAGGTATCGTACCAGTTTGCTGAAAAATTTCAAAGATGCCAATTTATAAAGTGAGAGATAAGTTCTTAGCTCAAATTATGGATCACCGTGGATGCAAGTCGAAGTCACCGTGACACATAATTTAATCAATGAATCTCAGCACGATTTTACAAAGAGACGTTCTTGTCTTACGAATTTAACAACCTTTCTTCACATAGATATTCGCAGCAGTAGACCACGACAAAGTTTACGTTATTATGTATATGGACTTCAGCAAGACTTTTGACGGAGTTCCACACAGGAGGTTAATGAAACAGCAGCACATGGTATAGGAGGAAACATCTCCTGGGTCGAGGCTTACAGATAAGCAACAATTTACGTTAATGAGAAAAAAAAAACGGAATGGGGACCAGTTACATGTGGTGTGCGGCAGAACCCTCATGCTCACAGGCCACATGAATGACAGCCGAGGGTTGCTGATGACACTTAAATGGACAATCAGATAACTTTTGATGAGAGCATTAGAAAGCAGTAAGTTTACCTGGATAGGCTGATGTTGTGGTTGGAAAAGTGGCAGATGCAGTTCCATGTAAGATTCTAAGTTTAGAAAAAGAAAATGATTATAGTATTTATAATCTAAATAATGTAGGTCATAGTCGGATGAAATTTGAAAGAAGTGTTGGTTTCATATTAAGTAGAATAAATAATAAAATTCCTAAGGGTTCATTGAACTTCATTCTATGTCCTTGATTAGGCCTCATTTAGATAATGCTGCTCAGCTCTGGTCTGTGTATTACTGTATGTACATAAATGCACTGGAAGATATGCAGAGAAGGATTAGGAAGTCGATCCCATATATCAGAAACCTTTCCTGCGAAGATACGTTAAGGGCGATGTACCTGCATTCCGGAAATACTTAGCAACAGAGGACATATGATTGAAATGTATCAAAAGAAAACAGGAATAATGTAGATATAAATATCTAACCTGTACAGGACTTGCAGCAGTGGATTCACATTAGACAAATTTAGATTTAGAAATGATATAGGGAAGTATTGACTGGGCAGTAGAGTTTTAGACGAGTTCACAAACTCCCAGGTAAAGTTATGAAGGAGAAATATTTCGTGGCTTTAAATATAGATTAAACGGGTATACAAGTGGATGTGTCTGGGTGTGAGTCACACCTGCCTAGCATGAACCAATAGGCATACTGCAGTATTACTCAATACTGAATGTCTTGTATAGATAAATGCTGTATTTAAAATATTAACATGAGAAAAGTTAAAGTAATGAGGGTATAAAAATGTTTTATTAAGTAATACAAAATATAAATATATTTATTTAAGTTCACATTTTATTGTTAAATGAAAATTAATGACTATTGACCACATGAGGAGTCATCAAAGCTGCTTATAATCTCATCGCCACCGGTCAAGAATAATTTAAATTATTTTGTTTTTTATTAACACACTGGCCGAGTCCCACGAAGGCAGGGTGGCCCGAAAAAAGGAAACTTTCACCATCATTCACTCCATCACTGTCTTGCCAGAAGGGTGCTTTACACTACAGTTTTTAAACTGCAACATTAACACCCCTCCTTCAGAGTGCAGGCACTGTACTTCCCATCTCCAGGACTCAAGTCCGGCCTGCCGGTTTCCCTGAACCCCTTCATAAATGTTACTTTGCTCACACTCCAACACATGTCAAAATATTAAAAACCATTTTTCTCCAAATTTACTTCTATCAAACACGCTCACGCATGCCTGCTGGAATCCAAGCCCCTCGCACAAAAAAACTCCTTTACCCCTTCCCTCCAAACCCTTTCCTAGGGCCCACCCTTACCCCGCCTTCCTTCCACTACAGACTGATAAACTCTTGAAGTCATTCTATTTCGCTCCATTCTCTCTACATGTCCAACCACCTCAAAAACCCCTTCCTCAGGCCTCTGGACAACAGTTTTTTTTGGTAATCCCGCACCTCCTCCTAACTTCCAAACTACGAATTCTCTGCATTATATTCACACCACACATTGCCCTCAGACATGACATCTCCAACTGGCCTCCACCCTTTTCCTCACTGCAACATTCATCACCCATGCTTCACACCCAAATAAGAGGCGTTGGTAAAACTATACTCTCATACATTCCCCTCTTTGCCCCCAAGGACAAAGTTCTTTGTCTTGACAGACCCTAAGTGCAACCGTTCATTTCCCTTTCCTTTATCAATTCTATGATTCACCTCATCTTTCATAGACCCATCCGCTGACACGGTCCACATCCCAAAATATCTGAATACATTCACCTCCACCTACTCTCTCCCTCCAATCTGATATCCAATCTTTCATCACCCTTTTTTTTGTTATCCTCAAACCTTACTCTTTCTTGTATTTACTTTTTAATTTTCTTCTTTTTCTACCCTAAAAAATTCATCCACCAACCCCTCAACTTCCTTTAGAAAACTCCCCCAAAAACAGTGTCATCGCAAAGAGCAACTTGAAACTCCCCTTTTTTTTGATTCTTTTTCTTTTAATCCCGGGGCCCTTTTTCCAAACCCTCGAATTTTCTTCTCTTACAACCCCCAAATCATAAAATATATTAAACAACCACGGTGACCATCACACATCCTTGTCTAAGGCCTACTTTTCTGGGAAATAATCTCCTCTTTCCTACGTACTCTAACTTGAGCCCACTTTTCCTCGTAAAAACTCTTCAATGCTTTCAGTAAACCTACCTCCTACACCATACACCTACAACATCTGCCACATTGCCCCCCTATCCACCCTTTTCTTTACGCCTTTTCCAAATCCATAAATGCCACAAAAAACCTCTTTAGCCTTATCTAGATACTGTTCACTTATATGCTTTACTGTAAACACCTGGTTCACACACCCCCTACCTTTCCTAAAGCCTCCTTGTTCATCTGCTATCCTATTCTCCGTCTTACTCTTAATTCTTTCAATAATAACTCTACCATACACTTTACCAGGTATAACTCAACAGACTTATCCCCCTATAATTTTTGCCCTTTTCTTTTGTCCCCTTTGCCTTTATACAAAGGAACTATGCATGCTCTCTACCAATCCCTAGGTACCTTACCCTCTTCCATACATTTATTAAATAATTGCACCAACCACTCCAAAACTATATCCCCACCTGCTTTTAACATTTCTCTCTTTATCCCATCAATCCCGGCTGCCTTACCCCCTTTCATTTTACCTACTGCCTCACGAACTTTCCCCATACTCACAACTGGCTCTTCCTCACTCCTACAAGATGTTATTCATCCTTGTCCTGTACACGAAATCACAGCTTCTGAGCAAATAAACACATTCATCTCTCAGTGTACATATCCTGAGTCAATACCTGTTGACAATACTGAGACAGGTGTATCAACAGTCTTAATGGCGCATATACACCTGTTCCCATCATTTAGAAATATCTTAATCCTAAAATAAAAATTAAAATACTCCGTGTATATACACTCACAATCAAACCTCACAATATTATATATATATATATATATAATTATATAAATATATAATATATATATATATATATATATATATATATATATATATATATATATATATTATACATATATATATATATATATATATATATATATATATATATATATATATAATATATACATATATTATATATACATAATAAATAATATTAAAGGTAGTAGGTTGGTGACAGCATCACCCAGGGAGGTACTACCTCCTGCCAAGGGGAGTGTAAAACGAAACCTGTAATTGTTTTACATGATGGTAGGATTGCTGCTGTCCATTTTTCTGTCTCATAAACATGCAAAGGTTCAGGTACGTCTTGCTACTTCTACTTACACTTAGGTCACATACACATACATGTACAAGCATTTTATGTATTTTACACCCCCCTCTGGGTTTTTTTTTTCCCATTTTTCTTTTTCTAGTTCTTGTTTCTTTTTTATTTCCTCTTACCTCCATGGGGGAAATGGAACAGAATTCTTCCTCCGTAAGCCATTTCGTGTTGTAAGAGGCAACTAAAATGCCGGGAGCAAGGGGCTAGTAACCACTTCTCCTGTATATATTACTAAATGTAAAAGGAGAAACTTTCGTTTTTTCCTTTTGGGCCACCTTGCCTTGGTGGGATACGGCCGGTGTGTTGTAAGAAAGAAAGAAAGATATTATATGTATATATATATATATATATATATATATATATATATATATATATATATATATATATATATTATATATATATATATATATGTGTGTGTGTGTGGTGTGTGTGTGTGTGTGTGTGTGTGATGTGTGTGTGGTGTGTGTGTGTGTGTGTGTGTGTGTGTGTGTGTGTGTGTGTGTGTGGTGTCGAATATGTAAAACTGGTCAATTAGCAAGAACTCATTTAAAATTAAGTACTTTCGAAAATTTTCTTTTATACTTTTAAAGATATATTTTTTTCATTAATGTTAATGTAAAAAATTTTAATTTTGCACCAAAAGAATCTTAGAAAACTTACCTAACCTTATTATAACAAGAGTAATTTATTTTAGCCTAACCCAGCTAAATATATTTTAAATTTGTTTACAATAATTTATTACTAAACAAACTCAGTGAAATATATTTTTTTCGTTAGGTTCAGAATGATTTTGGCGACATTATTGTATACACAAATTTTCACTTGTCTTATATGGCAAGATGAGCCTTGCTATTTAAGCCAAGATCGCAAGTTCTGCCTATTCGGCACGACATATATATATATATATATATATATATATATATATATATATATATATATATATATATATATATATTACATTTCATGCCCGTCAATAACAGGGTTAACTGACTGGTTAATTGGGTTCAAAGACTATCGACTGCACTAAGGCCATTAAGGACCGAATGTAGTCGATAGACTTTGAAGAGGATAAATGTATAAACGTTATACAAGAATATTTTAATTCCTACAATAGGAAACAAAGAAAACTAATTATACATACACTGAGAGACATATACCTCACGGCGCGTATATCCTGCTCGTCAAGAGCAAAATATTCAAGTGTATCCATGTTTAATCACATTTGCTACGATAAATTCGGCGACGCTCAGTGGAAATATTTCTAATTAATTTAATTGGTTTAATTAAAAAGAGATTTCTAATAATTAACTTTACATTAGAAAATAAGTCTTAATTAACATGGGAAAGTAAAGCTGGATAACAAGATTTTTGAACACATTAGGTATGGTAAATATTACACAGCTCACTTAAAAAACGATCAGAATTCACCTGATTTGGCAATCAACGCAGGTTTCATTTCTTTCTCGTGATGCAGTGCTTTGATTCTCTCTTATGACAGCAACGACGAAAATACTATCTTGCGCGTGTGTATGTTGACAGATGTTTAGCGCAGAGTAACACTTACATAACAGTCCTCTTGAGTAAGCTTTTCTAATTTCTTTCTGTCTCGACGTCGAAGCTCAGTATTACTTCCATGACTTGTTCTAGAGATTAACTTCAGGATATGTGAGGGAAAAACGTCAAACATATAATGATCACATAACATTATTCTTTCCCAGTATTCAAGGATTATCCTCTCCCAGTATATAAAGGACTATCATCTTCCTGTCTATAAAGGACAATCCTCTCCTTGTCTATAAAGGACTATCCTCTCCAAGTCTATAAAGTCTATAAAAGACTATCATCTCCCAGTCTATAAAGGACTATCCTCTCCCTGTCTATAAAGAACAATCATCTCCTTGTCTATAAAGTACTGTCCTCTTCAAATCTATAAAGGACTATCCTCTCCAAGTCTATAAAGGACTATCATCTCCCAGTTTATAAAGAACTATCCTCTCCCTGTCTATCAAAGACTATCCTCTCCTAGTCTTTCATGGACTATCCTCTCTCAGTCTTTAAAGAACTTTCTTCTCCCTTTAGTTAAATGACTATCCTCTCCCAGTCTTTAAAGGACCATCCGCTCCCTGTCTGTAAAGGACAATCGTCTCCCAATTATTTAAGGACTATCATCTCGCAGTCTGGTTAAAGGAGAGTCCTCCTCCAATCTTGGTAAGACTATCTTTTTCCTCTCATCTCATCTCATCTGGTGGCATCTTCTGGTTCCTTCATAAATAACTTAACTCGGGGGAGGAATGAGGGAGAGCAGAAATGGAAGGAGGACGAGGTTGACGTCTCCCATCAAGAAAGAATTAATGTTAAAATTCCCTGTCAAACTATTTTCATTAAATTTCCGTCAGATAACTATGAGATCTATATTCATTATCAAAATGTTAAGAACAGCGAATCTAATCTAGAAATGGTCTCAGAGCTTCGCAAATCATTACGAGGAAAAGAGTGAAAAGAGTGAATGCTCAGAGACTGAGCTTTCCGCTCACCCAGCATCTAAATGTCAATCAAGACTTATACATTAGGGCTTCGTCTGTGAGGCCAGTTCACCTCGAACTTTCATAAATATCGGATTTAGGTTTTTCACTGAACAGACTTTACGCTCTTAGTTACCCTGACAACACAAAACATCGATAGGGTGAATAGTTAAGGCTAAGATGGTTTCATTATAAGAATGAAGTTCTCTCTGTATTTTCAGCATGTGATCATATCTCTCGTTAGCTTGTATTTTATCAGTTTAAATAATGTATGAAGGGTTGATAGAATTTTTCTACGTAGGTTACAAGTCCTAAAAATGAGTTTCTTTATGGAATAAAAATTCCATCATGTCTCAGCAGAAATTCCCGAGTCTCTTCATTACTACTACGTAACAATGGGGACAAATTCGAACCATGACAGTACTACAGTATTATATGCATCATAAATACAGATGTCAAGAACAAGAGGGCTTGGGAGTTTTTCAAGTGGAAAAAATGGAACAACTAATAACCAAGAAATAAAAAAAAAAGTAATATGAAGAGTAAGGATTTTAATAAAACCTTTATGAAGCTAACAAGAAAGAAAAACAAAATCAGACTAAACAAAGCTAATAAATAAAATTCATTCCTCGACCGGAAGGGAAATCGCACTGGTCAAGATGATAGAGACAGAACTTCCAGTTGAGATCATATTAGTTCTTGAGAGTTGCTCGTCAAGATGACAGCTCTCAGTACTTTATGACAGACCGGTTAGGAATGCAACACTGAGCCACAGGCGAGTGACTGCTGTCTTGAAGAAAAAGGTTGACCAGGAGGTGGAGGTATATCATAGTCATTTAGACACCTCACTGATGAAACATGTATATAACTGACGAGATTATTTAAGACCACACTTAAGTATGTACACAGCAGAACAAAGTAAAAATCCATTCTCATCCAGTTCTCTCTCTCTCTCTTTCTCTCTCTCTCTCTTTCTCTCTCTCTCCATGGGAAACCAAGACATAAACTTGAAGAAAACAACAAGTTGAAGTTGAAAGCCTAGGCACTAGGTAATATTTTATTAAAGTAATCAACTTGAAGGCTTCACCACACCAGAATATTACAACACCACTAAGCTTTCGTAGAGTCATAAAACATGAAAGGAAAGGAAGAAAAACCTCTTAAGAATATAGAGGAAAGACAGCAGAAACAGAAACAGAAAAATTAATAGAATTCCTTCACCGAAGACCCCAACAACCGCTGTACAATCACAAGAAACAAGCAATCATTGTCTATCCTATTCCTCAACAGATGACATATTTAATAATTTATACGTCCTTCTTCTAACCTTTCCAGACGCTGTTGTGTTGAATTTCCTCTTATTCTTAACATTCTTAAAACGAGTCTAAGTTACACTTTTGGTTTTGCTGATAAATGAACAAATCATCAGAAAACATGTGACTTGACCTGACCTTGAATGCTTAATAATATCTCTCATTTGAACTCCCATTTTCTATATCATTCGCAACTTGATAATGGTCCAGAACGGACCGAAACATTGCTTAACGTTTCTTCTCCAAATTGTGGGTTAATAATCGGTTATATACATTACTGCAATAAATCCGAACACTTTGTATTAAGTATTGCAAACCCTAAGCGATGCTCTATAGTGATAATTAAAGAAGAAGAAGAAGGTTTTATTAGCATATTCATCACATTATTTTATGTTAGGTAAGACACATATGCAACAGTTAGGTATCTTTATTTCGAAACGTTCCGCCTACACAGTAGGCTTCTTCAGTCGAGTACAGAAAAGTTGATAGAAGCCTGAAGAAGCCTACTGTGTAGGCGAAACGTTTCGAAATAAAGATACCTAACTGTTGCATATGTGTCTTACCTAACAATCTGTCGGTATTTTATACCATTTTAATGTTCACATTATTTTATGACGAAACTAACCATAATGTGAAATAGTGATTATTGGACCACCGTTTTGTTCTTTGTAAACCCGTATGGGTCACATAGCTGCTCTGTGCAGAGTTTCATCAACAAGACATGAATTGATGAAGTTATGATGAATATCAGCACATGATAACTAAACCGCTGGGAGTATGACTGTCAGAGTATATACACTGAGATTATTATTACATTTACGGAGAAACGTTAAACCCTTATATACAGGGTTTAACTTAATATCTGTTTTAAGGATTAAAGTAAACCCTACACAGAGAGAAAGAAAGTGTTCTTCTAAGCTTGTTCTGCAGTCTGTCTGTTCTTCACTGTAGTCGGCAATATAACTTTTGGATCCTACTTATGTGAGTTATACTGTGACTTAGAGTAAGTCATTCACAGCTACATGAGAATCTTACTTGAGTAGGAACACTACCCATCGTGAACCATCTTAAATACTCAGTTTGAGTACAGTAATAGACCTTTATTTTCTCACGTCTATATTTAATTATAATCAAAAGTCAGTGGAGTAATAGATGTAGTAATACACTTATAACTACATCAATGACCAAAACCGAAAGTCATGTCATAGTATCAGGATTCATACATTGCCTGTTATTTTGGCTTATATCCTTTTTTTTATAATATTATGTGTTGCATGAATACCTAATTACAATAAATATCTTAGTTAATTACAATAAATATCATGATGTTATTCTCGACTTATCCTTGGCTGGAATCCACTATGCTATGTATCCAATCTACTGAGTATCCAATCTTGCAAAGGCAGAAAACGAGGCTTTGAGTCTCTCATGGAAAACGTATTGAATATTTATGTTCTTGAATCCTAGCTTTCAAAGTCATCCAAGTTTATCCAATGTATCTGGATGAAAGTATTTTCTTTGTTAGAATAAATGAGATCATTTCCACTTACGCAGGTTTTAACTATGTGATGGTCGCCCAGCGAAGCTTTTGGTCATTTGAGCAAGGCCTTCCTCTGGCTCATTGGTATATCCCATGGGAAAATGAAATATCACAGTCTAAAATAAGTTGTTACATTCTTTATAAGAGATCGTATATATACAGACCCAGATGGGTACATACGTTTCACTGTACTGGTGTTTTTAAACATAACTTTAACATTAAATGGTTTCAGCCTTCATAATAGTTGAACAAAACTCTAATGTATAGCAGCGTCAAAACACTCATGATATTCTCCGTCCTTGGGATGAGAATCTTAAAATGTTTTATTATATGTGAAGTCAATGAAACATCAATCCACCTCTGAGCAACAGACATGAAGAGCCTTCAAAAACATTAGGCTGACAGTCCTCTCCTTGATTTTCCTTTGACGGCAGGAAGTAGAGTATGAAAGAACATTAATGTGTTGACTTTCTATTTACAGAGACCACTTATAAATGGAAATGATTAATCCAGCCTCACTTCCATCATAAATTTAATGGAAGACACCAGCACATTAAATTAAGGAAGAAAATTAAGATTTTCTACTGTGAGTTGCAAACAGAGAACGTCATCAACATCCATCATTGGTTGGATGAGCAATATCGTTCAGAATCCTATCTTCAAAGAATTCCATATACAAATTCATCAGCACTGGTAAAAGAGGATTCCCATAAACATTCTATATTTTGTAAATAACATCTTTTATTAAAATCAAAAGTCACCATCAACTATACACGATCAGGTAAATGATATTCTCCCAGGCAGTGGTAAATAAGATTTGTGTCTGATATTTTCTTCCAGTGGCTCACGGTAGAAAACGTTGACAGTTTTCTTCCTCATGTGACATTCTCCATTAAACACTGTGCATAAAATACACAAATACGAGTGTCTAGTTTGTCATACAAACTAGCTGGCTCGATGAGCCAAGACAACGTACTAGCAACCGCACGCCACTGAGTAGAATTTGAAAAGCATTTATATAAAGTGATTATAGCAGACGAGGAGTGAGGGATCCAGATGATGAGTCATTACCTGGAAGAGAGAAGCTTGTGATGATGATGCTGGTGTTGATTCAAAACCATCCCATATATACTGAAGATATATTTTTAGGCGACGTTTCTGTTCGTCTTGGGTTCATAATTAAGTCACAAGTCGTAACCACTATCGCAGCAGCCACATTATTGTGGCTGCGATAGTGATGGTGGTGGTGTTGGTGGTGATAAATGTGATGATTATATTGGTGGTATGGTGGCTGCGACGGTAGGAGTGGTAGCTGCAGTGGGGGTGGGTGGTGGCTGTGACCACGGTGGTGGGGGCATTATGGTAAGGGAGGGAGACAGGTCCTGGCCCTGACACCTGTAGCCTCCCCTTCCTTCCTCCGCTCTCACTGACTGTTGCATCAATGAGTGCCTCTACCTGTGGAAGACAATGTCGTGTCCGGTTACCTTTGGGTACCTTCATACAACCCATACACACAAACCAACGCCCCAATGATCAGGCCAACACTTCCGTGTAAGAAAACACGTTTGTGTGTGCGTGTGTGTGCGTGTGTGAGTGTGTGCGAGTTGTGGGTAGCGGAGAACGCACGCGCGTGGAGCGGGAATCAATAAAGGGGGCGCGAGAGGTGGTGGGACAGCAGTGTGTTGGTGAGCGAGTGAGGGAGAACAGGAGTTCCCACGGGATGTGAAGCCGGGCCAGGAGAGTCCGCCCGCACGCTACCACCTACACCGCCAGGTCAGTGTGTGTGGCTGCCCACACCACGCAGAGGGCGGCGTGGAAGGTCAAGGTAAGCAGGAAGCCGCCCATGGTCTACAGCGTCCAGTTGGTGCTGCTGTCTCGACCTGGCGAATTGAGAGTTTTAGGCCTAGAGGTGGGTTGATGGCGGTGATCGATGGGTGGGGGTGGTGGGGACCCAGGGCACATGACAGAAAAACCAAAACAAACGGAACATACGAGCCAACATGACATGCACATACGCACACACACACCACGCAACACACACACACACACACCACACACACACACCACACACACACTACCACCACGCATGCACACATACCAAGACACAGACACACACATAACTCACAGCGCCAGTGCTGCGCCCGACCTGGCGACATTGAGATTTTAGCCAGATGTGATGGCGGGACACGTGAGTGTACCAGGGCACAGACAACAACACACACAACACACACACAACACACACACACCACACTAACACACACACACACACACACACACACACACACACACACACACACCACACACAACACACAACTACACACACACACAACACACCACACAACCAAACACACCACTCAACACACACACACACACACAACACAACACACACACACACACACACACACACACACACACACACCACACACACACACACACACACACACACACACACACACACACACACACACACACCACCAACACACACCCCACAACACACACACACACACACCCCCACACCACACACAAACAAACACATACACACACACACACCACACACCACACACAAAACACACACCACACACCACACACACACACACACACACACACACAACACACCACACACACACACACACAACACACACACACACACAACACACACAACACACACACCAACACAACACACACCACACACACAACACACAACACACACACACACACAACACACACAACACACAACACAACACAACACAACACACACATCACACACACACACACACACACACACACAACACACACAACCCACAAACACACACACACACATACACAAACCCACACACACACACACACACACAACACACACACACACACACCACAAAACCACACACACACACACACCACAACACACACACCCACTCACACACAAACACAACCAACACAACAACACACACACACACAAACAACAACACAAACACAACACAACACACACACACAACACACAACACACACACACACAAACACACACTAAACACAAACACACACACTAACACACACACAAACAAAACACAAACACTACACAACACCACCACTAACACACACACTAACACACACATAAACACACACAAACACACATACACAAACACACACCGGACCTGTGCCTTATGGCTACCTAACGTGACCCCAGGTGCAGTGACCCCAACCACCCATCACGCTGAACTATATGACCTGCCTCAATAATCCTGAGTAGCTGGTCACTAGTCATGGTCATAATAGTAGATGAATTAACTCACACGGCATGACACAAAGCCATGTTAACCCCATGAATGGGAGACTCGCCCCACATGACTCCTTGGCCCAGTGACAACAACCTGTTTCACCTCATCTCCTCCCCTACCTCCCTGCCCCCTCCACCCCATCCTCTCCTCTCCCTACCCATTCATTCCCCTCACTATCCTCCCTACTCTTCTCCTTACACCTTCATTCCCCTTATTTTCCTCCCCACTGACCTCTCTTTTCCCCTTCATTCCCAGTACTTTCCTCCCCACTCTCCTCTCTTTACCCCTTCATTCACAATATTTTTCTCCCACTCTCTTCTCTTTACTCCTCCATTCCCAAACCTTTCCTCCCACTCTCCTCTGCTTACCCTTCATTCACCAGTCTCCTCCTCTTCTAGCGCAACATTTCGCAATATGGTGACAAACTATTTCTGTTGGAATTAATGTCAATAATAGAGTCAGGTTGCGTTCCAAGCAACGTGCATGAACTGCAACAGCGAACACTACAATGAACACCACAACCGCGAACACTACATTGAACATTACAACAGAGTGAACACTAGAACAGTAAACAATACAACAGTGAAAACTACAGTGAACACTGCAACACTACAACACTAAAGTGAACACTATAACAGAGTGAACACTAAAGTGAACACTACAACAGAGTGAACACTAAAGCGAAGACTACAGCAGAGTGAAGACTATAGTGAACACTGCAACAGAGTAAAAACTACAGAACTGTGAGCATTGCAACACTGTAAACATTACAGTACTGTGAACACTACAGCACAATAAACACTACAACACAATAAACACTACAGCACAATAAACACTACAGCACAGTAAACACTACAGCACAATAAACACTACATCACAGTAAACACAACGGCACAATAAACACTACAGCACAGTAAACACTACAGCACAGTAAACACTACGGCAACACGAAAACTACAGCACTGCAATCAGTACAACACTGTGAACATTATAAAGGTGTGAACAGTACAGCAACGTAAACACAGTGAGCGCTACAGAACTGTGAACACTACAGAAACGTGAACATTACAGTAAAGTGAACACTAGAACACAGTAAACGCTGCAGCACAGTGAACACTGCAGCGCATTGAACACTGCAGCACAGAGAACACTGCAGCACAGAGAACACTGCAGCACAGAGAACACTGCAGCACAGATAACACTGCAGCACTGAGAGCACTGCAGCACAGAGAACACTGCAGCACAGAGAACACTGCAGCACAGAGAACAAATCACCAACGTGAAAACTACACCAAGGAGGCCTGGTCACAGACCGGGCCGCGGGGGCGTTGACCCCCGGAACTCTCTCCAGGTAAACTCCAGGTAAACGTGAACATTACAGCAACGTGAGCACTGCAGTGTCGTGAACACTAGAGCAACATGAATGCTACAACAATGGGAACACTACAACAATGGGAACACTACAACAATGGGAACACTACAACAATGGGAACACTACAACAATGGAACACTAACAACAATGGAACATTACAACAATGAGAACACTACAACATGGAACACTACAACAATGGAACACTACAACAATGGAACACTAAACAACAATGGGAACAGCACAACAATGGAACACTACAACAATGGGAACACTACAACAATGGGAACACTACAACAATGGGAACACTACAACAATGGGAACACTACAACAATGGGAACACTACAAGAATGGGAACACTACAAGAATGGAACACTACAAGAATGGGAACACTACAAGAATGGGAACACTACAACAATGGGAACACTACAACAATTGGAACACTACAACAATGGGAACACTACAACACATGGAACACTACAACAAAGGGAACACTACAACAATGGGAACACTACAACAATGGAAACACTACAACAATGGGAACACACAACAATGGGAACACTACAACAATGGAAACACTACAACAATGAGAACACTACAGCAATGGGAACATTACAGCAATGGGAACACTGCAGCAATGGGAACACTACAGCAATAGGAACACTATAGCAATGGGAACACTATAGCAATGGGAACACTATAGCAATGGGAACACTACAGCAACGGGAACAATACAGCAATGGGAACACTATAGCAATGGGGAACACTACAGCAATGAAAACGCTACAGCAAGTGAACACTGCAACAATGGGAACACTGCAACAATGGGAACACTACGACAATGGGAACACTACAACAATGGGAACGCTACGACAATGGGAACACTACATCAATGGGAAACTACACAATGGGAACACTACAACAATGGGACCACTAAAACAATTGGAGCACTACAACAATTGAACACTACAAACAATGGGAACACTACAACAATGATAACACTACAACAATGAGAACACTATAACAATGGGAACACTACAACAATGGGAACACTACAACAATGGAAACACTACAAAACAATGGGAACACTACAACAATGGAAACACTACAACAATGGGAACACTACAACAATGATAACACTACAACAATGAGAACACTATAACAATGGGAACACTACAACAATGGGAACACTATAACAATGGGAACACTAAAACAATGGGAACACTACAACAATGAGAACACTATAACAATGGGGGACACTAAAACAATGGGAACACTATAGCAATGGGAACACTATAGCAATGGGAACACTATAGCAATGGGAACATTACAGCAATGGGAACACTACAGCAATGGGAACATTACAGCAATGGGAACACTACAACAATGGGAACACTAAAGCAATGGGAGCACTACAGCAATGGGAACACTACAGCAATGGGAACACTATAGGAATGGGAATACTATAGGAATGGGAACACTATAGCAATGGGAACACTACAACAATGGAAACACTACAGCAATGGGAACACTACAGCAATTGGATCACTACAGCAATGGGAACACTATAGCAATGGGAACACTATAGAAATGGGAACATTACAACAATGGGAACACTGCAACAATGGGAACACTGCAACAATGGGAACACTACGACAATGGGAACACTACAACAATGGGAACACTACGACAATAGGAACACTACAACAATGGGAACACTACAACAATGGGAAACACTACGACAATAGGAACACTACAACAATTGGAACACTACAACAATGGGAACACTGCAACAATGGGAACACTACAACAATGGGAACACTACGACAATAAGAACACTACAACAATGGGAACACTACAACAATGGGAACACTGCAACAATGGGAACACTACGACAATGGGAACACTACAACAATGGGAACACTACAACAATGGGAACACTGCAACAATGAGAACACTACAACAATGGGAACAGTACAACAATGGGAACACTGCAACAATGAGAACACTACAACAATGGGAACACTACAACAATGGGAACACTACAACAATGGGAACACTACAACAATGGGAAAACTAAAACAATGGGAACACTGCAACAATGAGAACACTACAACAATGGGAATACTACAACAATGGGAACACTACAACAATGGAAACACTACAACATGGGAACACTACAACAATGGGAACACTACAACAATGGAAACACTACAACAATGGGAACACTACAACAATGAAACACTACAACAATGAGAACACTATAACAATGGAACACTACAACAATGGGAACACTACAACAATGGAAACACTACAACAATGGGAACACTACAACAATGGAAACACTACAACAATGGGAAGACTACAACAAGATAAACACTACAACAATGAGAACACTATAACAATGGGAACACTACAACAATGGGAACACTATAACAAGGGAACACTAAAACAATGGGAACACTACAACAATGAGAATACTATAACAATGGGGACACTAAAACAATGAGAACACTACAACAATGGGAACACTACAACAATGGGAACACTATAGCAATGGGAACACTATAGCCAATGGGAACACTATAGCAATGGGAACATTACAGCAATGGGAACACTACAGCAATGGGAACATTACAGCAATGGGAACACTACACAATGGGAACACTAAAGCAATGGGAGCACTACAGCAATGGGAACACTACAGCAATGGAACACTATAGGAATGGAATACTATAGGAATGGAACACTATAGCAATGGTAAACCTACAACAATGGAAACACTACAGCAATGGGAAACACTACAGCAATTGGATCACTACAGCAATGGGAACACTATAGCAATGGAGAACACTATAGAAATGGAACATTACAACAATGGGAACACTGCAACAATTGGGAACACTGCAACAATGGGAACACTAAGACAATGGGAACACTACAACAATGGGAACACTAACGACAATAGGAACACTACAACAATGGGAACACTACAACAATGGGAACACTGCAACAATGGGAACACTACAACAATGGAACACTACACAATGGAACACTACGACATAGGAACACTACAACAATGGAACACTACCAACAATGGGAACACTGCAACAATGGAACACTAAACAATGGGAACACAACGAAATAAGAACACTACAACAATGGGAACACTACAACAATTCGAACACTGCAACAATGGGAACACTACGACAATGGAACACTACAACAATGGGAACACTACAACAATGGGAACACTGCAACAATGAGAACACTACAACAATGGGAACAGTACAACAATGGGAACACTGCAACATGAGAACACTACAACAATGGGGAACACTACAACAATGGGAACACTACAACAATGGGAACACTACAACAATGGGAAAACTAAACAATGGGAACACTGCAAAATGAGAACACTACAACAATGGAACACTACACAATGGGAACACTACAACAATGGGAACCTACAACAATGGGAACACTACAACAATGGGAACACTACAACAATGGGAACACTACAACAATGGGAACACTACAACAATGGGAAAACTAAAACAATGGGAACACTGCAACATGAGAACCTACAACAATGGGAACACTACAACAATGGGAACACTACAACAATGGGACACTACAACAATGGGAACACTACAACAATGGGAACACTACAACAATGGGAACACTACAACAATGGGAACACTACGACAATAGGAACACTACAACAATGGGAACACTACAACAATGGGAACACTGCAACAATGGGAACACTACAACAATGGGAACACAACGACAATAAGAACACTACAACAATGGGAACACTACAACAATGGGAACACTGCAACAATGGAAAACTACGACACTGGAACACTACAACCATGGGAACACTAAAAACAATGGGGAAAACTGCAACAATGAGAACACTACAACAATGGGAACAGTACAACATGGGAACACTGCAACAATGAGAACACACAACAATGGGGAACACACAACAATGGGAACACTACAACAATGGGAACACTACAACAATGGGAAAACTAAACAATGGGAAACTGGAACAATGGAACACTCAACAATGGGAACACTACAACAATGGGAACACTACAACAATGGGAACACTACAACAATGGGAACACTACAACAATGGGAACACTACAACAATGGGAACACTACAACAATGGGAACACTACAACAATGGGAAACTAAAACAATGGGAAACTAAAAAAAGGGAACACTCAACAATGAGGAACACTACAACAATGGGGAAAACTAAAAAAAACAAAATGGGAACACTACAACAATGGGAACACTACAACAATGGGAACACTACAACAATGGGAACACTACAACAATGGGAATGCATTGCACCAAAGTAAACACTGCAGGAATGTGTCTGTTAGTTTTTACTTCTTATTCAGCAGCCAGTGTTTGTTGCTATTTCCGGTTCAGAAACCAATTTTTGCTTCAATTTCCTACTCAGAAGCCAATTTTTGCTTCAATTTCCTGCTCAGAAACCAATTTTTGCTTTAATTTCCTGCTCAGAAACCAATTTTTGCTTCGATTTCCTGCTCAGAAACCCGTTTTTGCTGCTATATCCAGCAGAGGAGGCAGTGTTTGTGTCTGCTTCATCTAGACGTAGCGTCAAGAGTATAACCACATACCCTTCGGCTTCTGTATAACCACTACGAGTTTAGCGCTTCTGCATGACAGTTGTATTTTTGGTAGAGTCCAGACACTTAACTCGGTCTAGAGTATAACCTCATCCCCACCGGCTTGGTACGAAGGGTTAACGAAGTGGTTCACAAAGTGGATGGGGATGTTGCACAAGTTTACTGCATGTATTATGTAAGAGAGGAAGGTACCTAAGGCCTGGAAGAGAATGTGCATAGTTTATATGCATTATAAGGAGAAAGTGGGACGAGAATGTAAGTATTATGGAGGAATAAATTTGTCTAGTGTTTAGTAGAAATGAAATAGAAAGAGTTATGGAAGAGACAGAAAGTAGAATTGCTGAGGAACATAGCAGATTTACGATGTGAAAAGAGGTTACGTGGATCAGATGTTTGTGATGAAGCTTATGAATAATACATAGATAAATGAAAGCAGATTTTATTGGACAGGGAAAAGATTCAGCTGGCGTTGCAAATGTATGATATAGAGAATGCGTTATTACAAAGCTCAAGTTAGGCTGTAAAAGTGTACCTTAGCGATATGTGATGACACCGTTGTTGCTTAATGTCTTTGTTGACGAGGTTATAAAGCAAGTGAATGCCAGTGTATTGGGAGAGGTGCGAGCTTTACAGATAATAAATCAGATATAAAGTAGGATTTGTGACAGATGTATTTTTCTGATGGTGCAGAACGTTTTACAGAGACTAATTAGAATTTGAAAGTGTATGTAAAAAAGAGCTCGAAAATGGGCACCAGCATATTAGATTAAAGTGAGGCAGATGGTACTGTGGCCTTTGGGGCGCTGCGGAGTTGACCCTTGGGACCCGTGGTGGCCTTGGTGCGCTGCTGAGTGTGACCTTTGGGGCGCTGCTGGAGTGTACCTTGGTGCGCTGCTGGGTTGACTTGGTGCGCGTGGGTGTGACCTTGGTGCGCTGCTGGAGTGTGACCCTTTGGGGGCTGCTGGGGTGTGACCTTGGTACGCTGCTGGAGTGTGACCTTTTGGGGCGCTGCTGGGTGTGACCTTGGTGCGTGTGGAGTGTGACCTTTTGGTTTCCTGCTGGAGGGGACCTTGGTAGCTGCTGGATGGACCTTTGGGGCGCTGTGGATGTGACCTTGGTGCGCTGTGGGGTTGACCTTGGTGCGCTGTGGAGTGTGCCTTGGTGCGCTGCTGGGGTTGACCCTTGGTCGCTCGGGGTGTGCCCTTGGGGCGCTTTCTGGGTGGACCTTGGTACGCTGCGGGGTTTGCCTTGGTGCCTGCTGGGGTGTGACCCTTTTACGTTGGGAGTGTGACCTTGGGGCCTGCTGGGTGTGACCCTTGGGGGCGCTGGAGTGGACCTTGGTGCGCTGCTGGAGTGTTACCTTGGTGCGCTCTGGGGTGTGACCTTGGTGCGTGCTGGAGTGTGACTTTTGGTGCGCTGCTGGGTGTGACCCTTGGTACGCTGCTGGAGTGTGACCTTGGTGCGTGGGGTGTGGGCCCTTTGGACGCTGTGGGGTGACCCCTTTGGGGCGCTGCGGGTGTGACCTTGGTGCGTGCTGGAGTGTGACCTTGGTGGCTGCTGGAGTGTGACCTTTGGGCGTCTGGGGGTGTGCCCCTTGGGGCGCTGCTGGAGTGTGACTTGGTGCGCTGCTGGGGTGTTTCCTTGGTGCGCTGCTGGGGTGTGACCTTGGGGGCGCTGCTGGAGTGGACCTTGGGGCGCTGCTGGAGTGTGCCTTGGGCGTGCTGGAGTGTGCCTTGGTACGTCTGGAGTGTGACCTTGGTTTTGCTGCTGGAGTGTGACCCTTTGGGGCGCTGCTGGAGTGTGACCTTGGTGCGCTGTGGGGTGTGCCTTGGTGGCTGTGGAGTGGACCTTGGTGCGCTGCTGGGGTGTGACCCCGGTGCGTGCTGGGTGTGACCTTGGTGCGCTTGGAGTGTGACCTTGGTGCGCTGCTGGGGTGTGACCTTGGGGGCGCTGCTGGATGTTAAACCCTTTGGTGCGCTGCTGGGTGTGACCTTTGGTTTTGCTGTGGGGTGTTACCTTTGGGGCGCTGCTGGAGTGTGACCTTGGGGGCTGTGGAGTGTTACCTTGGTGCGCTCTTTGGATGTGACCTTGGTTCGCTGCTGGAGTGTGACCTTTGGGGGGGTGTGGGTGTTAACTTGTGCCTGCTGGAGTGTGACCTTTTGGGCGCTGTGGAGTGTGACCTTGGTACGGGCTGGATGTGACCCTTTGGTGCGCTGCTGGGTGTGGGGCCTTGTTACCTGCTGGAGGTGACCTTGGTGCGCTCTGGGGAGTGTGACCTTTGGGAGTGCTGGAGTGGACCTTGGTGCGCTGCTGGAGTGTTACCTTGGTGCGTGTGGAGTTTTGACCTTGGGGCGCTGCTGGAGTGGACCTTGGTGCGCGCTGGAGTGTGACCTTTGGACGCTGCTGGGTGTGACCTTGGGCGTGCTGGAGTGTGACCTTGGTACCTGCTGGAGTGTGAACCCTTTGGGGCGCTGTGGAGTGTGACCTTGGTGCGTGCTGGGGTGTGGGGCCTTGGTGCGCTGCTGGAGTGTGGAAAACCCTTTGGGGCGCGCTGGAGTGTGCCGGGGGCTGCTGGATGTTACCCCTTTGGGGCGCTGCGGAGTGTTACCTTTGGGGCCTGCGGAGGGACCCTTTGGGGCGCTGCTGGAGTGTGACCTTGGTGCGCTGTGGGGTGTGACCTTGGTACGCTGTGGGGGTGTGACCTTGGTCGCTGCTGGGTGTGACCTTGGTGCGTGCGGAGTGTGACCTTGGGGCGCTGCTGGAGTGTGCCTTGGGGCGTGCTGGGGGTGTGACCCTTTGGGGCGCGCTGGGGGGGTGACCCCTTTGGGGCGGTGGGAGTGTGACCTTGGTGCGCTGCTGGAGTGGACCTTGGGGCGCTGCTGGGTGTTCCTTGGGGCGCTGCTGGAGTGTGACCTTGGGACGTGCTGGGTTTTACCTTGGTGCGGCGGAGTGTGCCTTGGTGCGCTGTGGAGTGTTACCTTTGGTGCGCTGCTGGGGGTGACCTTGGTGCGTGTGGAGTGTACCTTTGGGGGCTGTGGGGTGTTTCTTTGTGCGGGCCCGGAGTGTGACCTTTGGGGCGTTGGAGTGTGACCTTGGTGCGTCTGGAGTTGACCTTGGGCGCTGTGGAGTGTGACCTTGGTGCCTGCTGGGGTGTGACCCTTTGGGGCGCTGTGGAGTGTGACCTTGTGGGTGGGAGTGTTACCTTAGTGCGCTGCTGGGGGTTTGACCTTGGGTGGGCTGCTGGAGTGTGACCTTGGTGCCTGCTGGATGTGACCTTGGTGCGTGCGGGGTGTGACCCTTGTGCGCTGTGGAGGTGACCTTTGGGGGTGTGGAGTGGACCTTGGTGCGCTGCTGGAGTGTGACCTTGGTGCGTGCTGGAGTGTGACCTTGCTGCGCTGCTGGAGTGTGACCTTGTGCGCTGCGGGTGTGACCTTGGTGCGCTGCTGGGGGGGTGTGACCTTGGGGCGTGTGGGAGTGGACCTTGTTCCTGCTGGGGTGTGACCTTGGTGCGCTGCTGGAGTGTGCCTTGGTGCGCTGCTGGGGTTTTGGCCTTGGTGCGTGCTGGAGTGTTACCTTGGGGGGCTGGGAGTGTGCCCTTGGGGCGGCGGGTGTTACCCTTGGGGCGCTGCTTGGGGTGTTACCTTGGTGCGCTGCTGGGGTGTGACCTTGGTGCGCTGCGGGAAATGTGACCTTGGTGCGCTGCTGGAGTGTTACCTTAGTGCGTGTGGAGTGTGACCTTGGTGCGCTCTGGGTGTTCCTTGGTGCGTGTGGGGTGTGGGCCTTGGGGCGCTGCTGGAGTGTGCCCTTTGGGGCGCCTGGAGTGTGACCTTGGTGGCTGCTGGAGTGTGCCTTGGTTGCTGCTGGGAGTGTGCCCTTGGTGCGCTGCGGAAAGTGACCTTGGGGCGTGCTGGAGTTGACCCTTGGGCGCTCTGGAGTGTGCCTTGGTTTGGTGCTGGGGGTGTGACCTTGGTGCGCTGCTGGAGTGTGCCCCTTTGGTGCGTGCTGAGTTTGGACCTTGGTACCTGCTGGAGTGTGCCCTTTGGGGCGCTGCTGAGGGGACCTTTGGGACCGCTCTGGGTGTGACCTTGGGGCGGGAGTGTGACCTTTGGTGCGCTGCTGGAGTGTGACCTTTGGGGCGCTGCGGGGTGTGACCTGGTGCGCTGCTGGAGTGTGACCTTGGTACGCTTTGGGTGTGCCTTGGTGCGCTGTGGAGTGGACCTTGGGGCGCTGTGGAGTGTTACCTTGGTGCGCTGCTGGAAATGTGACCTTGGTGAGTGTGGGGTGTGATTGGTAATAAACATCTGTGAGGGAATAAAGGACACCCAAATTTGCTGGAATCAGTTTTGAAAATATAAACGGGCCCGTGGTTTAATGCTGAAAATAAAAATGATGATACGATTCCTCGAAAAATTAGGTGGGGAAAGTAGAACAAAACAAGGGACAATACCGGGCTGGGGAAAAAAAACAAGGCCAAAACCGGGCTGGAACAAAAACAAGGCACAATACCCTGGGTGGAACAAAACAAGGGACAATACCCTGGCTGGAAACAAAACAAGGCACAATACCGTGGCTGGAACAAAACAAGGCACAATACCGTGGCTGGAACAATACACAAATAACCCGCACATAGGAGAGTGGAGCTTACCACGATTTTTCGATCCGACTTGGACCATTTACCACGATTTTTCGATCCGACTTGGACCATTTACCACGATTTTTCGGTCCGACTTGGACCATTTACCACGATTTTTCGGTCCGACTTCGACCATTTACCACGATTTTTCGATCCGACTTGGACCATTTACACGATTTTTCGATCCGATTTGGACCATTTACCACGATTTTTCGATCGACTTCGACCATTTTACCACGATTTTTCGATCCGACTTCGACCATTTACCACTCATTTTTCGATCCGACTTGGACCATTTACCACGATTTTTCGGTCCGACTTGGACCATTTACAAAGTAAAGGTTGTAATACCTATGAAACTACGGGAAATACTGAAAAAGTGATGGTGAATGCGATTTCTTTTTTGCCTTGGAAGGAAATTACCGATCTGTGAAAATATTATTACTGAGACATTCCTGGTGACATAAATAATTAAATAAATTAAAAATGTTGCAATTATTTTATAAGAACATGACAGCTCTAATAATTTACTGTTGCAGCGATGTTTCTGATAAATGTTCGGGAATGTAATGCAAATACTGTTATCGCTGCAACGTTGCTACTGCCACTACTGTTGTCTTGCCACTATTGTTGCAAGAGTTACTACTACCAATACCTTTGTGGCAGCTGCTACTGCAATTACTGTTTTCTTCCCACTTCTCTTGCAACAGTACAGTACCATTGTATCAGGATGCTGCTGAAACTGTTGTAGAAATGGTTGTACCTACCACTATTTTTGAGTAACAGTAGCTGCCGCCACTGCTGTTGTTTCAACCACTAACTTTCTAACAGTTGGTGCTGCCACCGTTGTTGTATCTGTTGCTGCTGCGCCATTGCTGTAAAATTTGCTCCTGCCACTATGGTTGTGACAATTGCAGGTGTAACCTATCTTGTAACAGTTGCTGCTGCCATTATTGTTGGAACAGGTGCTGCTGCCATTATTGTTGGAACAGTTGCTGCTGCCATTATTGTTGGAACAGTTGCTGCTGCCATTATTGTTGTAACAGTTGCTGCTGCCATTATTGTTGGAACAGTTACTGCTGCCATTATTGTTGTAACAGTTACTGCTGCCATTATTGTTGGAACAGTTACTGCTGCCATTATTGTTGGAACAGTTACTGCTGCCATTATTGTTGGAACAGTTACTGCTGCCATTATTGTTGGAACAGTTACTGCTGCCATTATTGTTGGAACAGTTACTGCTGCCATTATTGTTGGAACAGTTACTGCTGCCATTATTGTTGGAACAGTTACTGCTGCCATTATTGTTGGAACAGTTACTGCTGCCATTATTGTTGGAACAGTTACTGCTGCCATTATTGTTGGAACAGTTACTGCTGCCATTATTGTTGTAACAGTTGCTGCTGCCATTATTGTTGGAACAGTTACTGCTGCCATTATTGTTGGAACAGTTACTGCTGCCATTATTGTTGGAACAGTTACTGCTGCCATTATTGTTGTAACAGTTACTGCTGCCATTATTGATGGAACAGTTGCTGCTGCCATTATTGTTGTAACAGTTACTGCTGCCATTATTGTTGGAACAGTTACTGCTGCCATTATTGTTGGAACAGTTACTGCTGCCATTATTGTTGGTAACAGTTACTGCTGCCATTATGTTGGAACAGTTACTGCTGCCATTATTGTTGGAACAGTTACTGCTGCCATTATTGTTGTAACAGTTGCTGCTGCCATTATTGTTGGAACAGTTACTGCTGCCATTATTGTTGGAACAGTTACTGCTGCCATTATTGTTGGAACAGTTACTGCTGCCATTATTGTTGGAACAGTTACTGCTGCCATTTATTGTTGTAACAGTTACTGCTGCCATTATTGTTGGAACAGTTACTGCTGCCATTATTATTGGAACAGTTACTGCTGCCATTATTGTTGGAACAGTTGCTGCAGCCATTATTGTTGGAACAGTTACTGCTGCCATTATTGTTGGAACAGTTACTGCTGCCATTATTGTTGGAACAGTTACTGCTGCCATTATTGTTGGAACAGTTACTGCTGCCATTATTGTTTGTAACAGTTACTGCTGCCATTATTGTTGGAACAGTTACTGCTGCCATTATTGTTGGAACAGTTACTGCTGCCATTATTGTTGGAACAGTTGCTGCTGCCATTATTGTTGTAACAGTTACTGCTGCCATTATTGTTGGAACAGTTACTGCTGCCATTATTGTTGGAACAGTTGCTGCAGCCGCTATTATTGTAACATTTGCTGCTGCCGTTATTGCTGTAATCATTGTTGCTGCCCATTTTGTTGTAATAATTTCTTCTGCCACTATTGTTATAACAGTTCCTGTTGCCACTCTTTTTGTAATAATTTCTTCGGCACACTATTTGTGTAACAGTTGTAGCTGCCCCAATTGTTGTAACTATTGCTGCTGCCACTATTGTTTTAACAGTTGCTGTTGGCAGAATTGTTGTGTCAGTTGCTGCTGCCAGAATTCTTGTAACAGTTGTTGATGCCAGAATTGTTTTAGCAGTTGCTGTTATCACTGTTGTTGTAACATTTGCTGCTGCCAATATAGTTGTAACAGTTGCTGCTGCCAATATAGTTGTAACAGTTGCTGCTGCCACTGTTATTTTCACTAATACAAATGCCGTAACAGTTTCAGGTACTTCTGTTGTAGCATTTATTTTTTCTACGACGGTCTTTACACCTACTGTTGAAAACAGTTTGGAGCTGCCACCATTATTTCACTCAGGGCCTCCAAGAGATTTCCTGTAAGGCGGAACAAGACTCGATATTGTTTATTTAGATTTTAGTAAGGCTTTTGATAGAGTTCCTCATCAGAGACTGTTGAAGAAATTGCCTGCTCATGGCATTGGGGAAATTACCCCCCCCCAAAAAAAAAAAATCAAATGAAGAACTCGAAATACAACGTCTATGGCTGTGGGGCCCCTTCAGAGATTCAGAGCCGGGCCCAGGACCAATGTATGGGCTGAACACTCTCCCTCACCCCTCATACGCCCTCACTTCAATTTGACATGCTATTTTTGATGCAACAGATGCAGCTTCCACCGTTGTTCTAGCAGTTGCTTTAACACAGTTGCTTTTACTACCAATACTGTTGTAATAGTTACAACTTCCAGTATCATTGTAACTGCTGCTGTTTCCACAACTGTTGCCATAACTGCTGCTACCACTACTGTTGCTTCCATCAGTTCTGTTGTGGCTACCAATACTGTGAATTACATCTTTCGCCGTTACTACCACTGTTGTCAATGGTGATGCCACCACCCCTTGTTGATGCTGTCACCAATGTTAGCACAATATTTGCTACCACCACTTGCTGTTACCATCTCTGTTGCTGCTACAACCGCTGCTTCAATCTCTGTTGATTCAACCGCTGCTTCAGTCCCTGTTGTTGTTGAAACCATTGTTGGTCTACTACTACTGTTACTGCTACCACCACTGCTTATACCTCCCACAATGTTGCTCTATCCCATCTTAAAAATAAGAAAGAGTAAAATCACTGATAACGTTCTCACGTTGACTGATAGGAGGAGAAAGGGGTGACTTGAGAACAGTATGTTAATGAATCGAAAAGAATATGAGAAAATTAATAAGAAAGATTTCTTGAAGCCATAATTATGGGGAGCAAGAGACTACGATTTGAAGCTGAGAAACGAAGCCGAAATGATCCTGGGCTACAAACCTTTACGAAGAGAAAGTGATAAACTGCTGGAAAGTTATAAAAGTGAGAGGAATTAATAAGTAAACGCGTAACATCCCACGTGTGTAGTACTTAATCTGAACTACAAACTGACAGTCTCACACACACACACACGCACACACACACACACACACACACACACACACACAAGGTGAAGAGAGAGAGAGCAGAGAACAATTACTCTCTCACTGGCAAATAGAGATAAATGTTTAATTAAGAAAAATGTAAATAAAACGAGAAGGAAAAACTAAATATGTGTTTTTATTCATGTTAATATTTACACTATGATACATACACTCACACTCAGAGATACATACACTCACACTCAGAGATACATACACTCACACTCAGAGATACATACACTCACACTCAGAGATACATACACTCACACTCAGAGATACATACACTCACACTCAGAGATACATACACTCACACTCAGAGATACATACACTCACACTCAGAGATACATACACTCACACTCAGAGATTCATACTGTCACACTAGGAAAAACACTCACACTCAGAGATACATACACTCACACTCAAGATACATACACTAACACTCAGGGGTACATACACTAACACTCAGAGATACATACACTAACACTCAGAGATACATACACTAACACTCAGAGATACATACACTCACACTCAGAGATACATACACTCACACTCAGAGATACATACACTAACACTCAGAGATACATACACTCACACTCAGAGATACATACACTCACACTCAGAGATACATACACTCACACTCAGAGATACATACACTCACACTCAGAGATACATACACTAACACTCAGAGATACATACACTCACACTCAGAGATACATACACTCACACTCAGAGATACATACACTCACACTCAGAGATACATACACTCACACTCAGAGATACATACACTCACACTCAGAGATTCATACTGTCACACTAGGAAAAACACTCACACTCAGAGATACATACACTCACACTCAGAGATACATACACTAACACTCAGAGATACATACACTAACACTCAGAGATACATACACTAACACTCAGAGATACATACACTAACACTCAGAGATACATACACTCACACTCAGAGATACATACACTCACACTCAGGAGATACATACACTAACACTCAAGATACATACACTCACACTCAGAGATACATACACTCACACTCAGAGATACATACACTCACACTCAGAGATACATACACTCACACTCAGAGATATATACACTCACACTCAGAGATACATACACTCACACTCAGAGATACATACACTCACACTCAGAGATACATACACTCACACTCAGAGATACATACACTCACACTCAGAGATACATAACTCACACTCAGAGATACATACACTCCCCCGAGATACATACCTCACACTCAGAATACATAAAATCACACTCAAGATAATCATCACATCAGAGATAAAACACCACACTTGGTACGAAGGGGTTAACGGAAAGTGGTTCACAAGTGGATGGGGATGTTGCACAAAGTTTACTGCATGTTATGTAAAGAGGGAAGGTACTAGGCTGGAAGAGAATGTGGCATGTTTATATGCATTATAAAGGAGAAAGTGGGACGAGAATGTAAGTTATTATGGAGGATTTAAATTGTCTAGTGTTTAGTAGAATGTAAATAGAAAGAGTTATGGGGGGGGGGAAAAGAGGACAGAAAAGGTAGAATTGCTGAGGAAAACATAGCAGATTTACGATGTGAAAAGAGGTTAGTGGATCAGATGTTTGTGATTGAAAGCTTATGAATATACATAGATAAATGAAAAGCAGATTTTATTGGACAGGGAAAAGATTCAGTGGCGTTGAAATGTATGTATCAGAGACATGCGTTATTACAAAGCTCAAGTTAGGCTGTAAAAGTGTACCTTAGCGATATGTGATGGAACCGTTGTGCTTATTGTCTTTGTTGACGAGGTTATAAAGCAAGTGAATGGCCAAGTGTATTGGGAGAGGTGCGAGCTTTACAGATAATAAATCAGATATAAAGTAGGATTTGTGACAGATGTATTTTTCTGATGGTGCAGAACGTTTTACAGAGACTAATTAGAATTTAGAAAGTGTATGTAAAAAATTGATCGAAAATGGGCACTCAGCTATTAATAGAGATTAAAGTGAAGCAGAGGTACTGTGCCTTGGTACGCTGCTGGAGTGTGACCTTGGTGCGGCTGCTGGAGTGGTGGCTTGGTACGCGAGCTGGAGTGGGACCGGGTGACGCTGCTGGAGTGTGACCTTGTTGCGATGTGGAGTGTGACCTTGGTGCGCTGCTGGAGTTGTGACCTTGGTGCGCTGCTGGAGTGTGACCTGGGTGCGCTGCTGGAGTGTGACCTGGTACCGCTGCTGGAGTGTGACCTTGGTGCTACGCTGCTGGAGTGTGAGCTTGTGCGCTGCTGGAGTGTGAGCTTGGTACGCTGCTGGAGTGTGACCTTGGTGCACTGCGGAGTGTGACCTTGGTACGCTGCGGAGTGTGACCTTGGATGCACTGCTGGGTGTGACATTGGTGCACTGCTGGAGTGTGAGCTTGGTTACGTGCTGGAGTGTGACCTGGTGCACTGCTGGAGTTGTGACCTTGGTACGCTGCTGGAGTGTGACCTGGTGCGCTGCTGAGTGTGACCTTGGTTGCACTGCTGGAGTGTGACCTTGGTACGCTGCTGGGGGGGGGGAGTTGTGCCTGGTGCACTGCTGGGTGTGACTCCTTGTACGCTGCTGGAGTGTGACCTTGGTACGCTGCTGGAGTGGACCTTGGTGTCGCTGCTGGAGTGTGAGCTTGGTGCGTGTGGAGTGTGAGCTTGGTACGCTGTGCGGTGTGACTTGGTACGCGCTGGAGTGTGAACCTTGGTGCGCTGCTGGAGTGTGACCTTGGTGCGCTGCTGGAGTGTGAGGCTTGGTTACGCTGCTGGAGTGTGGACCTTGGTGCGCTGCTGGAGTGTGAGCTTGGTACGCTGCTGGAGTGCGACCTTGTAACGCTGCTGGGTGTGAACTTGGTGCGCTGCTGGAGTGTGACCTTGGGTAAGCTGCTGGAGTGTGGACCTTGGGTGCACAGTGGAGTGTGACCTTGGTAGGCTGCTGGAGTGTGACCTTGGTGCACTGTGACGAGTGAGGACTTGGTTGCACTGCTGGAGTGTGGACCTTGTGCACTGCTGGGTGTATGACCTTCGTGCACTGCTGGAGTGTTGGACCTTGGGACGCCCCCGCCCCCCCCCCCCCCCCCCCCCCCCCACCCCCCCCCCCCCCCCGGGGGGGGTGTACGTGCTGATGGTGTGACCCTTGGTGCATGCTGGAGTGTGACCTTGGTGCTTGCTGGAGTGTGACCTTGGTGCACTGCTGGAGTGTGACCTTGGTGCACTGCTGGAGTGTGACCTTGGTACGCTGCTGGAGTGTGACCTTGGTGCACTGCTGGAGTTGGGGACCTTGGTACGCTGCTGGAGTGTGCTACCTTGTTAGTGCCTGCTGGGTGTGACCTTGTGCACTGATGAGTGTGACCTTGGTGCATGCTGGAGTGTGACCTTCGTGCACTGTGGAGTGGGACCTTGGTACGCTGCTGGAGTGTTGACCTGGTGCACTGCTGGGTGTGAACTTGGTGCATGCTGGGTGGGACCTTGGTGCACACTGCTGGATGTGACATTGGTGCCACTGGCTTTAGAGTGTGACCTTGGTACTCTGCTGGAGTGTGACCTTGGTGCACGCTGGAGTGTGGCCTTGGTGCGCTGTGAAGTGTGACCTTGGTGCGCTGCTGGAGTGTTGGATTTGGTGCGCTGCTGGAGTGTGACCTTGGTGCGCTGCTGGAGTGTGACCTTGGTGCGCTGCTGGAGTGTGACCTTGGTGCGCTGCTGGAGTGTGACCTTGGTACGCTGCTGGAGTGTGACCTTGGTACGCTGCTGGAGTGTGACCTTGGTACGCTGCTGGAGTGTGACATTGGTACGCTGTGTGAGTGTGACCTTGGTACTGCTTGCTGGGTGTGCCTTGGACGCTGCTGGAGTGTGAACCTTGGTTTGCGCTGCAGGGGGTGGAGTGTGACCTTGGTGCGCTGCTGGAGTGTGACCTTGGTGCGCTGCTGGAGTGTGACCTTGGTGCGCTGCTGGAGTGTGACCTTGGTACGCTGCTGGAGTGTGACCTTGGTGCGCTGCTGGAGTGTGACCTTGGTGCGCTGCTGGAGTGTGACCTTGGTGCGCTGCTGGAGTGTGGGACCCTTGGTGCTCTGCTGGAGTGTGACCTTGGTGGCTGCTGGAGTGTGACCTTGGGCGCTGCTGGATGTGTGACCTTGGTGCGCTGCTGGAGTGTGACCTTGGTGCGCTGCTGGAGTGTGACCTTGGTGCACTGCTGGAGTGTGACCTTGGTACGCTGCTGGAGTGTGACCTTAGTGCGCTGCTGGAGTGTGACCTTGGTACGCTGCTGGAGTGTGACCTTGGTGCACTGCTGAAGTGTGACCTTGGTACGCTGCTGGAGTGTGACCTTGGTGCGCTGCTGGAGTGTGAACTTTGGTGCGGCTGCTGGAGTGTGGGACCAGGTGCGCTGCTGGGAGTGTATGACCTTGGTGCGCTGATGGAGTGTGTCCTGGTGCACTGCTGGAGTGTGACCTTGGTGCACTGCTGGAGTGTGACCTTGGTGCACTGCTGGAGTGTGACCTTGGTGCACTGCTGGAGTGTGACCTTGGTGCACTGCTGGAGTGTGACCTTGGTACGCTGCTGGAGTGTGACCTTGGTGCACTGCTGGAGTGTGACTTGGTGCACTGCTGGAGTTGCCTTGTGCATGCTGGGAGTCTGACCTAGGTGCACTGCTGGAGTCTGACCTTGGTACCGCTGCTGGAGTGTGACCTGTGCATGCTGGGAGTGTGACTTGGGCGCTGCTGAGTGTGACCTTGGTGCGTGCTGGAGTGTGACATTGGTGCGCTGCTGGAGTGTGACCTTGGTGCGCTGTGAGAGTGTGACCTTGGATCGCTGCTGAGTGTGACCTTGGTGCGCTGCTGGGTGGGGAGTGTGACTTGGTACGCTGCTGGAGTGGTGACCTTGGTGCACTGATGGAGTGTGACCTTGGTGCCACTGCTGGAGTGTGACCTTGGTGGCATGCTGGGAGTGTGACCATTGGTGCACTGCTGGGTGTGACCTTGGTGCACTGCTGGAGTGTGACCTTGGTGCCACTGCTGGGAGTGTGACATCGTTACGCTGTGGAGTGTGACCTTGGTGCATTGTGGAGTGTACCTTGGTGCGCTGTGGAGTGTGACCTTGGTGCACTGCTGGAGTGTGACCTTGGTGCGCTTGCTGGGTGTGACCTTGGTGCGCTGCGGAGTGTGACCTTTGTGCGCTGCTGGAGTGTGACCTGGGTGCGCTGACTGGAGTGTGGACCTTGGTGCGCTGCTGGAGTGTGACCTTGGTTGCGTGCTGAGTGTGCCATGGTTGCGCTGCTGGAGTGTGACCTTGGTACGCTGCTGGAGTGTGACCTTGGTACGCTGCTGGAGTGTGACCTTGGTGCACTGCTGGAGTGTGACCTTGGTGCGCTGCTGGAGTGTGACCTTGGTGCGCTGCTGGAGTTGTGACCTTGTGCACTGCTGGAGTGTGACCTTGGTCAGTGTGGAGTGTGACCTTGGTGCACTGCTGGAGTGTGACCTTGGTGCCGCTGGCTGGAGTATGACCTTGGTGCGTGCTGGAGTGTGGACCTTGGTGCGCTGCTGGAGTGTGACCTTGGTGCGCTGCTGGAGTGTGACTTTGTGCGCGGCTGGAGTGTGGCCTTGGGTGCGCTGCTGGAGTGTGACCTTGGTGCGCTGCTGGAGTGTGACCTTGGTTGCGCTGCTGGTGTGTGACCTTGGTGCGCTGCTGAAGTGTACCTTGGTACGCTGATGGAGTGTGGACCTTGTACGCTGCTGAGTGTGCCCTTGTTGCACTGCTGGAGTGTGACCTGGTGCACTGCCTGGAGTGTGACCTTGGTGCACTGCTGGAGTGTGAACTTGGTGCACTGCTGGAGTGTGACCTTGGTGGCGCTGCTGAGTGTTGGAACTTGTTGCGCTGCTGGAGTGTGACCTTGGTGCGCTGCTGGAGTGTGATTGGTGCGCTCTGGGTGTGACCTGGTGCGCTGCTGGAGTGTGACCTTAGTGCGCTGTGGAGTGTGACCTTGGTGCGCTGCTGGGAGGGTTTCCTTGGTGCGCTGCTGGAGTGTGACCTTGTGCGTGCTGGAGTGGGACCTTGGTGCGCTGCTGGAGTGTGACCTTGGTAAGCTGCTGGAGAGTGACCTTAGTGCGCTGCTGGAGGTGACCTTGGCTACGCTGCTGGAGTGTGACCTTGGTGCGCTGCTGAAGTGTGGACCTTGGTACGCTGCTGGTGTGTGACCTTGGTGCGCTGCTGGTAGAATGTGACTTTGGTGCGCTGCTGGAGTGTGGACCTTGGTGCGCTGCTGGAGTGTGACCTTGGTGCGCTGCTGGGTATGACCTTGGTGCACTGCTGGAGGTGACCTTGGTGCACTGCTGGAGTGTGGACCTTGGTGCACTGCTGGAGTGGACCTTGGTGCACTGCTGGAGTGTGACCTTGGTGCACTGCTGGAGGTGACCTTGGTACGCTGCTGGAGTGTGAACTTGGTGCACTGCGGGAGTGTGACCTTGGTGCACTGCTGGAGTGTGACCTTGGTGCACTGGCTGGAGTGTGAACCTTGGTGCACTTGTGGAGTTGGACCTTGGTACGCTGCTGGAGTGTGACCTTGGTGACTGCTGGAGTGTGACCTTGGTGCGTGCTGGAGGTTTCCCCCCCCCCCCCCCCCCCCCCCCCCCCCCCCCCCCATTTTGACCTTGGTGCGCTGCTGGAAGTGTGACCTTGGTGCGCTGCTGAGTGTGACCTTGGTGCGCTGCTGGAGTTTGACCTTTAGTACGCGACTGGGGAGTGTGACCTTGGTACGCTGTGGAGTGTGACCTTGGTGCACTGCTGGAGTGTGAACTTGGTGCACTGCGGGGAAGTTGTGACCTTGGTGCCACTGCTGGAGTGTGCCTTGTGCCAGATGCGGGAGTGTGACCTTGGTACGCTGCTGGTGTGTGACCTTGGTGTCCACTGCTGGAGTGTGACCTTGGTGCGCTGCTGGAGTGTGACTTGGTGCGTGCTGGAGTGTGACCTTGGGCGCTGCTGGGAGTGTGACCTTGTTGCGCTTGCTGGAGTGTGACCTTGAGCGCTTGCTGGAGTGTGACCTTGGTGCGCTGCTGGGAGTCTGACCTTGGTACGCTGTGGAGTGTGGACCTTGGTACGTGCTGGAGTGTGCCTTGGTACGCTGCTGGGTGTGACCTTGGTACGCTGCTGGAGTGTGACCTTGTACGCTGCTGGAGCGTGACCTTGGTGCGCTGCTTGAGTGTGACCCTTGGTGCGCTGCTGGAGTGTGACCCTTGGTGCGTGACTGGTGTGACCTTGGTGCGCTGCTGGAGTGATGACCTTGGTACCAGGTGGAGTGTGACCTTGGTGCTCTCTGGAGTGTGGACCTTGGTGCGCTGCTGGAGTGTGACCTTGGTGCGCTGCTGGAGTGTGACCTTGGTGCGCTGCTGGAGTGTGACCTTGGTGCGCTGCTGGAGTGTGACCTTAGTGCGCTGCTGGAGTGTGACCTTGGTGCGCTGCTGGAGTGTTACCTTGGTGCGCTGCTGGAGTGTGACCTTGGTGCGCTGCTGGAGTGTGACCTTGGTGCGCTGCTGGAGTGTGACTTGGTACGTGCTGGAGTGTGACCTTAGTGCGCTGCTGGGAGTGTGACCGTTGTACGCTGTGGAGTGTGACCTTGGTGCGGGCTGCTGAAGTGTGACTTGGTACGCTGCTGGAGTGGACCTGGTGTGCTGACTGGAGTGTGACTTTGGTGAGCTGCTGAGTGTGACTTTGTGCGCTGCTGGAGTGTGACCTTGGTGCGTGCGGAGTCGTGACCTTGGTTGCGTGCTGGAGTGTGACCTTGGTACGCTGCTGGAGGTGTGACCTGGTGGCGCTGCTGGAGTGTGACCCTTGTACGCTGCTGGAGTGTGACCTTGAGTGCGCTGCTGGGAGTGTGACCTGGGTACGCTGCTGGAGTTGTGACCTTGGTTGGCGCTGCTGGAGTGTGACCTTGGTACGCTGCTGGAGTGTGACCTTGGTGCGCTGCTGGAGGGGGGGGGTGGGGGGTGTGTCCTTGGTACGCTGTGGAGTTTGACCGTGGTGCGCTGCTGGAGTGTGACCTTGGTACGCGGCTGGAGTGTGACCTTGGTGCGCGGCTGAGTGAGACTTGGGTTGCGCTGCTGAGTGTGGACCTTGGTGCGCTGCTGGAGTGTGACCTGTTGCGCTGCTGGAGTTGTGCCTTGGTGCAGCCTGCCCGCTGCTGGAGTGTGAGACTTGGTGCGCTGCTGGAGTGTGAACTAGAGGGCTGCTGGAGTGTGACTTGGTTGCCGCTGCTGGAGTGTGACCTTGGTGCACTGCTGGAGTGTGACCTTGGCGCGCTGCTGGAGTGTGACCTTGGTGCGCTGCTGGAGTGTGACCTTGGCGCGCTGCTGGACGTGTGACCTTGGTGCACTGCTGGAGTGTGACTTGGTGCTGCTGGAGTGTGACCTTGGTTGCGCTGCTGGGTGTGACCTTGGTGCGCTGTGGAGTGTGACCTTGGGGTTGGCGCTGCTGAGTGTGACCTTGGTGACGCTGCTGGAGTATACCTTGTGCGCTGTGGAGTGTGACCTTCGGATGCGCTGCTGGAGTGTGTCCTTTGGTGCGTGCTGGAGTGTGACCTTGGTGCGCTGCTGGAGTGTGACCTTGGTGCGCTGCTGGAGTGTTACCTTGGTGCGCTGCTGGAGTGTTACCTTGGTGCGCTGCTGAAGTGTGCCTTGGTGCGCTGCTGGAGTGTGACATTGGCGCCGCTGCTGGAGTGTGACCTTGGTGCACTGCTGGAGTGTGACCTTGGTTGCGCTGCTGGGAGTGTGACCTTGGTTGCGCTTCGGGAGTGTGACCTGGTGCTCGCTGCTGGAGTGTGACCTTAGTGCGCTGCTTGGAGTGTGACCTGGGTGCGCTGCTGGTGGTGTGGACCTTGTGCGCTGCTGCAGTGTTACCTTGGTGCGCTGCTGGAGTGTGACTTGGTGCGTCTGCTGGAGTGTGACCTTTGGTGCGCGTGCTGGAGTGTGACCTTGGTGCGCGCTGGAGTGTACCTGGTGCGCTGCTGGAGTGTGACCTTGTGCGCTGTGGAGTGCGACCTTGGTGCGCTGCTGGAGTGTGACCTTGGTGCGCTGCTGGAGTGTGACCTTGGTGCGCTGCTAGTGAGACCTTGGTGCGTTGTGGGAGTGTAACCTTGGTGCGCTGCTGGAGTGTTACCTTAGTGCGCTGCTGGAGTGTGACCTTGGTGCGCTGCTGGAGTGTGACCTTGGTGCGCTGCTGGAGTGTGCCTTGCGTGCGCTGCTGGTTTGAGTATTAACTTGGTGCACTGCTGGAGTGTGACCTTGGTGCACTGCTGCGGAGTGTGACCCTTGGTGCACTGTGGAGGTGTGACTTGGTGCACTGCTGAGTGGACCTTGGTGCCTGCTGGAGTGTGACCTTGGTACGCTGCTGGAGTGTGACCTTGGTGCACTGCTGGAGTGTGACCTTGGTGCACTGCTGGAGTGTGACCTTGGTGCACTTGCTAGAGGTGTGACCTTGTGCACTGCTGAGTCTGACCTTGGTACGCTGCTGGAGTGTGACCTTGGTGCACTGTGGAGTGTGACCTTGTGCGCTGCTTTAGTGTGACTTGTTTTTTTTTTTTTTTTTTCCTGGAGCGCTGCTGAGTGTGACCTGGTGCGCTGCTGGAGTGTGAACCTTGGTACGCTAGCTGGATGGGACCTTGGTTACCGCTGCGGGATGTGACCTTGGTGCAATGCTGGATGTGACCTTGGTGCACTGCTGTGAGTGTGACCCTTGTGCACTGCTGGAGTGTGACCTTGGTGCAACTGCTGGGAGGTGTGGACCTTGGTACGCTGTGGAGTGTGACCTTGGTGCACTGCTGGAGTGTGACCTTGGTGCGCTGCTGGAGTGTGACCTTGGTGCGCTGCTGGAGTGTGACCTTGGTGCGCTGCTGGGGTGTGACTTGGTGCGCTGCTGGAGTGTGGACCTTGGTGCGTGCTGGAGTGTGACCTTGGTGCGCTGCTGGAAGTGTGACTTGGTACGCTGCTGGAGTGTGACCTTGGTATCGCTGCTGAGTGTGACTTGGTACGTGCTGGAGTGTGACCTTGGTACGCTGCTGGAGTGTGACATTTGACGCGGCTGGATGATGTGACCTTGGTGCGCTGCTGGAGTGTGACCTTGGTGCGCTGCTGGAGTGTGACCTTGGTGCGCTGCTGGAGTGTGACCTTGGTGCGCTGCTGGAGTGTGACCTTGGTACCCTGCTGGAGTGTGACCTTGGTGCTCTGCTGGAGTGTGACCTTGGTCGCTGCTGGAGGTGACCTTGCGTGCGCTGCTGAGTGTGACCTTGTGCGCTGCTGGAGTGTGACCTTGGTGCGTGCTGTGAGTGTGACCTTAGTGCGCTGATGGAGTGTGACCTTGGTGCGCTGCTGGAGTGTTACCTTGGTGCGCTGCTGGAGTGTGACCTTGGTGCGCTGCTGGAGTGTGACCTTGGTGCGCTGCTGGAGTGTGGACCTTTGGTACGCTGCTGGAGTGTGAACCTTTGTGCGCTGCTGGAGTGTGACCTTGGTACGCTGCTGGAGTGTGACCTTGGTGCGCTGCTGAAGTGTGACCTTGGTACGCTGCTGGAGTGTGACCTTGGTGTGCTGCTGGAGTGTGACTTTGGTGAGCTGCTGGAGTGTGACCTTTGTGCGCTGCTGGAGTGTGACCTTGGTGCGCTGCTGGAGTGTGACCTTGGTGCGCTGCTGGAGTGTGACCTTGGTACGCTGCTGGAGTGTGACCTTGGTGCGCTGCTGGAGTGTGACCTTGGTACGCTGTGGAGTGTGGACCTTGGTGCGCTGCTGAGTGTGACCTTGGCATACCACGTACGCTGCTGGAGTGTGTCCTAGTGTTGCGCTGCTGGAGTGTGACCTTGGTACGCTGCTGGAGTGTGACCTTGCTGTGCGCTGCTGGAGTGAGACCTTGGTTTACGATGCTGGGTGTGCCTTGGGGCGCTGCTGAGAGTGTGACCTTGTCGCTGCATGAGTGTGACCTTTGGTGCGCTGCTGGAGTGTGACTTTGGTGCGCTGCTGGAGTGTGACCTTGGTGCGCTGCTGGAGTGTGACCTTGGTGCGCTGCTGGAGTGTGACCTTGGTGCACTGCTGGAGTGTGACCTTGGTGCGCTGCGTGAGTGTGACCTTGGTGGGCTGCTGGGTGTGACCTTGGTGCGCTGTGGAGTGTGACCTTGGTGCATGTCTGGAGTGTGACCTTGCGCGCTGTGGAGTGTGACCTTGGTGCGCTGCTGGAGTGTGACCTTGGCGCGCTGCTGGAGTGTGACCTTGGTGCACTGCTGGAGTGTGACCTTGGTGCGCTGCTGGAGTGTGACCTTGGTGCGCTGCTGGAGTGTGACCTTGGTGCGCTGCTGGAGTGTGACCTTGGTGCGCTGCTGGAGTGTGACCTTGGTGCGCTGCTGGAGTATTACCTTGGTGCGCTGCTGGAGTGTGACCTTGGTGCGCTGCTGGAGTGTGACCTTGGTGCGCTGCTGGAGTGTGACCTTGGTGCGCTGCTGGAGTGTGACCTTGGTGCGCTGCTGGAGTGTTACCTTGGTGCGCTGCTGGAGTGTTACCTTGTGTGCGCTGTGAAGTGTGACATCTTGGTGCGCTGTGGAGTGGTGACATTGGCGCGCTAGCTGGAGTGTGACCTTGGTGCACTGCTGGCGTGTGACCTTGGTGACGCTGCTGGAGTGTGACCTTGGTTTTTTTTTTCCCTGTGCGCTGGGAGTGTGGACCTTGGTGCGTGTGGAGTGTGACCTTAGTGCGCTGCTGGAGTAGTGACCTGGTGCGCTGCTGGAGTGTGACCTTGGTGCGCTGCTGCAGTGTTACCTTGGTGCGCTGCTGGAGTGTGACCTATGGTGCGCTGCTGGAGTGTGACCTTGGGTGGTGCTGTGAGTGTGACCCTTGGTGCGCTGCTGGAGTGTTACCTTGGTGCGCTGCTGGAGTGTGACCTTAGTGCGCTGCTGGAGTGCGACCTTGGTGCGCTGCTGGAGTGTGACCTTGGTGCGCTGCTGGAGTGTGACCTTGGTGCGCTGCTAGTGTGACCTTGGTGCGTTGCTGGAGTGTAACCTTGGTGCGCTGCTGGAGTGTTACCTTAGTGCGCTGCTTGAAGTGTGACCTTGGTGCGTGCTGAGTGTGACCTGTGCGCTAGCTCGAGTGTGACCTTGGTGCGCTCTGGAGTATGACCTTGGTGCATGCGGAGTGTGACCTTGGTGCACTTGCTGGAGTGTGACCTTGGTGCACTGCTGGGTGTGTGACCTTGGGGTGCACTGCTGGAGTGTGACCCTTGGTGCACTGCTGGAGTGTGACCTTGGTTACGATGCTGGATGTGACCTTGGTGCACTGCTTGAGTGTGACCTTGGTGCACTGCTGGAGTGTGACCTTGGTGCACTGCTGGGTTGTGGGACCTTGTGCACTGCTGGAGTCGACCTTGGTACGCTGTGGAGTGTGACCTTGGTGCAGGCTGGAGTGTGACTTGGTGCCGATGCTTTAGGTGTGACCTTGGTGCGCTGCTGGAGTGTGACTTGGTGCGCTGCTGGAGTGTGACCTTGTTACGCTGCTTTGGGGGGGAGTGGTTGCCTTGGTACGCTGTGGAGTGTGACCTTGGTGCACTTGCTGGAGTGTGACCTTGGTGCATGCTGGAGTGTGACCTGGTGGCATGCTGGAGTGTGACCTTGGTGCAACTGCTGAGTGTGGACCTTGGTACGCTGCTGGTGTGTGACTTGGTGCACTGCTGGAGTGTGACCTTGGTGCGCTGCTGGAGTGTGACCTTGGTGCGCTGCTGGAGTGGACCTTGGTGCGCTGCTGAGTGTGACCTTGGTGCGCGGGATGCTGGGTGTGACCTTGGTGCAGCAGCTGGAGTGTGACCTTGGTAGAGCGTGCTGGAGTGTTGACCTTGGTACGCTGCTGGGGTGTGGACCTTGGGTACGCTGTGGTGTTGTGACCTTGGTACGGCTGCTGGAGTGTGACCTTTGGTTACGCTGCTGGAGTGTGGAATTTGTACGCTGCTGGAGTGTGACCTTGGTGCGTGCAGGAGTGTGACCTTGGTGCTCTGCTGAGTGTGGTCCTTATGCGCTGCTGGAGTGTGACCTTGGTGCGCATGGCTGGAGTGTGACCTTGGTTACCCTGCTGGAGTGTGACCTTGATGCTCTGGGAGTGGACCTTGGTGCGCTGCTGGAGGTGACCTTGGTGCGCTGCGGAGTGTGACCTTGGTGCGCTCTGGAGTGTGACCTTTGTGCGCTGCTGGAGTGTGCTTAGTGCGCTGCTGGAGTGTGACCCTTGGTGCGCTGCTGGAGTGTTACCTGGTGCGCTGCTGTGAGTGTGACCTTGGTGCGCTGCTGACATCGAGTGACCTTGGTCGCTGCTGGAGTGTGACCTGGTACGCTGGCTGGAGTGTGACCTTAGTGACGCTGCTGGAGTGTGACCTTGGTACGCTGGCTGGAGTGTGACCTCTGGGTGCGCTGCTGAAGTGTGACCTTGGTACGCTGTGGAGTGGACCTTGGTGTGCTGATGGAGTTGTGACTTTGGTGAGCTGCTGGAGTGGACCTTTGTGCGCTGCTGGAGTGTTGACCTGGTGCACTGCTGAGAGTGACCTTGGTGCGCTGCTGGAGTGTTGACTTGGGAAGCTGCTGGCGGGTGTCCTTGGTGCGCTGCTGGAGTGTGACCTTGGTACGCTGCTGGAGTGTAACCTTGGTGCGCTGCTGGAGTGATGACCTTGGGTACGCTGATGGCGTGTGACCTGGTGCGCTGCTGGAGGTGTGACCTTTGGTAGCTGCTGGAGTGTGTCCTTGGTGCGCTGATGAGTTGTGACCTTGGTACGCTGCTGGAGTGTGACCTTGGTGCGCTGCTGGAGTGTGTCTTGGTACGCTGCTTGGAGTGTGACTTGGTGCGCTGCTGGAGTGTGACTTTGGTGCGCTGCTGGGAGTGTGACCTTGGTGCGTGCTGGGTGTGTGACCTTGGTGCGATGTGGGAGTGTGGACCTTGGTCACATGCTGGAGTGTGACTTGTGCGCTGCTGGAGTGACCTTGGTTGCGGTGCTGGAGTGTGACCTTGGTGCACTGCTGGAGTGTGACCTTGGCGCGCTGTGGAGTGTGACCTTGGTGACGCTGCTGGAGTGTGTACCTTGGCGCGCTGTGGAGTGTGACCTTGTGTGCACTGCTGGAGTGTGACCTTGGTGCGCTGCTGGAGTGTGACCTTGGTGCGCTGATGGAGTGGTGACCTTGGTGCGCTGTGAGTGTGACTTGTGCGCTGCTGGGTGTGACCTTGGTGCGCTGTGGAGTAATTACCTTGGTGCGCGCTGGAGTGTGACTTGGCGCGGCTGTGGTGTGTGAACTTGGTGCCCATGCTTGGGGAGTGTGAACTTGGTGCGCTGCTGGAGTGTGACATGGTGCGCTGCGGAGTGTGACCTTGGTGCGCTGCTGGTGTGTGTCCGTAGTGCGCGGTGGAGTGTGACCTTGGTGCGCTGCTGGAGTGTGACTTGGTGTTTTTTTTTCGCTGCTGCAGTTGTTACCGTGGTGCGCTGCGGTGTGTGTACCTTGGTGCCGCTGCTGGAGTGTGACCTTTTGTGCGCTGCTGGAGTGTGACCTGGTGCGCTGCTGGAGTGTTACCTTGGTTGCGCTGCTGGAGTGTGACCTTGGTTGCGCTGCTGGAGTGCGACCTTGGTGCGGCTGCTGGAGTGTGACCTTGGTGCGCTGCTAGTGTGACTTGGTGCGTTGCTGGAGTGTAAACCTTGTGAGCTGCTTGGAGTGTTACCTTAGTGCGCTGCTGGAGTGTGACCTTGGTGCGCTGCTGGAGTGTGACCTTGGTGCGCTGCTGGAGTGTGACCTTGGTGCGCTGCTGGAGTGTGACCTTGGCGCGTGCGGAGTGTGACCTTGGTGCACTGCTGAGTGTGACCTGGTTGCGCTGCTGGAGTGTGACCTTGGTGCGCTGCGGGAGTGGTGACCTTGGTGCGTGCTGGAGTGTGGACCTTAGTGCCGCTGCTGGAGTGTGACCTGGTGCGCTGGCTTGTGCGAGAGCCCCCCCCCATGGTGCGCTGCTGCAGTGTTACCTTGGTGCGCTGCTGGAGTGTGACTTAGTGCGCTTCTGGAGTGCGGCTTGGTGCGCTGCTGGAGTGTGACCTTGGTGCGCTGCTAGAGTGTGACCTTGGTGCGCTGCTAGTGTGACCTTGGTGCGTTGCTGGAGTGTAACCTTGGTGCGCTGCTGGAGTGTTACCTTAGTGCGCTGCTGGAGTGTGACCTTGGTCGCTGCTGGGTGTGACCTTGGTGCGCTGCTGGAGTGGTGACCTTGGTGCGCTGCTGAGTGTTGACCTGGTGCGCTGCTGGAGTGTGACCATTGGTGCGCTGCTGGAGTGTGACTTGGTGCGTGCTGGAGTGTGACCTTGGTGCGCTGCTGGAGTGTGACCTTGGTGCGCTGCTGGAGTGTGACCTTGGTGCGCTGCTGGAGTGTTACCTTAGTGCGCTGCTGGAGTGTGACCTGGTGAGCTGCTGGAGTGTGACTTGGTGCGCTGCTAGAGTGTTACTTGGAGCGCTGCTGGAGTGTGGACCTTGGTGCGCTGCTGGAGTGTGACCTTGTTGCGCTGCTGGGAGGGGGTGTGACCTTGGATGCGCTGCTGGAGGTGTGACCTTGGTGACGCTGCTGGAGTGTGACCCTTGGTGCGCTGCTGGAGTGTGACCTTAGTGCGCTGTGGAGTGTGACTTGGTGCGCTGCTTGGAGTTGTTACCTTGGTGCGCTGCTGGAGTGTGACCTTGGTGCGCTGCTGGAGTTGACCTTGGTGCGCTGGCTGGAGTGTGACTTGGTACGCTGCTGGAGTGTGACCCTTTAGTGCGCTTGCTGGAGTGTGACCTGGTGCGCTGCTGGAGTGTGACCTGGTGCGCTGCTGGAGTGTACCTATGGTGCGCTGCCGTGTGTACCTTAGTGCGCTGTGGAGTGTGACCTTGGTGAGGCTGCTGGAGTGTGACCTTGGTGCCGCTGCTGCGAGTGTGACCTTGTGCGCTGCTGGAGTGTGACCTTTGTGCGCTGTAGTGTGACCTGGTGCGTTGCTGGAGTTGTAACCTTGGTGCGACTGCTGGAGTGTTACCTTAGTGCGCTGCTGGGTGTGACTCCTGGTGCGCTGCCTGGAGGTGTGACTTGGTGCGCTGTGAGTGTGACCTCTTGGTGCGCTGCTGAGTGTGACCTTGGTGCGCCTGCTGGAGTGTGACCTTGGTGCGCTCTGGAGTGGACCTGGTGCGCTGCTGAGTGTGGGACCTTGGTTGCGTGCTGGAGTGTGACTATGGTGCGCTGCTGGAGTGTGACCTTGGTGCGCTGTGGGTGTTTACCTTAGTGCGCTGCTGGAGTGTGACCTTGGTGAGCTGCTTGGAGTGTGGCCTTGGTGCCCCCCGCTGCTAGAGTGTTACCTTGGAGCGTGCTGAGTTGTGACCTTGGTGCGCTGCTGAGTGTGACCTGTTGCGTGCTGGAGTGTGACCTTGGTGCGCTGCTGGAGTGTGACCTGGGCGCTGCTGGAGTGTGACCTGGTGCGCTGCTGGAGTGTGACCTTAGTGCGCTGAACGGGAGTGTGACCTTGGTGCGCTGCTGGAGTGTTACCCTGCCCCATGGGTGCGCTGTGGAGTGTGACCTTGGTGCGCTGCTGGAGTGTGACCTTGGGCCCCCCCCCCCCCCCCCCCCCCCCCCGCCTGCTGGAGTGTGACCTTGGTACGCTGCTGAGTGTGGGACCTTAGTGCGTGCTGGAGTGTGACCTTGGTACGCTGCTGGAGTTGACCTTGGTGCGCTGCTGAAGTGTGACCTTGTCGCTGTGGATGTGACCTTGGTGCGCTGCTGGAGTGTGACTTTGGTGCGGTGCTGGGTGGACCTTGGTGCGCTGTGGGAGTGTGACGGTTGGATGCGCTGCTGGAGTGTGGGACTGGTGCACTGCTGGAGGGTGACCTGGTGCACTGCTGGAGTGGGACCTTGGTGCACTGCTGGAGTGTGACTTGGTGCATGCGGAGTGTGACTTGGTGCATGCTGGAGTGTGACCTTGTACGCTGCTGGAGTGTGACCTTGGTGCACTGCTGGAGTGTGACCTTGGCACTGCCTGGAGTGTGACCTTGGTGCACTGCTTTAGTGTGACCTTGGTGCACTGCTGGAGTCTGACCTTGTTGTACGCGCTGGAGTGTGGCCACCTTGGTGCATGCTGGAGTGTGACCTTGGTGCTGATATTCTATTGCCCTTGGTGCGCTGCTGGAGTGTGACCTTGGTGCGCTGCTGGAGTGTGACCTTGGTGCGCTGCTGGAGTGTGACCTTGGTGCGCTGCTGGAGTGTGACCTTGGTGCGCTGCTGGAGTGTGACTGGGTACGCTGCTGGAGTGTGACCTTGGTACGCTGCTGGAGTGTGACCTTGGTACGCTGCTGGAGTGTGACCTTGGTACGCTGCTGGAGTGTGACCTTAGTACGATGCAGGTGTGTGACCCTTTAGTGCGCTGCTGGAGTGTGGACCTTGGTGCGCTGCTGGAGTGTGTCTTGGTGCGCTGCTGGAGTGTGACCTTGGTGCGCTGCTGGAGTGTGACTTGGTACCCTGCTGGAGTGTGCCTTGGGCCGCTGCTGGCAGGTGTGACCTTGGTTGCGTGCTGAGAGTGACCTTGGTACGCTGCTGGAGTGTGACCTATGGTGGCACAGCTGGAGTGTGACCTTGGTACGCTGCTGGAGTGTGACCTTGGTGCACTGCTTTAGTGTGACCTTGGTGCGCGGCTGGAGTGTGGACCTTGTGCGCTGTCTTGGTACGAAGGGGTTAACGGAAAGTGGTTCACAAGTGGATGGGGATGTTGCACAAAGTTTACTGCATGTTATGTAAAGAGGGAAGGTACTAGGCTGGAAGAGAATGTGGCATGTTTATATGCATTATAAAGGAGAAAGTGGGACGAGAATGTAAGTTATTATGGAGGATTTAAATTGTCTAGTGTTTAGTAGAATGTAAATAGAAAGAGTTATGGGGGGGGGGAAAAGAGGACAGAAAAGGTAGAATTGCTGAGGAAAACATAGCAGATTTACGATGTGAAAAGAGGTTAGTGGATCAGATGTTTGTGATTGAAAGCTTATGAATATACATAGATAAATGAAAAGCAGATTTTATTGGACAGGGAAAAGATTCAGTGGCGTTGAAATGTATGTATCAGAGACATGCGTTATTACAAAGCTCAAGTTAGGCTGTAAAAGTGTACCTTAGCGATATGTGATGGAACCGTTGTGCTTATTGTCTTTGTTGACGAGGTTATAAAGCAAGTGAATGGCCAAGTGTATTGGGAGAGGTGCGAGCTTTACAGATAATAAATCAGATATAAAGTAGGATTTGTGACAGATGTATTTTTCTGATGGTGCAGAACGTTTTACAGAGACTAATTAGAATTTGAAAGTGTATGTAAAAAATAGCTCGAAAATGGGCACTCAGCTATTAATAGAGATTAAAGTGAAGCAGAGGTACTGTGCCTTGGTACGCTGCTGGAGTGTGACCTTGGTGCGGCTGCTGGAGTGGTGGCTTGGTACGCGAGCTGGAGTGGGACCGGGTGACGCTGCTGGAGTGTGACCTTGGTGCGCTGCTGGAGTGTGACCTTGGTGCGCTGCTGGAGTGTGACCTTGGTGCGCTGCTGGAGTGTGACCTTGGTGCGCTGCTGGAGTGTGACCTTGGTGCGCTGCTGGAGTGTGACCTTGGTGCTACGCTGCTGGAGTGTGAGCTTGTGCGCTGCTGGAGTGTGAGCTTGGTACGCTGCTGGAGTGTGACCTTGGTGCACTGCGGAGTGTGACCTTGGTACGCTGCGGAGTGTGACCTTGGATGCACTGCTGGGTGTGACATTGGTGCACTGCTGGAGTGTGAGCTTGGTTACGTGCTGGAGTGTGACCTGGTGCACTGCTGGAGTTGTGACCTTGGTACGCTGCTGGAGTGTGACCTGGTGCGCTGCTGAGTGTGACCTTGGTTGCACTGCTGGAGTGTGACCTTGGTACGCTGCTGGGGGGGGGGAGTTGTGCCTGGTGCACTGCTGGGTGTGACTCCTTGTACGCTGCTGGAGTGTGACCTTGGTACGCTGCTGGAGTGGACCTTGGTGTCGCTGCTGGAGTGTGAGCTTGGTGCGTGTGGAGTGTGAGCTTGGTACGCTGTGCGGTGTGACTTGGTACGCGCTGGAGTGTGAACCTTGGTGCGCTGCTGGAGTGTGACCTTGGTGCGCTGCTGGAGTGTGAGGCTTGGTTACGCTGCTGGAGTGTGGACCTTGGTGCGCTGCTGGAGTGTGAGCTTGGTACGCTGCTGGAGTGCGACCTTGTAACGCTGCTGGGTGTGAACTTGGTGCGCTGCTGGAGTGTGACCTTGGGTAAGCTGCTGGAGTGTGGACCTTGGGTGCACAGTGGAGTGTGACCTTGGTAGGCTGCTGGAGTGTGACCTTGGTGCACTGTGACGAGTGAGGACTTGGTTGCACTGCTGGAGTGTGGACCTTGTGCACTGCTGGGTGTATGACCTTCGTGCACTGCTGGAGTGTTGGACCTTGGGACGCCCCCGCCCCCCCCCCCCCCCCCCCCCCCCCACCCCCCCCCCCCCCCCGGGGGGGGTGTACGTGCTGATGGTGTGACCCTTGGTGCATGCTGGAGTGTGACCTTGGTGCTTGCTGGAGTGTGACCTTGGTGCACTGCTGGAGTGTGACCTTGGTGCACTGCTGGAGTGTGACCTTGGTACGCTGCTGGAGTGTGACCTTGGTGCACTGCTGGAGTTGGGGACCTTGGTACGCTGCTGGAGTGTGCTACCTTGTTAGTGCCTGCTGGGTGTGACCTTGTGCACTGATGAGTGTGACCTTGGTGCATGCTGGAGTGTGACCTTCGTGCACTGTGGAGTGGGACCTTGGTACGCTGCTGGAGTGTTGACCTGGTGCACTGCTGGGTGTGAACTTGGTGCATGCTGGGTGGGACCTTGGTGCACACTGCTGGATGTGACATTGGTGCCACTGGCTTTAGAGTGTGACCTTGGTACTCTGCTGGAGTGTGACCTTGGTGCACGCTGGAGTGTGGCCTTGGTGCGCTGTGAAGTGTGACCTTGGTGCGCTGCTGGAGTGTTGGATTTGGTGCGCTGCTGGAGTGTGACCTTGGTGCGCTGCTGGAGTGTGACCTTGGTGCGCTGCTGGAGTGTGACCTTGGTGCGCTGCTGGAGTGTGACCTTGGTACGCTGCTGGAGTGTGACCTTGGTACGCTGCTGGAGTGTGACCTTGGTACGCTGCTGGAGTGTGACATTGGTACGCTGTGTGAGTGTGACCTTGGTACTGCTTGCTGGGTGTGCCTTGGACGCTGCTGGAGTGTGAACCTTGGTTTGCGCTGCAGGGGGTGGAGTGTGACCTTGGTGCGCTGCTGGAGTGTGACCTTGGTGCGCTGCTGGAGTGTGACCTTGGTGCGCTGCTGGAGTGTGACCTTGGTACGCTGCTGGAGTGTGACCTTGGTGCGCTGTGGGTGTGACCTTGGTGCGCTGCTGTGTGTGACCTTGGTGCGCTGCTGGAGTGTGGGACCCTTGGTGCTCTGCTGGAGTGTGACCTTGGTGGCTGCTGGAGTGTGACCTTGGGCGCTGCTGGATGTGTGACCTTGGTGCGCTGCTGGAGTGTTACCTTGGTGCGCTGCTGGAGTGTGACCTTGGTGCGCTGCTGGAGTGTGACCTTGGTGCGCTGCTGGAGTGTGACCTTGGTGCGCTGCTGAGTGTGACCTTGGTACGTGCTGGAGTGTGACCTTGGTGCACTGCTGAAGTGTGACCTTGGTACGCTGCTGGGAGTGTGACCTTGTGCGCTGCTGGTGTGTGAACTTTGGTGCGGCTGCTGGAGTGTGGGACCAGGTGCGCTGCTGGGAGTGTATGACCTTGGTGCGCTGATGGAGTGTGTCCTTGGTGCACTGCTGGAGTGTGACCTTGGTGCACTGCTGGAGTGTGACCTTGGTGCACTGCTGGAGTGTGACCTTGGTGCACTGCTGGAGTGTGACCTTGGTGCACTGCTGGAGTGTGACCTTGGTACGCTGCTGGAGTGTGACCTTGGTGCACTGCTGGAGTGTGACCTTGGTGCACTGCTGGAGTTGCCTTGTGCATGCTGGGAGTCTGACCTAGGTGCACTGCTGGAGTCTGACCTTGGTACCGCTGCTGGAGTGTGACCTGTGCATGCTGGGAGTGTGACTTGGGCGCTGCTGAGTGTGACCTTGGTGCGTGCTGGAGTGTGACATTGGTGCGCTGCTGGAGTGTGACCTTGGTGCGCTGTGAGAGTGTGACCTTGGATCGCTGCTGAGTGTGACCTTGGTGCGCTGCTGGGTGGGGAGTGTGACTTGGTACGCTGCTGGAGTGGTGACCTTGGTGCACTGATGGAGTGTGACCTTGGTGCCACTGCTGGAGTGTGACCTTGGTGGCATGCTGGGAGTGTGACCATTGGTGCACTGCTGGGTGTGACCTTGGTGCACTGCTGGAGTGTGACCTTGGTGCCACTGCTGGGAGTGTGACATCGTTACGCTGTGGAGTGTGACCTTGGTGCATTGTGGAGTGTACCTTGGTGCGCTGTGGAGTGTGACCTTGGTGCACTGCTGGAGTGTGACCTTGGTGCGCTTGCTGGGTGTGACCTTGGTGCGCTGCGGAGTGTGACCTTTGTGCGCTGCTGGAGTGTGACCTGGGTGCGCTGACTGGAGTGTGGACCTTGGTGCGCTGCTGGAGTGTGACCTTGGTTGCGTGCTGAGTGTGCCATGGTTGCGCTGCTGGAGTGTGACCTTGGTACGCTGCTGGAGTGTGACCTTGGTACGCTGCTGGAGTGTGACCTTGGTGCACTGCTGGAGTGTGACCTTGGTGCGCTGCTGGAGTGTGACCTTGGTGCGCTGCTGGAGTTGTGACCTTGTGCACTGCTGGAGTGTGACCTTGGTCAGTGTGGAGTGTGACCTTGGTGCACTGCTGGAGTGTGACCTTGGTGCCGCTGGCTGGAGTATGACCTTGGTGCGTGCTGGAGTGTGGACCTTGGTGCGCTGCTGGAGTGTGACCTTGGTGCGCTGCTGGAGTGTGACTTTGTGCGCGGCTGGAGTGTGGCCTTGGGTGCGCTGCTGGAGTGTGACCTTGGTGCGCTGCTGGAGTGTGACCTTGGTTGCGCTGCTGGTGTGTGACCTTGGTGCGCTGCTGAAGTGTACCTTGGTACGCTGATGGAGTGTGGACCTTGTACGCTGCTGAGTGTGCCCTTGTTGCACTGCTGGAGTGTGACCTGGTGCACTGCCTGGAGTGTGACCTTGGTGCACTGCTGGAGTGTGAACTTGGTGCACTGCTGGAGTGTGACCTTGGTGGCGCTGCTGAGTGTTGGAACTTGTTGCGCTGCTGGAGTGTGACCTTGGTGCGCTGCTGGAGTGTGATTGGTGCGCTCTGGGTGTGACCTGGTGCGCTGCTGGAGTGTGACCTTAGTGCGCTGTGGAGTGTGACCTTGGTGCGCTGCTGGGAGGGTTTCCTTGGTGCGCTGCTGGAGTGTGACCTTGTGCGTGCTGGAGTGGGACCTTGGTGCGCTGCTGGAGTGTGACCTTGGTAAGCTGCTGGAGAGTGACCTTAGTGCGCTGCTGGAGGTGACCTTGGCTACGCTGCTGGAGTGTGACCTTGGTGCGCTGCTGAAGTGTGGACCTTGGTACGCTGCTGGTGTGTGACCTTGGTGCGCTGCTGGTAGAATGTGACTTTGGTGCGCTGCTGGAGTGTGGACCTTGGTGCGCTGCTGGAGTGTGACCTTGGTGCGCTGCTGGGTATGACCTTGGTGCACTGCTGGAGGTGACCTTGGTGCACTGCTGGAGTGTGGACCTTGGTGCACTGCTGGAGTGGACCTTGGTGCAATGCTGGAGTGTGACCTTGGTGCACTGCTGGAGTGTGACCTTGGTACGCTGCTGGAGTGTGACCTTGGTGCACTGCTGGAGTGTGACCTTGGTGCACTGCTGGAGTGTGACCTTGGTGCACTGGCTGGAGTGTGAACCTTGGTGCACTTGTGGAGTTGGACCTTGGTACGCTGCTGGAGTGTGACCTTGGTGACTGCTGGAGTGTGACCTTGGTGCGTGCTGGAGGTTTCCCCCCCCCCCCCCCCCCCCCCCCCCCCCCCCCCCCATTTTGACCTTGGTGCGCTGCTGGAAGTGTGACCTTGGTGCGCTGCTGAGTGTGACCTTGGTGCGCTGCTGGAGTTTGACCTTTAGTACGCGACTGGGGAGTGTGACCTTGGTACGCTGTGGAGTGTGACCTTGGTGCACTGCTGGAGTGTGAACTTGGTGCACTGCGGGGAAGTTGTGACCTTGGTGCCACTGCTGGAGTGTGCCTTGTGCCAGATGCGGGAGTGTGACCTTGGTACGCTGCTGGTGTGTGACCTTGGTGTCCACTGCTGGAGTGTGACCTTGGTGCGCTGCTGGAGTGTGACTTGGTGCGTGCTGGAGTGTGACCTTGGGCGCTGCTGGGAGTGTGACCTTGTTGCGCTTGCTGGAGTGTGACCTTGAGCGCTTGCTGGAGTGTGACCTTGGTGCGCTGCTGGGAGTCTGACCTTGGTACGCTGTGGAGTGTGGACCTTGGTACGTGCTGGAGTGTGCCTTGGTACGCTGCTGGGTGTGACCTTGGTACGCTGCTGGAGTGTGACCTTGTACGCTGCTGGAGCGTGACCTTGGTGCGCTGCTTGAGTGTGACCCTTGGTGCGCTGCTGGAGTGTGACCCTTGGTGCGTGACTGGTGTGACCTTGGTGCGCTGCTGGAGTGATGACCTTGGTACCAGGTGGAGTGTGACCTTGGTGCTCTCTGGAGTGTGGACCTTGGTGCGCTGCTGGAGTGTGACCTTGGTGCGCTGCTGGAGTGTGACCTTGGTGCGCTGCTGGAGTGTGACCTTGGTGCGCTGCTGGAGTGTGACCTTAGTGCGCTGCTGGAGTGTGACCTTGGTGCGCTGCTGGAGTGTTACCTTGGTGCGCTGCTGGAGTGTGACCTTGGTGCGCTGCTGGAGTGTGACCTTGGTGCGCTGCTGGAGTGTGACTTGGTACGTGCTGGAGTGTGACCTTAGTGCGCTGCTGGGAGTGTGACCGTTGTACGCTGTGGAGTGTGACCTTGGTGCGGGCTGCTGAAGTGTGACTTGGTACGCTGCTGGAGTGGACCTGGTGTGCTGACTGGAGTGTGACTTTGGTGAGCTGCTGAGTGTGACTTTGTGCGCTGCTGGAGTGTGACCTTGGTGCGTGCGGAGTCGTGACCTTGGTTGCGTGCTGGAGTGTGACCTTGGTACGCTGCTGGAGGTGTGACCTGGTGGCGCTGCTGGAGTGTGACCCTTGTACGCTGCTGGAGTGTGACCTTGAGTGCGCTGCTGGGAGTGTGACCTGGGTACGCTGCTGGAGTTGTGACCTTGGTTGGCGCTGCTGGAGTGTGACCTTGGTACGCTGCTGGAGTGTGACCTTGGTGCGCTGCTGGAGGGGGGGGGTGGGGGGTGTGTCCTTGGTACGCTGTGGAGTTTGACCGTGGTGCGCTGCTGGAGTGTGACCTTGGTACGCGGCTGGAGTGTGACCTTGGTGCGCGGCTGAGTGAGACTTGGGTTGCGCTGCTGAGTGTGGACCTTGGTGCGCTGCTGGAGTGTGACCTGTTGCGCTGCTGGAGTTGTGCCTTGGTGCAGCCTGCCCGCTGCTGGAGTGTGAGACTTGGTGCGCTGCTGGAGTGTGAACTAGAGGGCTGCTGGAGTGTGACTTGGTTGCCGCTGCTGGAGTGTGACCTTGGTGCACTGCTGGAGTGTGACCTTGGCGCGCTGCTGGAGTGTGACCTTGGTGCGCTGCTGGAGTGTGACCTTGGCGCGCTGCTGGAGTGTGACCTTGGTGCACTGCTGGAGTGTGACTTGGTGCTGCTGGAGTGTGACCTTGGTTGCGCTGCTGGGTGTGACCTTGGTGCGCTGTGGAGTGTGACCTTGGGGTTGGCGCTGCTGAGTGTGACCTTGGTGACGCTGCTGGAGTATACCTTGTGCGCTGTGGAGTGTGACCTTCGGATGCGCTGCTGGAGTGTGTCCTTTGGTGCGTGCTGGAGTGTGACCTTGGTGCGCTGCTGGAGTGTGACCTTGGTGCGCTGCTGGAGTGTTACCTTGGTGCGCTGCTGGAGTGTTACCTTGGTGCGCTGCTGAAGTGTGACCTTGGTGCGCTGCTGGAGTGTGACCTTGGCGCGCTGCTGGAGTGTGACCTTGGTGCACTGCTGGAGTGTGACCTTGGTTGCGCTGCTGGGAGTGTGACCTTGGTTGCGCTTCGGGAGTGTGACCTGGTGCTCGCTGCTGGAGTGTGACCTTAGTGCGCTGCTTGGAGTGTGACCTGGGTGCGCTGCTGGTGGTGTGGACCTTGTGCGCTGCTGCAGTGTTACCTTGGTGCGCTGCTGGAGTGTGACTTGGTGCGTCTGCTGGAGTGTGACCTTTGGTGCGCGTGCTGGAGTGTGACCTTGGTGCGCGCTGGAGTGTACCTGGTGCGCTGCTGGAGTGTGACCTTGTGCGCTGTGGAGTGCGACCTTGGGCGCTGCTGGAGTGTGACCTTGGTGCGCTGCTGGAGTGTGACCTTGGTGCGCTGCTAGTGAGACCTTGGTGCGTTGCTGGAGTGTAACCTTGGTGCGCTGCTGGAGTGTTACCTTAGTGCGCTGCTGGAGTGTGACCTTGGTGCGCTGCTGGAGTGTGACCTTGGTGCGCTGCTGGAGTGTGCCTTGCGTGCGCTGCTGGTTTGAGTATTAACTTGGTGCACTGCTGGAGTGTGACCTTGGTGCACTGCTGCGGAGTGTGACCCTTGGTGCACTGTGGAGGTGTGACTTGGTGCACTGCTGAGTGGACCTTGGTGCCTGCTGGAGTGTGACCTTGGTGCGCTGCTGGAGTGTGACCTTGGTGCACTGCTGGAGTGTGACCTTGGTGCACTGCTGGAGTGTGACCTTGGTGCACTTGCTAGAGGTGTGACCTTGTGCACTGCTGAGTCTGACCTTGGTACGCTGCTGGAGTGTGACCTTGGTGCACTGTGGAGTGTGACCTTGTGCGCTGCTTTAGTGTGACTTGTTTTTTTTTTTTTTTTTTCCTGGAGCGCTGCTGAGTGTGACCTGGTGCGCTGCTGGAGTGTGAACCTTGGTACGCTAGCTGGATGGGACCTTGGTTACCGCTGCGGGATGTGACCTTGGTGCAATGCTGGATGTGACCTTGGTGCACTGCTGTGAGTGTGACCCTTGTGCACTGCTGGAGTGTGACCTTGGTGCAACTGCTGGGAGGTGTGGACCTTGGTACGCTGCTGGAGTGTGACCTTGGTGCACTGCTGGAGTGTGACCTTGGTGCGCTGCTGGAGTGTGACCTTGGTGCGCTGCTGGAGTGTGACCTTGGTGCGCTGCTGGAGTGTGACCTTGGTGCGCTGCTAGAGTGTGACCTTGGTACGCTGCTGGAGTGTGACCTTGGTGCGCTGCTGGAGTGTGACCTTGGTGCGCTGCTGGAGTGTGACCTTGGTAATAAACATCTGTGAAGGGAATAAAGGACACCAATTAGCTGGAAATCAGTTTTGAAAATATGAACTGGCCTGTGGTGTCTACACACTGAAAATAAAGATGATGATACGATTCCTCGAATAATTAGGTGGTAATGAAGAACAAAACAAGGCACAATACCGTGGCTGGAACAAAACAAGGCACAATACCGTGGCTGGAACAAAACAAGGCACAATACCGTGGCTAGAACAAAACAAAGCACAATACCGTGGCTGGAACAAAACAAGGCACAATACCGTGGCTGGAACAAAACAAAGCACAATACCGTGGCTGGAACAAAAAAAAGGCACAATACCGTGGCTGGAACAAAACAAGGCACAATACCGTGGCTGGAACAAAACAAGGCACAATACCGTGGCTGGAACAAAACAAGGCACAATACCGTGGCTGGAACAAAACAAGGCACAATACCCTGGCTGGAACAAAACAAGGCACAATACCGTGGCTGGAACAAAACAAGGCACAATACCGTGGCTGGAACAAAACAAGGCACAATACCGTGGCTGGAACAAAACAAGGCACAATACCGTGGCTGGAACAAAACAAGGCACAATACCTTGGCTGGAACAAAACAAAGCACAATACCGTGGCTGGAACAAAATAAGGCACAATACCTTGGCTGGAACAAAAGAAGGCACAATACCGTGGCTGGAACAAAACAAGGCACAATACCGTGGCTGGAACAAAACAAGGCACAATACCGTGGCTGGAACAAAACAAGGCACAATACCGTGGCTGGAACAAAACAAGGCACAATACCGTGGCTGGAACAAACAAGGCACAATACCGTGGCTGGAACAAAACAAAGCACAATACCGTGGCTGGAACAAAATAAGGCACAATACCGTGGCTGGAACAAAACAAGGCACAATACCGTGGCTGGAACAAAACAAGGCACAATACCGTGGCTGGAACAAAACAAGGCACAATACCGTGGCTGGAACAAACAAGGCACAATACCGTGGCTGGAACAAAACAAGTCACAATACCGTGGGTGGAACACAAAAAAGGCACAATACCGTGGCTGGAACAAAACAAAGCACAATACCGTGGCTGGAACAAAACAAGGCACAATACCGTGGCTGGAACAAAACAAAGCACAATACCGTGGCTGGAACAAAATAAGGCACAATACCGTGGCTCTAACAAAACAAGGCACAATACCGTGGCTGGAACAAAACAAGGCACAATACCGTGGCTGGAACAAAACAAGGCACAATGCCGTGGCTGGAACAAAATAAGGCACAATACCGTGGCTGGAACAAACCAAGGCACAATACCGTGGCTGGAACAAAACAAGGCACAATACCGTGGCTGGAACAAAACAAGGCACAATACCGTGGCTGGAACAAAACAAGGCACAATACCGTGGCTGGAACAAAACAAGGCACAATACCGTGGCTGGAACAAAACAGGCCAATACCGTGGCTGGAACAAAACAAGGCACAATACCGTGGCTGGAACAAAACAAGGCACAATACCGTGGCTGGAACCCAAAAAAAGGCACAATACCGTGGCTGGAAACAAAACAAGGCACAATACCGTGGCTGGAACAAAACAGGCACAATCCCGGGGCTGGAACAAAACAAGGCACATACCGGGGCTGGAACAAAACAAGGGCACAATACCGGGGCTGGAACAAAACAAGGCAAAATACGTGGCGGGAAAAAACAAGGCAAATTTAAAAAACCCCCGGGGCTGGAAAAAAACAAGGACAATCCCGTGGCGGGAACAAACAAGGCACAATACCGTGGCGGAACAAAACAAGGAAAATACCGGCTGGAACAAAAAAAGGAAAATACCTTGGCTGGAACAAAAAAAAGGCCAAACCTGGCTGGAAAAAAAACAAGGCCATACCGGGTGAACAAAACAAGGCACAATACCGTGGCGGAAAAAAACAAGGCCAATCCGGGGTTGGAAAAAACCAGGCAAAATCCCGTGGTACCCCCCCCCCCCCCCCCCCCCCCCCCCCCCCCCCCACAGACCCGAGCTGCTTTGGGTTTAGTGTGGCGGTTCCAAGCAGGCTTGCTTCTGCAGTGTTTTAAAAATTTGAGGTTGGAGAGTTAAAGGGGGATGTTTTTGCTTCCCCGGGAGGAGTTTAGGGGCTAAAGGTCCACCTCAATGGGTCTGGGAGAGATGTGAGGGGGCGGGGAGTTGTGGGGAATGAGGCTTCTGCAGGGGGTGCGTCTGTCTCCCCTGTGAGGGGCTGTAGCTGGGGAGGTGAAAACGGCTACCAGCAGTGAGGTGCAGTCCAGCACGCTAAAAGGGGCGAGGGTTCACAGTAAGGGAAAAGGCGCAAAAGGTAAGGAAATTTTGGAGTGAAGATTAAAGGTAGGAATTGCTTTCGTTCTTCGGATAAATGTACTTCAGTGGCCATGAAGGTAAGGGTACTTGCCCCTGCTAATGGGGGAAGCGCATTCTTGGGGTTGGAACTCTCATAAGATACTTTGACCGTGTTTTTTTGTAATAGGAAAAAGAAATGAGAGATGAGTGTGCTTCCCTGGAGTGGTTTTGGGGGCATTGTCAACGGGGATAATATCATGTCAAAAATGGGAAAAACCCCTTTTCTGTCTCGTGCGGGTGGAAATGATAGGGGGAAGGGTAGGAGAAAGGCTGCTAGATAAGTACAGGTCAGCTTAGATTTCATTAAGTCTAAGGGAGGGATCCCAATATTTGTAGCATCTTCCCTAGAAGGGGGAGGAAATGAATGGTTTCTGGGGGAAATTGGGGTTTTAATTGCTGGCTAGACAGATACGAAGGAAACTTGAAACCCCATTCATTGACAACGGGAAAAATTTTTTATGGGCAAACATGATATGTATGCAAGGGATGGGGTAACCCCTTTTGGGCTGGGGGGGTGCATTGCAGCTCGATTGAGAAGGATTTGGTGAAAGCCCCGATTTTAAATGATGGAAGATAGAGGTATGGGGTGTGTGGGAAAAAAAGCAGGTTGCAACACTTTGGGTTGGAAAAAAGTAAATTAAAAAGGCTTCAGCTGAAGTTAAAAAAAAGACAAAAGATCAGGTCAGCAAACAAAGGGGGCAGCGGGGCAGCAAGGGGCTAGCTCCCTTAGGTTTTTATACTAAGAGGAGTGTAAGAAATAAAATAGATGACTAAGATTAATTGCAAATGCAGGAAACTGTATTTTTTCTATAACAGGACCCGGCTCAATCGAAAAATAGAGAGATGCCCTTGAAAGTCACATACAAGGCTATAAAATTTCCACATGACAGGGTCAAAAGGAAAAGGGGGTGGGGTACGATGTATATCAGAGACAATTTAAAATTTTTGGAGACAAGTATTAAATTAGAAGCGTCAGCCACTGAAACTGTTTTTGGTTACGCTTCTCGAGGGCCGAGAAAAAAATTTTGGGGGTTTATTTACAGGGCCCAAATCTTATAGGGGGTGCAGTAAAAATTCTAGGGGCGAAATTCGTAAAGGATCTACATACAAAAAAGTTGTGCTAAAGGAGATTTCAACATAGACAGATTGACTGGAACAATTTTTACAGGGAAATTTAGAGTCAGGTGACTTTCTTTATACGACCAGGATTTTTTTTTAAAAAAGTTTGTGACGAGCCATAGAGGAAAAAAACCTCCCTTTACTTTGGTTTTGCCCGTAGGGAAAAAACTAATTAATAAACTTGAGGGTTTAAAGATGAGCTTGGGGAAAGTGATCCAAACCTCAGTTTTAAAAATAATCATGGAATTCCCTAATAAAGGCAATCAATCTCCGTCCTGACTTTCGCTTGGTGATTTCATAGGCTGAAAAATTTCTTGGTGGGGTGAAATGAAATGACCCGTAAGGGTCAGGTAGGTGGTGATGGTTTCGAATGATGCTTTCCAGGGATGTTTAGCGCTCAGTCAAAAAATGTTCCAAAAGGGAAATCGATCAAAAAAAAATGACCCAAATGGATAACAAAAGATTAAATATCTGATTGGGCAAAAGGAGGGATATATAGGCAAATCAAAAAAGGAGAGGGGGAATTGAGAAATCATAATTCATTAAAGAGGAAATAAAAAAAAGGGGAAATTTGAAAAAACAAAAGAATTATGAGGTTAAGTTGAAGAGATCGAAGACTAAAACCCCAAAAAGGGTTCTTTAGGTATCAGAAATAAGTCAGGGACAAAAATAGGCCCCCTCAAAAAATTTCCTTTGGGTCGCCCCCTGACAGTGATAAGGAAAAGGGGAAATTTTTTTCACAACTTCCTCTCAGTTTTTACACAGGAGGATACCAGCGTATTCCCGTAATGATAAATTATATAGAACAGGACGATAATAAACTGTGCATATGGGTCACAAGTGAATGGTCCCCAGGGAAATAGATAAATTAAAACCTAAAAATCCCCCCGCCCCGATGAACTGTTGCAAGGGTTTTAAGGATGTAAAGAGGATTAGCACACCCTTTGGCAAACTTTTCAACATTTCACTACAAACTGGGATGGTGCAGATAAGTGGAAAATGGGAATGTGATACCATTTTTAAAAAAAGGGACAGGTCCTTAGCTTCGAATATAGACAAAAGCCCAACCCCCATGGGGAAAATTTAGGAATCAAAAAATTGGGAGGTAGATCATGGTAATGAATTGATTTGTGATAGGGCTTTCAGAAAGGGCTTTTGCGGGCCCCACATCGGGATATGGGGAAAAATTAAAAGCACTGGAATAGGAGGAGAGTTTTTTTCCCTGGATGAGGCTGGTTGCAAATAGGCAGCAGAGAGTTTGCATAAAGGGGGAAAAATCAGAGTGGGGAAGGCACGAGGGGTTTTCCACAGGGGTCAGTGTTGGGCCCCTGCTGTTCAAATCTACAAAAACGACAAGATGAGGGCAAAAAGGCGACATGGCAATTTTCCCGATGACACCAAAATAGGCCGCAAATTCATTTGCGGGGGACATTCGAGCACTCCGGAAGTTTGAATAGAGATGCAGTGGTCGGGGGGGGGGGCGTGCAGTTTTAATATGAAAAAATGAAAGTTCTAAATGTTGGAAGGACAATAACCATCCCACATATAACTAAATAATGTAGATCTTAATTTTACGGTTTTGCAAAAAAGATTTAGGGTTCGGGTTACAGTAATCTAAACCCCAAGCAAAGTGCAAAAGTTTTTCGAATAAAGCTAATAGTTTTTGGTTCATAACAAAAGATAAAAAATAGGAGTCCTCGGTTGTTCTTCAACTCTAACATCCTTGGTTGGGCCCTCATTTTTAGTTATGCTGCACTTTTTTTGGTCACCGTATTACGAAGGGATATAAATTCTCGGGAAAAATGTAAAAGGAGGTGACAAAGTTGATCCATGTATCAAAAAACCTTTTCCTATGGGATGCTGGGGCCCTGAAACTGCACTCTCTAGAAAGGTAGAATTAGGGGGGATATGATTGAGGTGTATAAATGGAAGGGGAAATAAAAAAAGGGGAGTAAATAGTGTGCTGAAAATTCTAGCCTAGACAGGACCGCAGAAAGGGTTTTTAAAGTTGGAAAAAAATTCAGATTCGGGAAAGGATATAGGAAAGTACTGGTTTGGTTAGAGTTGTGGATGAGTGGAAAAACCCCCAAAGTACCGTTATAGAGGCCCAAAACGTGTGTAGTTTTAAAATAGGTTGGAAATACATGAGTGATGTGGGTGGGTGTGGTTAAAATGTAGCTTGTGCTCCCGGGTCGGTTGCCGTGTTCTCCCTTAAGTAAAATGGACCTGACCTGATAGGTGGGGGGCATTGGTTAAGCGTTAGGATTTGGTTGGACCGCCTCGCATGGGCCGTAGGGCCCTTTTGCAGTGTTCCATGTTCTTTTGTTTTAAATAACCCAAAAAAAACCCCCACATAGGGAGGGGCTTACCAAGATTTTTTCGGTCCGATTGGACCATTTACAAAGTAAAGGTTGTAATACCCAGAAACTAGGGAAATATGAAAAAGTGTGGTGAATCGATTTCTTTTTTCCTTGGAAGGAAAATTTGATCTGGAAAATTTATTACTGAGAATTCCGGTGCATAATAATTTTAAAAAAATTAAAAAAGTTGCAATTATTTTAAAGAACATGACAGCTCTAATAAAATTTACTGTTGCAGCGATGTTTTTGATAAAAATTCGGGGAATGAAAAAAAAATGTTATTTCTGCAACGTTTTTCTGCCATATGTTGTTTCCATTTTGTTGCAAGAGTTCTACTACAAATACCTTTGTGGGAGCTGCTACTGCAATTACGTTTTCTTCCCCATTCTCTTTAAAAGTACAGTACCTTGTATAGGATGCTGCTGAAAGTTGTAGAAAAGGTTTTACCTACCTAAATTTTTTGGGAAAAAGTAGCTACCGCCACTGTGTTGTTCAACCACTAACTTTCTAAAAGTTGGTGCTGCCCGTTGTTGTATCTGTTGTGCTGCCCATTGCTGTTAAATTTGCTCCTGCACTATGGTTGTGACAATTGCAGGGGGTAACTTCTTGTAACAGTTGCTGCTGCCTTATTGTTGTAACAGTTGCTGCTGCCATTATTGTTTTAACAGTTACTGCTGCCCTTATTGTTGGAACAGTTACTGCTGCCATTATTGTTGGAACAGTTGCTGCTGCCATTATTGTTGGAACAGTTACTGCTGCCATTATTGTTGGAACAGTTACTGCTTCCATTATTGTTGGAACAGTTGCTGCTGCCATTATTGTTGGAACAGTTACTGCTGCCATTATTGTTGGAACAGTTACTGCTGCCATTATTGTTGGAACAGTTGCTGCTGCCATTATTGTTGGAACAGTTACTGCTGCCATTATTGTTGGAACAGTTACTGCTGCCATTATTGTTGGAACAGTTGCTGCAGCCGCTATTATTGTAACATTTGCAGCTGCCGTTATTGCTGTAATCATTGTTGCTGCCCATTTTGTTGTAATAATTTCTTCTGCCACTATTGTTGTAAAGTTCCTGTTGCCACTCTTTTTGTAAATTTCTTCGGCACACTATTTTTTGTAACAGTTGTAGCTGCCCAATTGTTGTAACTATTGCTGCTGCCAAATATTGTTTAACAGTTGCTGTTGGCAGAATTGTTGTGTCAGTTGCTGCTGCCAGAATTCTTGTAACAGTTGTTGATGCCAGAATTGTTTTAACAGTTGCTGTTGGCAGAATTGTTGTGTCAGTTGCTGCTGCCAGAATTCTTGTAACAGTTGTTGATGCCAGAATTGTTTTAGCAGTTGCTGTTATCACTGTTGTTGTAACATTTGCTGCTGCCAATATAGTTGTAACAGTTGCTGCTGCCACTGTTATTTTCACTAATACAAATGCCGTAACAGTTTCAGGTACTTCTGTTGTAGCATTTATTTTTTCTACGACTGTCTTTACACCTACTGTTGAAACAGTTGGAGCTGCCACCATTATTCACTCAGGGCCTCCAAGAGATTTCCTGTAAGGCGGAACAAGACTCGATATTGTTTATTTAGATTTTAGTAAGGCTTTTGATAGAGTACCTCATCAGAGACTGTTGAAGAAATTGCCTGCTCATGGCATTGGGGAAATTACCCCCCCCCCAAAAAAAAAAAATCAAATGAAGAACTCGAAATACAACGTCTATGGCTGTGGGGCCCCTTCAGAGATTCAGAGCCGGGCCCAGGACCAGTGTACGGGCTGAACACTCTCCCTCACCCCTCATACGCCCTCACTTCAATTTGACATGCTATTTTTGATGCAACAGATGCAGCTTCCACCGTTGTTCTAGCAGTTGCTTTTAACACAGTTGCTTTTACTACCAATACTGTTGTAATAGTTACAACTTCCAGTATCATTGTAACTGCTGCTGTTTCCACAACTGTTGCCATAACTGCTGCTACCACTACTGTTGCTTCCATCAGTTCTGTTGTGGCTACCAATACTGTGAATTATATCTTTCGCCGTTACTACCACTGTTGTCAATGGTGATGCCACCACCCCTTGTTGATGCTGTCAGCAATGTTAGCACAATATTTGCTACCACCACTTGCTGTTACCATCTCTGTTGCTGCTACAACCGCTGCTTCAATCTCTGTTGATTCAACCGCTGCTTCAGTCCCTGTTGTTATTGAAACCATTGTTGGTCTACTACTACTGTTACTGCTACCACCACTGTTTATACCTCCCACAATGTTGCTCTACCCCATCTTAAAAACAAGAAAGAGTAAAATCACTGATAACGTTCTCACGTTGACTGATAGGAGGAGAAAGGGGTGACTTGAGAACAGTATGTTAATGAATCGAAAAGAATATGAGAAAATTAATAAGAAAGATTTCTTGAAGCCATAATTATGGGGAGCAAGAGACTACGATTTGAAGCTGAGAAACGAAGCCGAAATGATCCTGGGCTACAAACCTTTACAAAGAGAGAGTGATAAACTGCTGGAAAGTTATAAAAGTGAGAGGAATTAATAAGTAAACGCGTAACATCCCACGTGTGTAGTACTTAATCTGAACTACAAACTGACAGTCACACACACACACACACACACACACACACACACACACACACACACACACACACACACACACACACACACACACACACACACACACAAGGTGAAGAGAGAGAGAACAGAGAACAATTACTCTCTCACTGGCAAATAGAGATAAATGTTTAATTAAGAAAAATGTAAATAAAACGAGAAGGAAAAACTAAATATGTGTTTTTATTCATGTTAATATTTACACTATGATATATACACTAACACTCAAAGATACATACACTCACACTCAGAGATACATACACTCACACTCAGAGATACATACACTCACACTCAGAGATACATACACTCACACTCAGAGATTCATACTGTCACACTCAGAGATACATACACTCACACTCAGAGATACATACACTCACACTCAGAGATACATACACTCACACTCAGAGATTCATACTGTCACACTCAGAGATACATACTGTCACACTCAGAGATACATACACTCACACTCAGAGATTCATACTGTCACACTCAGAGATTCATACTGTCACACTCAGAGATTCATACTGTCACACTCAGAGATACATACACTCACACTCAGAGATACATACACTCACACTCAGAGATTCATACTGTCACACTCAGAGATACATACTGTCACACATAGAGATACATACTGTCACACTCAGAGATACATACACTCACACTCAGAGATTCATACTGTCACACTCAGAGATACATACACTCACACTCAGAGATACATACACTCACACTCAGAGATACATACACTCACACTCAGAGATTCATACTGTCACACTCAGAGATACATACACTCACACTCAGACATACATACACTCACACTCAGAGATTCATACTGTCACACTCAGAGATACATACACTCACACTCAGAGATACATACACTCACACTCAGAGATACATACACTCACACTCAGAGATACATACACTCACACTCAGAGATACATACACTCACACTCAGAGATACATACACTCACACTCAGAGATACATACACTCGCACTCAGAGATATATACACTCACACTCAGAGATACATACACTCACACTCAGAGATACATACACTCACACTCAGAGATACATACACTCACACTCAGAGATACATACACTCACACTCAGAGATACATACACTCACACTCAGAGATACATACACTCACACTCAGAGATACATACACTCACACTCAGAGATACATACACTCGCACTCAGAGATATATACACTCACACTCAGAGATACATACACTCACACTCAGAGATACATACACTCACACTCAGAGATACATACACTCACACTCAGAGATACATACACTCACACTCAGAGATTCATACTGTCACACTAGGAAAAACACTCACACTCAGAGATACATAAACTCACACTCACACATATATACACTCAGAGATATGTACTCACACTCGGAGATACACTCAGAGAAACACTCACACTCAGAGATACATACACTCACAAAGATACATGCATTCATGAACAAAGATACATGCACTAATACATATACGCACACTTTTGCAAGCATATTTGCATACACACGCCTGCAGGTGTTCACGCACGCGCAACCATAAACGTACTCACTGACACACACGTGCACACATATGTACGTCACTATTTTTTTTCACTAACACACTCGGATGTACCAAAAGAACGTTAGAAAATACAGTGAAATATCTTTTTTTTTCGTTAGGTTCAGAATAATTTTTGAGAAATTGCGGCATACAGAAATTATCGCTTGTCTTATTCGGCAAGAGAAACGTTGCTATTTAAACCAAAATTACAAGTCTTACCAATTCGGCACGACATATGTATACATATATATATATATGTCGTGCCGAATATGCAAAACTGGTCAATTAGCAAGAACTCATTTAAAATTAAGTCCTTTCTGAAATTTTCTCTTATACGTTTAAAGATATATTTTGTTCATTAATGTTAATGTAAAATTTTTTATAATTTTGCACCAAAAGAATCTTAGAAAACTTTCCTAACCTTATTATAACAAGAAAAATTTATTTTAGCCTAACCCAACTAAATATATTTTAGATTTGTTTACAATCATTTAATACTAAACAAACACAGTGAAACATATTTTTTTCGTTAGGTTCAGAATGATTTTGGCGAAATTATTGCATACACAAATTTACACTTGTCCTATATGGCAAGATGAACGTTGCTATTTAAGCCAAGATGGCAAGTTCTGCCTATTCGGCACGACATATATATATATATATATATATATATATATATATATATATATATATATATATATATATATATATATATATATATATATATATATATATATATATATATGTCGTGAAGAATAGGCAGAACTTGCGATCTTGGCTTAAATAGCAACGCTCATCTTACCATATAGGACAAGCGAAAATTTGTGTATGCAATAATTTCGCCAAAATCATTCTGAACCTAACGAAAAAAATATATTTCACTGTGTTTGTTTAGTATTAAATTATTGTAAACAAATCTAAAATATATTTAGTTGGGGTTAGGCTAAATAATTTTTTCTTGTTATAATAAGGTTAGGTAAGTTTTCTAAGATTCTTTTGGTGCAAAATTATAAATTTTTACATTAACATTAATGAAAAAAAATATATCTTTGAACGTTTAAGAGAAAATTTTAGAAATGACTTAATTTTAAATGAGTTCTTGCTAATTGACCAGTTTTACATATTCGGCACGACATATATATATATTATATATATATATATATATATATTTATATATATATATATATATATATATATATATATATATATATATATACTATATATACATCGTATGACAGGATGGATAGGGTAACAATGTGGCAGATGTTCCAAATGTATGGAAGTATGAAAGTAGTGAAGAGTTTTCACTAGGATAATGAGGCTCAAGTTAGAGAATGTAGGAGAGAGGGAGATTATTTCCCAGTTAAAGTAGGCTCTAGATAACGATGTGTGATGTCACCGTGGTTGTTCAATATATTTATAGGTGGGGTTGTAAGGGAAGTGAATGTTCGGGTGTTGCCAAGAGGTGTGGGGTTAAAAGAGAAAGAATCTAACACAAAGTGGGAGTTGTCACAGTTGTTCTTTGCTGGTGACACTGTGCTTTTGGGAGATTCTGAAGAGTAGTTGCAGATGTTGGGGGATGAGTTTGGTAGGGTACTTAAAAAAAGAAAATTAAAAGTGAATATAGAAAAGAGTAAGGTAATGAGGGTAACAAAAAGAACAGGTAACGAAACATTGGATATCAGATTGGAGGGAGAGAGTATGGAGGAGGTAAATGTATTCAGATATTTAGGAGTGGACGTGTCAGCAGATGGGTCTATGAAGGATGAAGTGAATCGTGGAAATGACGAGGGAAAAAAAAGTGAGTGGTGCAGTGAGGAGTCTCGGAAGACAAAGAAAGAAAGGAATGTTTGAGAGTATAGTTATACCAACGTTCTTACATGGGTGTGAAGTATGGATGGTGAATGTTGCAACAAAGAGAAGGTTGGATGCAGTGGAGATGTGTCTGAGTGCAATGTGTGGCGTGAATATAATGCAGAGAATTCGTAGTTTGGAAATTAGAAGGAGGTGGGGGGATTACCAAAGCTATTATCCAGAGGGCTGAGGAGGGGTTGTTGAGGTGGTTCAGGCATGTAGAGAGAATGGAACAAAACAGGAATGACTTCGGGAGTGTATAAAATCTGTAGTGGAGGGAAGGGGGGTAGGGATCGGGCCTAGGGGGGGTTGGGAAAAGGGGGGGGTTTAAAGGAGGTTTGGGTGGTTGCGAGGGACTTGGACTTCCGCAAGCATTCGTGAGTGTGTAAGATAGGAGCGAATGGAGACAAATAATTTTTAGGACTTCATGTGCGTTGGAGTGTGAGCAAGGTAACATTTATGAAGGGATTCAGGGAAACCGGCAGACCGGATATTTTTATATATATATATATTTATATATATATATATATATATATATATTTTTTATATATATATTTTTATATATATATTTATATATATATATATATATATATATATATTTTATATATATATATATTATATATATATATTTATATATTATTATTTATATATATATATATATATATATATTTATATATATATATATGCAGTAAGATCACAGTAAACAGGTGATATCCCAATAAACAAACACCCACTGTGAAAAAAGTGAACTTCCAAGTGCTTTCGTGATTTCTCACATAATCAAGAACATGTAAGAATAACAGGTCAGCAGAAGGTTTATAAGGCTGAAATATCACCTCTTATACGACCTTAGTCTCGACCCAGTGTGATGCGGGGTGGGCGTGTCAGGATACATGTCAAGTGAAATTTATGAAGGATAAGTCATACATTGCTTAAATTCCTCACAAATTCTATTAATTATAAATGACTAATTTATATAAAAGTAACTTTAATCATTTATATTTCTTTTAAGCACAGACCTGCTTGAAACAAGTTTCTCGGCCTTTTGAAAACCAAATGGATGGTTAAAAATCTTCTCACATGAATAAACGAGCATTGACTTTGTTCAGTTCCAATGCTAAACTTATGCTGTTCTTATCCTAGGTTAAGGCTTTTTCCAGTTTGACTGGGAATCTTGTAGACACAGCCATCAGCATATTTTAATCTTTTTTTTTTACTGTATATAGCCCAGGCTAATGATCCAAAATACCCAAAATATTTAATTGATAAATCCCTTAAAATAGCTAGAAATAGATTTTACAACAATAAAATAGGGCAAATGCTTATATTCAACCAAGAATATGTTGGCTCTACCTTACGGTGAAATCTTTGATATACTTTCTCTACTTAAGAATTTTAAAATCAAAGTTGTATTTAATAATCTTGATTAAAAAAAAATCTAATAAATTTCCCAAAAAATGTTGATGGTGTCTATAAGATTCCATTTAAAAAATGTAATCAATTTTATTACAGTCGAAGTGGAAAGAGTCTTAAACTAAGTTTATAACAGCATAAATATGACAAGGAGGGGTGTTAATGTTGCAGTTTAAAAACTGTAGTGTAAAGCACCCTTCTGGCAAGACAGTGATGGAGTGAATGATGGTGAAAGTTTTTCTTTTTCGGGCCACCCTGCCTTGGTGGGGGAAAAATGCCAGTGTGATAATAAAAATATATATATATATATATTATTATATATATTTTTATATATATATTATATATATTTATATATATATATATTTTAATATATATATATATATATAAAATATAAAACTTGGTTGGATGATACGGTGACTGACGACGAGGTCAAAATAGATGGTTACAATATAAAACGCTTTAGATAGGAAACAGAAGGGTGGTGGAGTATGTGCCACATTAGAAATGGGCTTAGTTACAACCCAGACCTGATTTAAATAACAATAAACTGGAGATTCTATGGTTTGAAGTGCTGCTTCCTAAAACCAAACCATCTTAGTAGGAACTATTACCGCCCTCCTACCCAGGACCAGTTCTTAGAGACTTTTCCCAGAGTATTGTCCCGGGGTTGAAAACAATTGCGAGAAAAATAATACTGGGCGACTCCAATATCTGTTTTCAGCATCAAAAAAACGGGCTATGCAAAAGGTTAAGCAAATTCCAGGATTAAATAGTTACACTCAACTAAATAATACTCCAACCCGGATCACACAGTTCTCAGCCACCCTAATTGACCACATACTTTTGTAACCGCTCTGAGAACATTTTGTCAGTTCAGGCGTCTTACCAAGGTCTTAGTGATCAATTTCATCATTTACTGCACCAGAAAATCACTAGGGATAGGATAGGCCTACATAGGACATAAAAATGAGGTCAACTAGAAATCGTAAAGAAAACAAATGGTAAATAGGTTACACAATTGTGACTGGCAGAGATAACAAGTTGCACCGGACGTAAACGATGCCTGGGAAAAATTCAAAACAATGTTCACTTACCATCCTTGATAATATTGCACCAGTTAAAGAGGTTAGGATTAAACCCGAAGAACGGGAACACGGAGGGACACTGAGATATTAGTTTTTTATAAAAATTAGGACCGTGCTAAAAAGTTTTAAAGCAAACAGACGGGATTTGCAGCATAAAGGGAATTTCCCCAAAGGGTGAGGAAACCCCCCGTACAGAACAAATTTTAAAAGGGCAAAGGCAAAAGCATTTACTCCTCAAAAATTAAAAGGGGTATAAGCTTTAACCCCAAAAGCTTTCGGCAAAAACCCCTTAAAACAGGGGGGTATACCCAAAAGGCCAGTAAAAATAGGCAAACAAAAGTACTCCCCCTTTTCCCGTTTAAAGGATTTTATGACATAAAAACTTTAAAGGGTTTGGGGGGCAAATTGCTTTTTTTTAAAATCTACACATCTGTTGCAATCAACACTTTAAGTAAATACCAGCTGCATAAAAAAACCTTTTAAAACACAGATTTCTGAACTTTTTCCCCCCAACTATCCCAAATAAAGGGAACCCCCAAACATTTGTCAATAGTAAGTGTATTCTCATGCTTTTTTTCAAAAAGAACTAAGCGGGTTAAAAACCCAGCTAAGAGAACGGGCCCTGTTTAACATCCCTTTAAGTTCCTAAAAAAAAAAAATGGGCTTTTTGGAACGGGCAATCCCTATTGCTCACATAAAAAAATCTACAGAAAAACCACTAATACCGTACCGGGGGGGGGTTCAAGGAGGCCGGGAGTTACTCCTATCTTCAAAAAAAAAAAAGTTGGTCTGATGTAAGCAACAATAGGCCCCCGTTAGGTATACTCAGTATAATTTAAAAATTTTTAGAGAGGGCGGTGTATTCCAAATAGTTAAGTACCTTAATGGGGCAACAACCCTTCCCCTTTGCTAACAATGGGCCTTTTTTTAAAGATCCTACTCAACCCACACCTCCCTTAAAAATTGGGTGGATTTTTTTGGGGAACTGAAATGTCAAAGGGGGGGAAACCCCATTTGGTATGGGGAACCTTAGACCTGCAAAAGGCCTTCGAAACTGCAAACCACCCAAAATATTATGTAAAAAACTTCAAGGGATCGGTATAGGTTCTGAGAAATGGTTTTTAAATCCTACCTTTTGCAACAGGAGGGGCAAATAGTCAAAATTTAAACAAAACGGGAAACAGAAACCCCCGCCGATAACAAGTGGATTTCCCCAAGGGATTTTTCCGGGGCCCTTATTAAATTTTTTATTTTATGTCAAGATATGCCTATCATTTTCCCAAATCCAAAACCCCCCCTGTATGCAGATGACAGTGCTCTGTTAGTTTTCAGGGTAAGAACCCCCAAGAATTGCTAATTTTTTTAACCCCCCTGGAACTTGATTTCCCGAGCAAAGGTTTTGTAGAAAATAAAAATATCATTACACCTCGGGAAAACTGAAGCCATTCTCTTTGGACGAAAATAAACTAAAGAAGGGAAAAAAATTTAATGATCAATGTAATGGGGGACCCCATCCCCTTTGGTTTTCATTTAGTTTAAAAAATTTGGGGGAAATTTCCCCCCTTTTACCCCTGCATGTCAGGAGGAAATTGATTGGGAACAAATGGGGAAAAAAAGAAAACGAAAAAGCCCCAAATGGAAGTTCCCCGTAAAATTTGAAAAAGCCCCCAGTGGGCTAAACCCACGGGGGCTCCCCCAAAGGACCCTATGTCTAGGGCCCCTTATACAATGCCTTTTGGAAAATTTTGCTTGCTCTTCTTGGTACCTGGGCCCTTGACAAAAAAATACCAAGATAGGGCCCCGCAAATCACCCAGAACAAAAACCGTAAGATTCATCCCGGGGGCCCGGGGACCAAAAAGAAACTGTAGGCCAGAATGGGAAATTTCAGCAGTTGGGTATGGGTGAATGTTGAAGACCAAATAAAACAACTGAAGTAAAACATTTTTTATTTAAAAATTGGCCCACCCCCAAAACCCCTGTCCAGAATAACCTTTTTGTTTAATTTTTTTTCAAGGGTTGGAACCAAAGAATCATAGTACAAAGGGGGGAGGAGCAACCAAATTTGTAGTACCCCCATTAAATGGCCCCGGTTTTAAACCCCCTTTTTTTTAATAAGCCCCAAAAAGGGAATTTGGGAAAAGACTGGGCCCCCCACATGTTTAAAGCCAGGTTTATAACATGAACCATTCAAGAAGATGCCAAAAGGGGGTCTGATGAATTTTAGCTACAGAAAAGGGGGGGGAATGATTTTTCTATTTTTTTTATCTAACATACGGGTAAATTTTACCTTATTCCTTAGTAATGACCCTCTTTTGTAGAAGTTTAATACCCCCGTGTAAAATTTGATTTTCCCTTTAAAGACCCTCGTGGTTTGTAGATAAATCCCTTTTTGACCCTCGTGTTTGAAAATAGGGCTTTTTAGTTGAAAAATAAGATGTTAACTTCCATTATAGAATAATAAAAAATATTATAAACCCTTTTTATTTTTTAAAAATAAGGTAAAAGGGCCCCAATGGAAAAAATCCCCTCTGTCTGGGCTTTTTTGGGTTTTCCCAGGTTTTTTCCCAGGTTATCCCCGGTTTTCCCAGGTTAAACCAGGTTTTTCCCCACAATATGCTTCTATGTAAGTAATTTTATGTAACTGTATTTGTGTATACCGAATAAAAAACTTACTTACTTACACTTACTTACTTTTTCTTTGGGGCGAGAGTTTTAATGGGGGTTTATTAACACAAGGAAAATTTTTTTAACCAATCAAATTTATTTTCAAAAAACACGGAAAGTTTTTATCAAGAAAGTCTGTGGTTGGGGGAAAATATCCCGAAACAAGTTTCCTGAAAAAAAAGAATTTATTTTTTAAAAAGAAAATTAGTTAAGGGGGTTTGGGAAATTTTTAAATTTATTTTTAATTAATTTGAAATTTTGAAGAAAATTTAAGGCTATGCGTGACAATTCCCTTTGTTTAAATTTTGCTTGGTACCATATCCAGGAAAACTCCCACTTTCCAAATTTAAAAAACTTGAAGTTTTCCGCTTTTAAAACAAACCCCCCCCCTTTTTTCCCCCCAATAGGGCGAGCGATTTAAATTTTTTTACATAATTTCGGGAAAAATCATTCTGAAAATAACATAACCCAAAATATGAAAATATGTTAAGTTGGATTAGGCTAAATTAAAAATTAAACTTGTTTTTAAAAAAGGGATTTGGTAAGTTTTTTCTAAAAGGTTTCTTTTGGGTTTCCAAAAAATTTTTAAATTTTCATTAAAAATAAAAAAATCTTCAAAATTTTAAAAGAAAATTTTTTAGAAAGGGAAATTTTAAAATGAAATGTTTTTTGCCAACACCAACCCTTTTTCCTGTTCGGCCCCAAAAATTTTATATAATATAAAATATTTTTTATAAAATAATAATATAAATTTTAACCTTTTATATATATTTATATTATATATTTTAAAAAGAGGGGAAAAGGGGATTGAATCCCGTTGCTTGCCCTATTTTTAATTGCTGTTTTATCAAAACCTAACTGTTTTGCCCCATTCCTCTTAACTGACAAATAACTGGTCCCCACTTTCCCGCTGGGCCCCCTTTAATAGTGCTTGCACTCCCCCAATAATTTTTAAAAGGGGTTAAGTGAGGGGAAACCCCCCATGAAGCTGACCTAAAAGTGAGAGGTAAATTTTTGGGGAAATAGACAACCCCCCTTTTATCTTAGGACCCTAACCCTATACAAACCCCTTTTTGTGATTGGGAACCCCCAATTCCCCCGGAGGACCTGAGCCTTTTTTAACCCCCTCGGGCCCTTTTGAAATAGACCGGTACTCCCTTGGAAGCCCTCCAGTGACAAGAAAAAAATTTTCCTCCCAGAGCCTTGGAAAATAATTTTTGAACCCCGTGAAAGCTTTTTTAATGGAAATTTAGAGATATATCCCCAGCTCTTGGTTGTAGAGGGAGCTTTTGGAAGGCCCTTTTTGTGATCTCCCTCAGTTCCCAAAATAAAAAAAAATTTACGCTCAAAAGAAATTTTTTCCCCAATTTAAAGTTTTAAATTTTCCCTTGCATGTAGCCTCTGGGATCTGGGGTTTTAAAAAAATGCAAAAACGGCTCCCGGAGCAGTAAGTGGACCAACAACGTTCACAGAAAAGGGGTCAACCCGAGAGGGGGGCCTTTTTTTATTTTTGCGCCCGTGTCCCCCTACTCGGCGAGGTAGTTTTTTACCCTTTGGGAAGGTATTTTTTTATTCTTTTTGGAAGTGGATGTGGTTCCCCCATTATTTTTGGAAAAGTAGTTTTGTTTTTATTTTGGCCCCGGTTGGGGAAGTTTGTATAACCCTTTTTTATAGAAATAATCTTTTGGCAAAGGGGTTTTTTTGTCGATTTTTTTGTACTATATTGTAGCGTTTTTAATCGTTTTTTTTTATAATTATTTTTATTTTTTTTTGAAAAGGGGTTTTTTTGTTATATTTTTTGGTTTTTTTTCCCTTATGTTTTTTCGAGCGTGTATTATATGTTTGGGAATGTTTTTAAACTAGTTTTGGTTTTTTAACATTCAAATTGGGTTTTTAAAATACCGGGCAGGTTTTTTTAGGTAAGACGCAAATGAAACCCGTTTTGGTATCTTTATTTCGATATAAAGATTTCCCAACTGTTTTTATATGTGCCTTTCCCGTTTGGGGGTTTGGTTTTTATTATTTCCCAGCGAAATTAACCTTTAAAAAAATTTTGCCCCCAAATTTTTTTTCAAATCGTTGTTTTTTTTTACCGTGACAAAAGAGCTCCCAAAAGGCCGGGGTGGCCAAACACCCAAGTTAAAAATTTCAAGGAAAATACCCGGAAACCGGGTTTCCCGGGGGGGGGAAAAACCCTTTATGGGTCGGTCCAAAAAATAAGCCCCGTGGGGGGATCAGGGCCGATCCACCAGGCTGTTACTGGGTGGCAGCACCTAAACCGACTAAAAAAACTACAAACCCCCGGGTGGCCGGGGACTGACCCGTAGGGTTTCTGCCCCCCCTTTTATCGTAAGAACCCCACCCATCCTGTTAACCTAGGGCCCCCTCCACCCAATAATTCTAGATACCTATTCCCCGGGTCCATAAAACCCCCAACCCCCCCTACCTCAGGGGCAAAACAAAGTTAAATTCAGTGTGTGACAGGTTTTTAAACGCACGTAAATATCAATTTTCAAAAATTTAAAACCAATTATAAGAATTGCAAAATTTTCACATGGAAACTAAAATAAAATTTTTTTGTAAAATTGAGGGGAAAAAGGGGAAAAATAAAACCACCCCAACCAGTTCAAATCTTTAACCAAATAAGATATCCAGGCTTTGAAAGTTTAAAGGCAATCGGGAGAGTCAGTCTCTGATTATTGCATAACGTCTAATGTCTCGAAATAAACCAGCACTATAAGTTTGAAGCCTCTCAGAAGCCGCATTCCTAGGTTCATGGTGTGAAGGTATAAAGCCAATCATATTACGTATTCGCAAATTAGCCAGTTGATCCTACGCAACCTCAAATAATTCTAAATATTTTCCCTAAGCCACATACAGCATCATGTAAACCAGATACAGCAGCATATAAGCCACATACAGCATCATGTAAACCAGATACAGCAGCATATAAGCCACATACAGCATCATGTAAACCAGATACAGCAGCATATAAGCCACATACAGCATCATGTAAACCAGATACAGCAGCGTGTAAGCCACATACAGCATCATAAAAAACCCAATAACAGCAGATAATAAGCCACATACAGCATCATGGTAACCAGATACAGCGCATATAACCCACATACAGCATCATGTAAACCAGATCCCAGCAGCCTATAAGCCACATACAGCATCATGTAAACCAGATACAGCAGCGTGTAAGCCACATACAGCATCATGTAAACCAGATACAGCAGCATATAAGCCACATACAGCATCATGTAAACCAGATACAGCAGCATATAAGCCACATACAGCATCATGTAAACCAGATACAGCAGCATATAAGCCACATACAGCATCATGTAAACCAAAATAAACGAAAGCGTGTAAGCACATACAGCATCATTTTAAACCAGATACAGCAGCATATAAGCCACATACAGCATCATGTAAACCAGATACAGCAGCATATAAGCCACATACAGCTTCATGTAAACCAGATACAGCAGCGTGTAAGCCACATACTTGTAGATGAATGGTTCAGAGAACCGACATGTTGATAAATTAGACACATGTGCAACTCTTGGGTATGTGATGAATGGTTTGAAAAACCGACAAGATGAAGATTGAGACACTTATGCAGCATACTGGAATCTTTATTCAGGAAACGTTTCGCCACACAGTGGCTTCATCAGTCCAATACAAAGAGGAAGGCGTAAGGAGAGGAGCAGTATGAGGTAATCAGTCCCTCAGCCTAGAGTCGATGTGTTCAGTCCATCAATCTTGAATAGAATACGGCATATCAGCGGAGAAGCAGCTTATAAACCGTATGGCAGGAGAGGTGCAGCAGTCATAGGTCGTGTCACATTCGTTCAATGTGGAAGTAGGTCGTGCCAAAGAATTAGGCAAGCGAAGAATTCCTAAGAGTTGCACATGTGTCTAATTTATCAACATGTCGGTTCTCTGAACCATTCATCTACAAATCTGTCAGACACTGCAACTTCCTGGGATCTTAATACTTAGGAATTCTTCGCTTGCCTAATTCTTTGGCACGACCTACTTCCACACTGAACGAATGTGACACGACCTAGGACTGCTGCACCTCTCCTGCCATACGGTTTATAAGCTGCTTCTCCGCTGATATGCCGTATTCTATTCAAGATTGATGGACTGAACACATCGACTCAAGGTTGAGGGACTGATTACCTAATTCTCCTCCTGTTCTTCAAGTTTCTCCTACGTATGGACTGATGAAGCCACTGTGTGGCGAAACGTTTCCTGAATAAAGATACCCAAGAGTTGCACATGTGTCTAATTTATCAAGCCACATACAACATCATGTAAACCAGATACAGCAGCATATAAGCCACATACAGCATCATGTAAACCAGATACAGCAGCTTGTAAGCCACATACAGCATCATGTAAACCAGATACAACATCATGTAAGCCAGATACAACATCATGTAAGCCAGATACAACATCATGTAAGCCAGATACAACATCATGTAAGCCAGATACAACATCATGTAAGCCAGATACAACATCATGTAAGCCAGATACAACATCATGTAAGCCAGATACAACATCATGTAAGCCAGATACAGCATCATGTAAGCCAGATACAACGTCATGTAAGCCAGATACAGCATCATGTAAGCCAGATACAACATCATGTAAGCCAGATACAGCATCATGTAAGATAGATACAGCATCATGTAAGCCAGATACAACATCATGTAAGCCAGATACAGCATCATGTAAGATAGATACAGCAGCATGTAAGCCAGATACAACATCATGTAAGCCAGATACATCATGTAAGCCAGATACAACATCATGTAAGCCAGATACAGCAGCATGTAAAATAGATACAACATCATGAAAGGGCCAGATACAACATAAATGAAAGGGCCAGATACAACAATCATTTACCCAGATACAGCATCATTTAAGCCAGATACAGCATCATGTAAGCCAGATACAACATCATGTAAGCCAGATACAACATCATGTAAGCCAGATACAACATCATGTAAGCCAGATACACATCTTTTAAAGCCAGATACAGCATCATGTAAGCCAGATACAACATCATGTAAGCCAGATACAACATCATGTAAGCCAGATACAACATCATGTAAGCCAGATACAACATCATGTAAGCCAGATACAACATCATGTAAGCCAGATACAACATCATGTAAGCCAGATACAACATCATGTAAGCCAGATACAACATCATGTAAGCCAGATAACAACATAAATGTAACCCAAAGATTCAACATCATGTAAGCCAGATACAACATCATGTAAGCCAGATACAACATCATGTAAGCCAGATACAGCATCATGTAAGCCAGATACAACATCATGTAAGCCAGATACAACATCATGTAACCAAACAGCAGCGTGAAAGATAGATACAACATCATGTAAGCCAGATACAACATCATGTAAGCCAGATACAGCATCATGTAAGCCAGATACAACATCATGTAAGCCAGATACAACATCATGTAAGCCAGATACAGCAGCGTGTAAGATAGATACAACATCATGTAAGCCAGATACAACATCATGTAAGCCAGATACAGCATCATGTAAGCCAGATACAGCAGCGTGTAAGATAGATACAACATCATGTAAGCCAGATACAGCATCATGTAAGCCAGATACAACATCATGTAAGCCAGATACAACATCATGTAAGCCAGATACAACATCATGTAAGCCAGATACAGCAGCGTGTAAGATAGATACAACATCATGTAAGCCAGATACAGCAGCGTGTAAGATAGATACAACATCATGTAAGCCAGATACAACATCATGTAAGCCAGATACAGCATCATGCAAGCCAGATACAACATCATGTAAGCCAGATACAACATCATGTAAGCCAGATACAGCAGCATGTAAGATAGATACAACATCATGTAAGCCAGATACAACATCATGTAAGCCAGATACAGCATCATTTAAGCCAGATACAGCATCATGTAAGCCAATACAAAAATCATGTAAGCCAGATCAGCATCATGCAAGCCAGATACAACATCATGTAAGCCAGATACAACATCATGTAAGCCAGATACAACATCATGTAAGCCAGATACAGCATCATGTAAGCCAGATACAATATAAATGTAAGCCAGTACAAATATGTAAGCCAGATACAGCATCATGTAAGCCAGATACAACATCATGTAAGCCAGATACAACATCATGTAAGCCAGATACAGCGTCATGTTAGCCAGATACAACATCATGTAAGCCAGATACAGCATCATGTAAGCCAGATACAACATCATGTAAGCCAGATACAGCATCATGTAAGCCAGATACAGCATCATGTAAGCCAGATACAACATCATGTAAGCCAGATACAACATCATGTAAGCCAGATACAGTTCATGTAAGCAGATACAGCATCAGGGAAAAGCCAGATACAGCATCATGTAAGCCAGATACAACATCATGTAAGCCAGATACAGCATCATGTAAGCCAGATACAGCATCATGTAAGCCAGATACAACATCATATAAGGTTTGTAGGTCGACAGAAAATTCATTCTCCAGCTGTTGAAACTTTATGACCATCAGAAGAACTCACGAATGAAGGAACACTGCAGTAGGCCTTCTAGGCTATGCAAGGCAAGGCCAACTATAGTATACTCCCCAACACCCACTGATAAAAACATAAAAGCATGAAGGAGGAGCACTTCAGCCTACTGGCCCATACTAGGTAGGTCCAACCCATATTTAAAGCCATCGAAGATTTTCGCTTCAGTGACACTACTTGACTACGGTATCCAACATCTGCTTACAGGCACAGGGACTGATTACCTCATCTACCTCTTCAGTCTTCTGTGTTGTATTAACAAAGCCCATTGGTTGGCGAAACGATTACTTGATAAAGATACTCAATTCTTGCACATGTGTGTAATTCTTCAACTTGTCAGTATTATACACCAGTGATGTTTATGATATTGGAAGTTTGTTCAAGTTATCAACAACTCTCTTGCTGAAGCAGTGCATTCATATAATTTTTCTGAATCTAAATTTCTTCAACTATGAGTTCTGGCTTGTTCACGAATTGTATACGATTCCGACAAGACGAAACTGAGACACGTGTAACTTCTGGGTATACTGTAGACATTTTGCCAACCAGTGGCTTTATCAATACAAGTTCAAGGACATAATTGGAAGACAGTAGAATTATATACCAGTGACAAAGTTTTCGTCTGCAATCACCTGACACCAGTATATAAGCGCCAGCCTTCTTGCCTGTGCTCCAGACTCTTCACAACTACGGTGCTCTTCACCAACTCCAGGGCTGAGGGACTCATTACCTCATCTTCTGTAAATAGTTCTACTGTCTTCCAATTGTGTCCTTGAATTTGGCGTCGATAAAGCCACTGGTTGGCGAAACGTCTACAGTAAAGATACCCAGATGTTGCACGTGTCCGAATTCTGTCTTAAATGGATATTTTCAGTACGTTATTTATATCCCCTATATTTTTCCCTGTCTTCCACTTTACACTTGAATTATATCCGCCTCTATTTCTAGGCTTCTCCGGAGAATATAAATTCAGCGCCTTCAGCCTATTTTCGTACGAAATATTTTTATATAAAAAAAATTTCAAATTATTTAATGTCTATTCTGTAATATGGAGAGCAGAACTGAGCAGCATAATCTACATGAGGATACACAAAGTTGAGGTATAATCTTAGAATTTCTCCTACTTATGTTTCTTGAAATGAAGCCAAGAATTCTATTAGTTGTATTGCAAGCACTTACGATTTTTTTTTTACTCCTAAATCTTATCAATGTAGATTTGATAATGGTACACAGTACCGACAAGTTGGTAAGTAAGACACATGTGCAGCAGTTAGTTAACTTTATTCTGAAATGTTTCGCCTACGCAGTAGGCTTCTTCAGTCGAGTACAGAGGAGGCAGCAGAAGCAGTAGAGATGTAAAGATGATGTAATCACTCCTTTACCCTTGAAAACATAGTTTTGAGATGGTCAGTCCTGCAACCTGGAGGAGAGTATTTGTTCCAGTCTGGAACAATGTGAAGCTGAAGCAACAGTATGGAGACTTTATGTAGACTGTATATATATCTCCGTACTGTTGCTTCAGCTTCACGTTGTTCCAGACTATGGAGAAAATAGTCATCTCCAGCTTAAGGGACTGACCACCTCGAAACTACGTCTTCAAGAGCGATGGACTGATTACATCGTCTTTACATATCTACTGCTTCTCCTGCCTCCTCTGTACTCGACTGAAGAAGCCTGCTGTGTAGGTGAAACGTTTCCGAATAAAGTTACCTAACTAATGTTCATGTCTTACTTATCAATAGTATACAATACCGACAAGCAGATAGGTAAAACAAATGCAGCAATTAGATATATTTATTTCAGAACATATCGCCTATACAGAAGGCTTCATCAGTCAAATACAGAGGTTGTAAATACGGAGACAGCAGTAGCAATGGAATGGTAAGTATGACTTGATCACTCCATCAGTCTTGAGGTAATTTGAGGCGGTCAGTTCCTCAGCCTGGAGAAGTACTCTACATCAGTCTTGAACAATGAGAAGGTCCCATTCTCATGCTTCAGGTTCACTCTCAACTAGATTAAGTCCTGGTACTGTTTCTGCGACTGAAAACGCTCCTCGTTCGTGCTATTCTCTTTACCTAAGAGTACGTCTGTCTGTCTTCAGCTTCACATTGTATAAGATCATGAAGTTGAACACATATTCAGGCTGAGGGACTGACCACCTCAAACTACGACTTCAGAGTTGATAAGTGATCACATCGTCTTTACCAATCTACTGGTTTTACTGTCTCCATATTTGTCACTTCTGCAATCGACTGATGAAATCTACTGTGTAGACGACACGTTTCGGAATAAAGGTACCTAACCGTTATCTACTCGTAAATATATTTTTTTCAGTTAGTCTGGTTGATATCTTCATTATTTAATGTATATAAGTGCCATTGGTACTTTATTTTTCCAGGAATCGAACCTTACATGCGTCTACTTTAAACTGCATCTGCCATTTCTCCGACCACGACATCAGTGTACCCAGATCTTCCTATAGATCTCTAGAGTCCTCATCAGAATTCATTTGACGCCTATTTCAGAATCATCTGCAAACATGCTATTGTCGCTATTTATTTCCTCATCTATGCTGTTAATGTATATTTTGAGCAACAAAGAGCCCAATACTGACCTCAGTGGAACACAACTGGTAACGGGTCCCCATTCTCTGATATCTCCCCATTTATGCAAACTCTCTTTTGCCTATCGGACAGCCATGCCTCGATCCAGGAGATAATTTATCCACATATTTCGAGTGCTGCTTCTTGTTTTTCAGCAGTCTCCATATACACAATACTATATGCTTTATCATGGTTTACTGTTTCAAATACCTTAGTTAAAAGTTGGTCACTTTGTTAGGCATAAACGTCTCTTTTTTAAAACCATTCTAAGATTTAGCGATCAGTTCATATTTTTCGATGTGGCTTCGAATTTCGTCCGCAGTTATTGATTCCAACAGCTTTCCTACACTTGAAGTTAGGTTGACTGGCCTGTAATCTGAAGCTAACGACCTGTTTTCCGATCTGTAAACAGGAATCACGTGTGTCGTTTTCCTTATATCTGGCACGCTACGCATTAGTAGTGAGTTCATCAGGGAGTGGTGGCTTGTTCAGTTTTCAACTGTCTATTTGTCTATGAACCATGTCGCCAGAGACTTTCAACTTTCATAATTAATTTTCGTCGTAACTTGTATCTTGTTTTATTTCTGTGATTTCATTTATGTTTTGTGTGTTTTTGTGTGTTTAAAAACAGAAAGGAAACAAGAGTTTAAATTGGTACACATTTCTTTGTTATTAACTGTGTGCTGACCTGAGTTATATTTAACTGGGCCTTTCGTTTCCCTAATCTTGTTCCTATATACCATGAAATGCATTCTCCGGTTATTGCACGGAATCCAACAATTCAAAATATATTAACTACATCAGTAAAATTTCTAATTTGCATTTATATTGCCAAAGCTCAAAAGGTATTACCTTTTCATGTTAGATGCAATAAGAGGCACACTTAGAAATTTTACAGAAAGCACTGTTATATCATTTTAAAACTAGCTAGTAAATTCGCTTCTACACACTCCAGTAACCACCCCATTCTTATTTTATTTTATTAACACATCGGCCGATTTCCACCAAGGCAGGGTGGCCCGAAAAAGAAAAACTTTCATCATCATTCACTCCACCACTGTCTTGCCAGAGAGGTACTTTACACTACAGTTATAAAACTGCAACATTAACACCCCTACTTCAGAGTGCAGGGACTGTACTTCCAATCTCCAGCACTCAAGTCCGGCCAACCGGTTTCCCTGAATCCCTTCACAAATGTTACTTTGCTCACACTCCAACAGCACGTCAAGTATTAAAAACCATTTGTCTCCATTCACTCCTAACAAATACTTTCACGCACGCTTGCTGGAAGTCCAAGCCCCTCGCACACAAAACCTTATTTACCCCCTCCCTCCAACCTTTCCTAGGCCGACCCCTACCCCGCCTTCCTTCCACTACAGATTTATACACTCTCGAAGTCATTCTGTTTTGTTCCATTCTCTCTACATGTCCGAACCACCTCAACAACCCCTCCTCAGCCCTCTGGATAATACTTTTGGTAATCCCATACCTTCTCCTAATTTCCAAACTACGAATTCTCTGCATTATATTCACACCACACATTGCCCTCAGACATGACATCTCCACTGCCTCCAGCCTGCTTCTCACTGCAACAATCATCACACATGCTTCACACCCATACAAGAGTGTTGGTACAACTATACTCTCATACATTCCCCTCTTTGCTTCCACGGACAAAGTTCTTGGTCTCCACAGACTCCTAAGTACACCATTCACCTTTTTCCCCTCATCAGTTCTATATTTCACCTCGTCCTTCATAGACCCATCTGCTGACACGTCCACTCCTAAATATCTGAATACATTCACCTCCTCTATACTCTCTCCCTCCAATCTGATATCCAATCTTTCGTCACCTAATCTTTTTTGTTATCCTCATAACCTTACTCTTTCCTATATTCACTTTTAATTTTCTTCTTTTACACACCCTACCAAATTCATCCACTAACCTCTGCAACTTCTCTTCAGAATCTCCCAAAAGCACAGTGTCATCAGCAAAGAGCAACTGTGACAACTCCCACTTTGTGTTTGATTCTTTATCTTTTAACTCCACACCTCTTGCCAAGACCATAGCATTCACTTCTCTTACAGCCTCATCTATAAATATATTGAACAACCACGGTGACATCACACATCCTTGTCTAAGGCTTACTTTTACTGGGAAATAATCTCCCTCTCTCCTACATACTCTAACCTGAGCCTCACTATCCTCGTAAAAACTCTTCACTCCTTTCAGTAACCTACTTACAATACCATACACCTGCAACATCTGCCACATTGCCCCCCTATCCACCCTGTCATATGCCTTTTCCAAATCCATAAATGTCATAAAAACCTCTTTACCCTTATCTAAATACTGTTGAAGCCGGTCGGAAGAGGCGTTTTCAAGGTATTGCTTGGAAACCTGATTCAGAACTTTTCTATTAAAATTAAAAAATGGGCACCTGCCCATTCGAATATTTAGCTGAACCTTTTCTTAGTTATTGGTCACCAGTGCTGAAAATTTGAAACCGATCAGATGAGGCATTCTGAAATTATAAACGAAAGTCTTGGAGGACGAAAAGAGCACTCATGGAGTATATGACCGGCTCCACAGTACAGCCGTATGGAACTTAAAAACGCCAAAAAAGGGCAAATTTTCAATGTTTCTCTGTTTCTTTCTTCACTTACATTATATTTGAAATTCTGAAAGATTCTTATAAAGAAAAAAAAGTTTCTTGTTTTCTAAGAAAATGGAAATTGCTTATTTCTTATGAGCCACCAAGCAAGGGCAGTAGTTCAGGGGCTGAACTAAAACTTTTGCAAATTAGCTCCTACATAATCCAATAACAATCCAAAACTTCCTTTAAGATATATCTGCGTTAAAAGTTTAAAGTCAATCACTTGACTCATTCTCAAATTATATGCATAGAAACCAATGTCTTAATTTTCAAAATTTCTAAAAAAAATGGCAAATTGGCAACTACACATCTGATGATAGCAATCATCAATGATTAAACCAGCTCAGGAAGGACATGCTAAGTTGAGGAACAAAGAAGACACAATACCGTTACTGGAACAATACACAAATAACCCGGACATAGGGCAAAGATATTTATGAAGACGTTTCGGTCAAACTTGAACCATTTACGTCGTTAACTTCTCTCTATGTGTGGATTATTTGTGTATAATAAGTTACCTTGTAGAGGAACCTACAAAAAATTTAATGAAAACCAAATTGAGAAATTGCCACCTACGTGCTCCAATAACAGCTTCTGCTCATTTTCTAAGTAGGATACACCAGCATTGGAAGTTTGAAGCCGATACGAAGAGAGTTTCTCAAGAGTAAGCTAAAAAATAAAAATATGGAACGGTCTATGTAAAATTAACGGGAAGACATCGCTTCATGCCAGTAGCTGCAAGAACCTGACCCGGTTAAAGTACATCATCGAGGGAAATTTGAATCCAATCGTATGAGGCATTCTCAAGTTATAATTGACAGTCGTGGAAAATAATAAACAAGTAAAAAAATTAGCCAATCATTTGATGGTATTTCATGTGAAAAATTAATTGAAGTGAATGAGAGTAATTGTGGTAGGGGACTTGAATGCTAAAGTAGGAGAAACTTTTAGAGAGGGTGTGGTAGGTAAGTTTGGGGTGCCAGGTGTAAATGATAATGGGAGCCCTTTGATTGAACTTTGTATAGAAAGGGGTTTAGTTATAGGTAATACATATTTTAAGAAAAAGAGGATAAATAAGTATACACGATATGATGTAGGGCGAAATGACAGTAGTTTGTTGGATTATGTATTGGTAGATAAAAGACTGTTGAGTAGACTTCAGGATGTACATGTTTATAGAGGGGCCACAGATATATCAGATCACTTTCTAGTTGTAGCTACACTGAGAGTAAAAGGTAGATGGGATACAAGGAGAATAGAAGCATCAGGGAAGAGAGAGGTGAAGGTTTATAAACTAAAAGAGGAGGCAGTTAGGGTAAGATATAAACAGCTATTGGAGGATAGATGGGCTAATGAGAGCATAGGCAATGGGGTCGAAGAGGTATGGGGTAGGTTTAAAAATGTAGTGTTAGAGTGTTCAGCAGAAGTTTGTGGTTACAGGAAAGTGGGTGCAGGAGGGAAGAGGAGCGATTGGTGGAATGATGATGTAAAGAGAGTAGTAAGGGAGAAAAAGTTAGCATATGAGAAGCTTTACAAAGTAGAAGTGATGCAAGGAGGGAAGAGTATATGGAGAAAAAGAGAGAAGTTAAGAGAGTGGTGAAGCAATGTAAAAGAGAGCAAATGAGAGAGTGGGTGAGATGTTATCAACAAATTTTGTTGAAAATAAGAAAAAGTTTTGGAGTGAGATTAACAAGTTAAGAAAGCCTAGAGAACAAATGGATTTGTCAGTTAAAAATAGGAGAGGAGAGTTATTAAATGGAGAGTTAGAGGTATTGGGAAGATGGAAGGAATATTTTGAGGAATTGTTAAATGTTGATGAAGATAGGGAAGCTGTGATTTCGTGTATAGGGCAAGGAGGAATAACATCTTGTAGGAGTGAGGAAGAGCCAGTTGTGAGTGTGGGGGAAGTCGTGAGGCAGTAGGGAAAATGAAAGGGGGTAAGGCAGCCGGGATTGATGGGATAAAGATAGAAATGTTAAAAGCAGGTGGGGATATAGTTTGGAGTGGTTGGTGCAATTATTTTTAAAAAATGTATGGAAGAGGGTAAGGTACCTAGGGGTTGGCAGAGAGCATGCATAGTTCCTTTGTATAAAGGCAAAGGGGAGAAAAGAGAGTGCAAAAATTATAGGGGGATAAGTCTGTTGAGTGTACCTGGTAAAGTGTTTTGGTAGAGTTATAATTGAAAGAATTAAGAGTAAGACGGAGAATAGGATAGCAGATGAACAAGGAGGCTTTAGGAAAGGTAGGGGGTGTGTGGACCAGGTGTTTACAGTGAAAACATAAAGTGAACAGTATTTAGATAAGGCTAAAGAGGTCTTTGTGGCATTTATGGATTTGGAAAAGGCGTATGACAGGGTGGATAGGGGGGCAATGTGGCAGATGTTGCAAGTGTATGGTGTAGGAGGTAGGTTACTGAAAGCAGTGAAGAGTTTTTACGAGGATAGTGAGGCTCAAGTTAGAGTATGTAGGAAAGAGGGAAATTTTTTCCCAGTAAAAGTAGGCCTTAGACAAGGATGTGTGATTGTCACCGTGGTTGTTTAATATATTTATAGATGGGGTTGTAAGAGAAGTAAATGCGAGGGTCTTGGCAAGAGATTGGTGGATGAATTTGGTAGGGTGTGCAAAAGAAGAAAATTAAAGGTGAATACAGGAAAGAGTAAGGTTATGAGGATAACAAAAAGATTAGGTGATGAAAGATTGAATATCAGATTGGAGGGAGAGAGTATGGAGGAGGTGAACGTATTTCAGATATTTGGGAGTGGACGTGTCAGCGGATGGTCTATGAAAGATGAGGTGAATCATAGAATTGATGAGGGAAAAAGAGTGAGTGGTGCACCTTAGGAGTCTGTGGAGACAAAGAACTTTGTCCTTGGAGGCAAAGAGGGGAATGTATGAGAGTATAGTTTTTACCAACGCTCTTATATGGGTGTGAAGCGTGGGTGATGAATGTTGCAGCGAGGAGAAAGGCTGGAGGCAGTGGAGATGTCATGTCTGAGGGCAATGTGTGGTGTGAATATAATGCAGAGAATTCGTAGTTTGGAAGTTAGGAGGAGGTGCGGGATTACCAAAACTGTTGTCCAGAGGGCTGAGGAAGGGTTGTTGAGGTGGTTCGGACATGTAGAGAGAATGGAGCGAAACAGAATGACTTCAAGAGTGTATCAGTCTGTAGTGGAAGGAAGGCGGGGTAGGGGGCGGCCTAGGAAGGGTTGGAGGGAGGGGGTAAAGGAGGTTTTGTGTGCGAGGGGCTTGGACTTCCAGCAGGCATGCGTGAGCGTGTTTGATAGGAGTGAATGGAGACAAATGGTTTTTAATACTTGACGTGCTGTTGGAGTGTGAGCAAAGTAACATTTATGAAGGGATTCAGGGAAACCGGCTGGCCGGACTTGAGTCCTGGAGATGGGAAGTACAGTGCCTGCACTCTGAAGGAGGGGTGTTAATGTTGCAGTTTAAAAACTGTAGTGTAAAGCACCCTTCTGGCAAGACAGTGATGGAGTGAATGATGGTGAAAGTTTTTCTTTTTCGGGCCACCCTGCCTTGGTGGGAATCGGCCGGTGTGATAATAAAAATAAAAAATACAATGAATTACCGCAGTACAATGAATTATTCACCATAATACAATGAATTACCGCAGTACAATGAATTATTCACCATAATACAATGAATTACCACAGTACAATGAATTATTCACCATAATACAATGAATTACCGCAGTACAATGAATTATTCACCATAATACAATGAATTACCGCAGTACAATGAATTATTCACAACATTTCAATTAATAATTCTTCAAAATACAATGAATTATTCATCCTAATGCAGCTAGTCATTCACCCTAAAACAATGATTTTTTTCCCATAAATACAATGAATTTTTTTCCCATAAATACAATGAATTATTCACTGTAATACAATGAATTATTCACCGTAATGAAATTAATTATTTACCACATTGCAATAGGTTATTCACCACACTACAATGAATTATTCATAACAAAATAATAAATTACTCACCACAATGTAATGAATTAGGCACCAGAATGTAATGATTTATTCACCACAATATAATGAATAATTCACAACAATGTAATAAATTATTCACCACAAAATAATGAATTATTTACCACAATGAAATAAATTATTCACCAGAATATAATGAACTATTCGCCACAATACGTATTCACCAAAATATGTATGACATTATTCACTGCAGTGCAGTGAACTGTTCATTGATCAATAACGAATTAGTATTCACTGCACTCCAATGATTTTTTTCATTAAATACAACGAATTATTCATTATAGTATTAAGACATATTGAATACAATACAATGAATTATTTTATGCAACATAATGAATTATATACTTGAAATCATTGTATTGTGTAATACAGTACAATGTATTATTTACTACAGTTCATTGTATGAAGCGTCGCTCTTGTTGTTGTTGTTGTTGTTGGTGTTGGTGTTGTAGTAGTAGTTATTGTTATTGTTGTTGGTATTGTAGTAGTATTAATAGCTGTTGTTATTGTTGGTATTGTACTAGTAGTAGTAGTAGTAGTAGAAGTTATTGTTGTTGTTGGTAATGTAGCAGCAGTAGTAATAGTTGTTGTTGTTGCTGGTATTGTAGTAGCAGTAATAATAGTTGTTATTGTTGTTGTTGGTATTGTAGTAGTAGCAGCAGTAGTAGTACTTGCTGTTGTTGTTGCTGGTATTGTAGTAGCAGTAGTAATAGTTGTTATTGTTTTTGTTGGTATTGTAGTAGTAGTAGCAGTAGTAGTACTTGCTGTTGTTGTTGCTGGTATTGTAGTAGCAGTAGTAATAGTTGTTTTTGTTGTTGTTGGTATTGTAGTAATAATTATTGTTATTGTTGTTGGGACTATAGTTATAATAATAGTTGTTGTTCTTGTTGGTATTGTAATAGTAGCAGTTGTTGTTGATGGTGCTGTAGTAGTAGTAATCGTAGTTGTTGCTGTTATTGATGATATTGTAGTAGTAGTAATATTTGTAGTTCTTGTTGGCATTGTAGTAGTAGTAGTAGTAGTAATAGCTGTTGTTGTTGGCGGTTTGTAGTAGTAGTATAATTGTTGTTGTTGTTGTTGTTGTTGTTGCTGTTGTTTTGTAGTAATTGTTGTTGATGGTATTGTAATAGTAGTAGTAGTTGTTGCTGCTGATGGTATTTTAGTAGTAGTAGTAGTTGTTGCTGTTGTTGTTGTTGTTGTTGTTGTTGTTGTTGTTGTTGTTGCTGTTGTTGTTGTTATTCTAGTAGTAATAGTTGTTGTTGCTGGTATTGTAGCAGAACTAATAGTTGATGTTGTTGTTGTTGGTGTTGTAGTAGTAGTTGTTGGTACTGTAATAGCAGTAGTTATTGTTGCTGTTGGTATTGAACTAGTAGTAGTTGTTATTCCAGAAGTAATAGTTGTTGTTGTTGATATTTTAGTAGTAGCAGTTGTAGTTGCTGTTGTTGGTATTGTAGTAGTAGTAGTTGTTGTTGTTATTCTAGTAGTAACAGTTGTTGTCGTTGGTAATGTTGTAGTAGTTGTTGTTGATAGTATTGAAGTAATAGTAGTAGTAGTTGTTTTTCTTGTTGGTACTGTAGTAGTAGTAATAGTTGTTGTTGTTAGTAATGCAATAGTAGTAGTAGTTGTTGTTGTTGGTATTGTAGTTGTAGTATACACAAATAACCCGCACATAGAAGAGAGGAGCTTACGACGACGCTTCGGTCCAACTTGGACCGAAACGTCGTCGTAAGCTCCTCTCTTCTATGTGCGGGTTGTGTATCGTTCCAGTCACGGTATTGTGCCTTTTTTTGTTAGTTGTAGTAGTTGTTGTCGTTATTGGTACTGTAGAAGTAGTTGTTGTTGTTGGTATTGTAGTAGTAGTAGTTGTTGTTGTTATTAGTATTGTAGTAGTAGTAGTAGTTGTTGTTGTTGTTGCTGTTGTTGGTATTGTAGTAGTAGTAGTAGTAGTTGTTGTTGTTGTTGGCATAGTAGTAGTAGTAGTAGAAGTTGTTGTTGTTGTTGGTATTGTAGTAGTAGTAGTAGTTGTTGTTGTTGTTGGTATAGTAGTAGTAGTAGTAGTAGAAGTTGTTGTTGCTGTTGGTATTGTAGTAGTAGTAGTTGTTGTTGGTATAGTAGTAGTAGTAGTAGTAGAAGTTGTTGTTGCTGTTGGTATTGTAGTAGTAGTAGCTGTTGTTGTTATTAGTATTGTAGTAGTAGTAGTAGTTGTTGTTGTTGTTGGTATTGTAGTAGTAGTAGTAGAAGTTGTTGTTGCTGTTGGTATTGTAGTAGTAGTAGCAGTAGTAGTAGTAGTTGTTGTTGTTGTTGTTGGTGGTGGTGGTGGAGGTATTGTAGTAGTAGTAAGAGTTGTTGTTGTTGGTATTGTAGCAGTAGTAGTTGTTGTTGTTGTTGGTATTGTAGTAGTAGTAGTTGTAGTAGTAGTAGTAGTAGTAGTAGTAGTTGTTGTTGTTGCTGTTGGTATTGTAGTAGTAGTAGCAGTAGTAGTAGCTGTTGTTGTTGCTAGTATTGTAGTAGTAGTAGTTGTTGGCGATGGTGGTGGTGGTATTGTAGTAGTAATAAGAGTTGTTGTTGTTGGTATTGTAGTAGTAGTAGTAGTAGTAGTAGTAGTAGTAGTAGTAGTAGTAGTAGTAGTAGTAGTAGTAGTAGTAGTAGAAGTAGTAGTAGTAGTTGTTGTTGTTGGTATTATAGTAGTAAAAATTGTTATTGTTGTTGTTGTTGGTATTGTAGTAGTAGTAGTAGTAGTAGTTGTTGTTGTTGTTGGTATTGTAGTTTTATTAGTAATTGATGTTGTTGGTATTGTAGTAGTAGTAGCAGTAGTAGTAGTTGTTGTTGTTGTTGGCATTGCAGTAGTAGTAGCTGTAGTAGTAGTTGTTGTTGTTGTTGGTGTTGTTATTGTTGTTGGTGGTGGTGGAGGTATCGTAGTAGTAGTAGTAAGAGTTGTTGTTGTTGGTATTGTAGCAGTAGTAGTAGTTGTTGTTGCTGGTTATTATAGTAGTAGAAGTTGTTATTGTTGTTTTTGTTGGTACTGTAGTAGTTGAAGAAGTAGTAGTTGCTGTTGTTGGTAGTACTGCAGCGGTAGTAGTAGTTGTTTTTGCTTGTATTTTATTAGTATTTTGAGGTAGTAGTGGGTTAGTATTGTAGTAGTAGTTGTTATTGCTTTTTGTATTGTAATATTTATAGTTTTTGTTGGTATTGTATTTGCAGTAGTAGTAGTAGTAGTAGTAGTAGTAGTAGTAGTAGTAGTTGTTGTTGTTGTTGTTGTTGTTGTTGTTGGTAATGTAGTAGGAGTTTTTTTGGTATTGTAATAGACCCGTACTAGGGACACAAGGTGTTACCGTAGTCCCGTACTAGGGACACAAGGTGTTACCGTAGTCCCGTACTAGGGACATGAGGTGTTACCGTAGTCCCGTACTAGGGACACAAGGTGTTACCGTAGTCCCGTACTAGGGACACAAGGTGTTACCATAGTCCCGTACTAGGGACACAAGGTGTTACCATAGACCTGTACTAGGGACATGAGGTGTTACCGTAGTCCCGTACTAGGGACACAAGGTGTTACCATAGTCCCGTACTAGGGACACAAGGTGTTACCATAGACCTGTACTAGGGACATGAGGTGTTACCGTAGTCCCGTACTAGGGACACAAGGTGTTACCGTAGTCCCGTACTAGGGACACAAGGTGTTACCATAGTCCCGTACTAGGGACACAAGGTGTTACCATAGACCTGTACTAGGGACATGAGGTGTTACCGTAGACCCGTACTAGGGACACAAGGTGTTACCGTAGTCCCGTACTAGGGACACAAGGTGTTACCGTAGTCCCGTACTAGGGACACAAGGTGTTACCGTAGTCCCGTACTAGGGACACAAGGTGTTACCATAGACCTGTACTAGGGACACAAGGTGTTACCGTAGTCCCGTACTAGGGACACAAGGTGTTACCATAGACCTGTACTAGGGACATGAGGTGTTACCGTAGTCCCGTACTAGGGACACAAGGTGTTACCGTAGTCCCGTACTAGGGACACAAGGTGTTACCGTAGACCCGTACTAGGGACACAAGGTGTTACCGTAGACCCGTACTAGGGACACAAGGTGTTACCGTAGACCCGTACTAGGGACATAAGGTGTTACCGTAGTCCGTACTAGGGTAGACCAAAATGTGTTACCGTAGCCCGTACTAGGGACAAGGTGTTACCGTAGTCCCGTACTAGGGACACAAGGTGTTACCGTAGACCCGTACTAGGGACACAAGGTGTTACCGTAGTCCCGTACTAGGGACACAAGGTGTTACCATAGTCCCGTACTAGGGACACAAGGTGTTACCATAGACCTGTACTAGGGACATGAGGTGTTACCGTAGACCCGTACTAGGGACACAAGTGTTACCGTAGTCCCGTACTAGGGACACAAGGTGTTACCGTAGTCCCGTACTAGGGACACAAGGTGTTACCGTAGTCCCGTACTAGGGACACAAGGTGTTACCATAGACCTGTACTAGGGACACAAGGTGTTACCGTAGTCCCGTACTAGGGACACAAGGTGTTACCATAGACCTGTACTAGGGACATAGGTGTTACCGTAGTCCCGTACTAGGGACACAAGGTGTTACCGTAGACCCGTACTAGGGACACAAGGTGTTACCGTAGACCCGTACTAGGGACACAAGGTGTTACCGTAGACCCGTACTAGGGACACAAGGTGTTACCGTAGACCCGTACTAGGGACACAAGGTGTTACCGTAGTCCCCTACTAGGGACACAAGGTGTTACCGTAGACCCGTACTAGGGACATAAGGTGTTACCGTAGTCCCGTACTAGGGACACAAAGTGTTACCGTAGACCCGTACTAGGGACAAGGTGTTACCGTAGTCCCGTACTAGGGACACAAGGTGTTACCATAGTCCCGTACTAGGGACACAAGGTGTTACCATAGACCGTACTAGGGACAAGGTGTTACCGTAGACCCGTACTAGGGACACAAGGTGTTACCGTAGTCCCGTACTAGGGACACAAGGTGTTACCGTAGCCCGTACTAGGGACACAAGGTGTTACCGAGTGGCCCGTACTAGGGACACAAGGTGTTACCATAGACCTGTACTAGGGACACAAGGTGTTACCGTAGTCCCGTACTAGGGACACAAGGTGTTACCATAGACCTGTACTAGGACATGAGGTGTTACCGTAGTCCCGTACTAGGGACACAAGGTGTTACCGTAGTCCCGTACTAGGGACACAAGGTGTTACCATAGACCTGTACTAGGGACATGAGGTGTTACCGTAGTCCCGTACTAGGGACACAAGGTGTTACCGTAGTCCCGTACTAGGGACACAAGGTGTTACCGTAGACCCGTACTAGGGACACAAGGTGTTACCGTAGACCCGTACTAGGGACACAAGGTGTTACCGTAGACCCGTACTAGGGACATAAGGTGTTACCGTAGTCCCGTACTAGGGACACAAAGTGTTACCGTAGACCTGTACTAGGGACATGAGGTGTTACCGTAGTCCCGTACTAGGGACACAAGGTGTTACCGTAGACCCGTACTAGGGACACAAGGTGTTACCGTAGACCCGTACTAGGGACACAAGGTGTTACCGTAGACCCGTACTAGGGACACAAGGTGTTACCGTAGACCCGTACTAGGGACACAAGGTGTTACCGTAGACCCGTACTAGGGACACAAGGTGTTACCGTGGACCCGTACTAGGGACACAAGGTGTTACCGTAGTCCCGTACTAGGGACACAAGGTGTTACCGTAGACCCGTACTAGGGACACAAGGTGTTACCGTAGACCCGTACTAGGGACACAAGGTGTTACCGTGGACCCGTACTAGGGACACAAGATGTTACCGTAGACCCGTACTAGGGACACAAGGTATTACCGTAGTCCCGTACTAGGGACACAAGGTGTTACCGTAGACCCGTACTAGGACAAATTCCAATTACTCCGTTATGGAAAACTGGAGGAGATAATTACTAGAACAGAGTATACTACTGACTCCGGCCATACAATAGAGCGGAAAAATAATGTAAGGGACCTGGGAGTAGTAATGTCTGAGGATCTCACTTTCAAGGATCACAACAGTGCCACGATCGCACGTGCAAAGAAAATGATAGGATGGATAATGAGAACTTTCAAAACGAGAGATGCCAAGCCCATGATGATCCTTTTCAAATCACTTGTTCTCTCTAGGCTGGAATACTGCTGTACATTAACATCTCCATACAAAGCAGGTGAAATCGCAGATCTAGAGAGTGTACAGAGATCCTTTACTGCACGTATAAGTTCTGTCAAGCACCTTAACTACTGGGAACGCTTGGAAGCACTTGACTTGTACTCGTTGGAACGCAGGAGGGAGAGATATATCATAATCTACACTTGGAAAATCTTGGAAGGAATGGTCCCAAATCTGCACACAGAAATCACTCCCTACGAAAGTAAAAGACTGGGCAGGCGATGCAAAATGCCGCCAATAAAAAGTAGGGGCGCCATTGGTACACTAAGAGAAAACACCATAAGTGTCCGGGGCCCAAAACTGTTCAACAGCCTCCCATCAAGCATTAGGGGAATTGCCAATAAACCCCTGGCTGCCTTCAAGAGAGAGCTGGACAGATACCTAAAGTCGGTGCCGGATCAGCCGGGCTGTGGCTCGTACGTCGGACTGCGTGCGGCCAGCAGTAACAGCCTAGTTGATCAGGCCCTGATCCATCGGGAGGCCTGGTCGTGGACCGGGCCGCGGGGGCGTTGATCCCCGGAATAACCTCCAGGTAACCTCCAGGTAGGGACACAAGGTGTTACCGTAGTCCCGTACTAGGGACACAAGGTGTTACCGTAGACCTGTACTAGAGACATAAGGTATTACCGTAGTCCCGTACTAGGGACACAAGGTGTTACCGTAGACCCGTACTAGGGACACAAGGTGTTACCGTGGACCCGTACTAGGGACAGAAGATGTTACCGTAAGCCTCGCAAGGGTCTCAGGTTAATATTATTGCAATAGGTGGTGTGTAATAAAGTTGGTAGAATTACCGACAATATGTAAAGTAAAAGGACACAAGTGCAACTAATGTGACATTTTATTGTGGCAACGTTTCGCTCTCCAGGAGCTTTATCAAGCCATTACAAACAATACATGGACACAGAGGGTATATAAAGGCTCAGAGTGAGGTGCAATACTAGTGAGGTACCATTTCGATGTTCACTAGTGGTAGTAGTAGTAGTAGTAGTAGTAGTAGTAGTAGTAGTAGTAGTAGTAGTAGTAGTAGTAGTAGTAGTAGTAGTAGTAGTAGTAGTGGTAGTGACAAAAGTAATACAATATGGTAGAGCAATTAATTCGTACATGAGTAAAAGGATATAAAAGCTATTACTTGGGTAACATAAAAATAGGTTGGACAAATATAGACTGGAAAGAGGCAGCTTGTTTCAGTGTTCACCTCCATCCATCGGCTTCGTTTGGGCTTTCCCACAGCCAAGATGATGGTAGACAAGGCTGAGGAGATGTGCCAGTACTGTCAGCACGTTGTCCAGCGGCCCCTAACACACTATCTTCTGGAGTGCGAAGTTACTGAGACACTCCGCAGGCAACTAGGAGTGATATTCCCTCCCGAAGAGGACCCAGAGATCACTGCGGCCACACTAGTGTACCATGGAGTCAACGAACCAGACAAGCTGTTACCACTGATAACGACATATCCTCCTCCTCGCTAGTGTCCACAGTTAGGAGTACATATGGTGTTGTCGCTTATGAGATGCACCAGTTGAACTGACCAGAAGAGTGCTTGAGCAGCATACGTCGCATCATTGTAGAAACCTTTCTCCCTCGGGAGCCAGAGACGGGTCATCGCAAGATTGAGACCCGTGCCAGGACTACGGTCTTGGCGAACATTATGCATACATACATCCTGCTCGTTAGTGTGACTTTGTAAATGGTCCAAGTCGGACCGAAACGTCGTCGTAAGCTCCTCTCTTCTATGTGCGGGTTATTTGTGTATTATATGTATGCAAGGGATAGACTGCATCTTTCTGGTTCATAGGTGACAGCGTTATCCCACTCGGTCGAAGGAGTCGTTGCTGAGCTCGATAAGACTTGAAACTAATAGAAGATATAGGTATGAGTGTATGTGAGGAAGAAAGTATTTGAAGTACCAATGACCGAAAGAGTAAAAATTGTCAAGATATTAACAGAAAGCCGTTCAGGAAACGGTATAGCTCATAAAACAGTTACTAAAAAAACAAGGGAATTGGTTCGCAAAAAAGAAACAGAAGAGGGTGGCGAGTGATTAACTCCCTTAACGTCTATTATCTTGACAGTAGGAGAGCCAGAAATAAAATAAACGAACTAAGGATAATTGCATGCTCAGGAAATAGATGTACTGGCAATAATAATACAGATTCATTGGAAAAAATAAAGGCATGCGTGCTAAATACCACATACAACAGCAGAAATTATGGCTCACTTAATTAAAGCGTCAACATAAAAGGAGACAGAGTTTAGATTTATGTCAAGGGAAACTTCTAAACTCTTGTATGAAAAATTACATAAAGACAGATGGGAATCTATATGGCTGCAGTTTCTCGAGGACGTGAAAAGTTAATTTTAGATGTAGTGCACTGACTTCCGATCCTTGACGGTGACAACTGTGAACTTCTTTTGGGAGGAAACTGATAAGGCATTAAGATACGTCAATGTTCTTCTAATGGAAGAATTTAACTTTAGCTAAACTGTTTTGAAAAATCTGAGAGGAAGTCTAGAGTTTAGCAACTTTCTAGAAACAATCCAGAATTGTTTTATATAACAGTGTGACAATGCCAGCTAGCAGAAATAACCTGCTCGAGTCGGTGTTGGCAAACAAGAAATCTAGGTGAGTAAATATGACACAAAATGTGGGTTATGGCATTCTATTGCGAAGACGTTTTATCCACACGGACATTATCAATAAACACACAGAACAAGATATGAGTTTTTATATAGGTTGTCGAGAGGTTCTAGAAGAATGAGGTTATTTAGTCACGTGTGAGTAGCCAGCCTGGTCGCTGTGTCAGGTATTAGGAAGATAAACCTTGCAAAAACGTCGGAGATCATCCGTGATTCTGAACACTGATTGATATTCGCTGTGACAATAACTACGGATTCGAGACATAATCCGCTGCAACAGTACAGTAGACTATACCGTTTCCGAAGACACAGTATAGTCTACTATTTTATAATCATGGAATCTCTGATATAAAGTCTTGAGGTTAATAAAGAGCGTGGCAGCGATCACACATCAGTTTCAGTATATCATGGAATTATCTGAATAATGATAAAGTCACTGTTCCTGACTTTCGTGTTGCAGACTACACAGCTCCTCGATTATTACCCGAGTAACGTAGACTAAGATGACATTACTGCCTAGCGGGGGCCAGTGGGCCTGTCGCAGCCCTCGCTATACTTTTGTTTGTGCTTTTATGTCCTTATTTTGTTTGCTTACAATGTCATTTCTAAATAAACTATACTATGACTGTGTCTTTGAGAACCCCTTGAGGGGCAGCCTATACTGTATAATAATAATAATTCTGCATATTGTATGTAGAATATGCATAATAATAAAAACTGAATACATTTGAGACGGTGAGTAAGACATGTCCATCAGTTGGTTATCTTTATAGCTGAGACGTTTTGCCTACACGATAGTCCTCTTCACTCAATTACAGAGAAGAATAAAATAAATGTGGAGACAGCAGCAGTAATGTCGAGAAAAAGATGTAGTCAGCCCATCAACCTTGAAGAATGGTAAAAGAACACAACTGTAATTAATGTGACATTTTATTGTGGCAACGTTTCGCTCTCCAGGAGCTTTGTCAAGCCATTACGTAGAGCGAAACGTTGCCACAATAAAATGTCATATTAGTTGCACTTGTGTCCTTTTACTTAACATATTGTCGGTAATTCTACCAGCATTAATACAACCTTGAAAAATTCTTCAGGTGGTCAGTCCCTCAGGGTGGAGAAGAGTTCACCTCCATAGTCTGGAACAAGGTGATGCTTGGCGTCCTCTTTTGTTACGTCTCATCCTCGGCAGTAAAAAAACTTCATTCTCATGTTTCACCTTGTTCCAGACTATGGAGGTGGACTCTTCTCCAGACTGAAGGACTGACCACCTTAAGAACTCCTTTTAGGAAGATGGGCTGACTGCACATCATCTTTATATATCGCCACTACTTCTGCTGCCTCTATATTCGTTCTTCTCTGTATTTCAGTAAAGAGGCCTACCGTGTAGGTGACTGAATGAGACGGCCAGTGTATTAAATTATTATTATTGTTGTTGTTGTTGTTATTATTATTATTATTATGATTATTATTATTATTATCATTTTAGTGGTTGTTCGAATGTTATAAAGGCGAGTGGTGTTCACAGGATGGGGTCTGGCTGGGCCGTAGCGGTGACGGTGGTGGGGAGTGTCAGCATAGCCGGCCTACTGGCACTCCTGGCCCGCTACCTAGGCCTATGGACCTGGGCCCTGGCCTACCTCAGGGCCGCCAGAGAGGAGAAGGTCAAGCTCTGTCGGTCCCAGCGAACCACCAGCACCCGCAGCTACCTGGTAAGTCTGGCACTACCGTCAAGTATTTTCTAATAATTTATTTAAACTAACACCCACTGTTGTCAAATGACTTTGAACTTCCATTATTCAGTCAGAAGATTTTGAACTTCCACCCACTATTGCACAGGGACTTTGAGCTACCTCCCCCTGATGTCCACTGACTTCAAACTGCCTTTCATTGCTCTCGAATGATATTCTGCTAAAATATTGTTACAAAAAACGCGATTCTAAAAGCTTAGAGATCTCCAGTGAATACTAGAAAGGACTGCCCTTCTAGCATCCAGCCTGTTACTGGGTTTTCGTAACAAGTAGTCAGTATCCTTGTCCAATTATCCATTAAAATTCAGTATGTTTCAATAGTGCTTTAGGATTACAACTGGTAGGCTACTAACTAGAGAAATTAAAATTTAATAAATTTATTAAGTCTATAAGTTGTCTAGAGGTATATTATCAAAGTAAATTAAATCACAGCAATCAAAATAAAATCAATCTCTCGAGTTCAATATTATTGTGCTGAAAGCACATATCACATTTATAATTCTTAAGTACCGTCAGGTACATTAACATTTAATAAGATATTACAAATATGTACAAGTAAGTGTGTGTATGCGTGTAAGTGCTCTTAAGTAGTTAGCTATGTCTCAAGACTCGAATAAGACTTAAACAAGTGACTGACAAAGTCCTCAAATAAACTAACTTCTTGACCGACTGGCAACCCGAACAGTCTGCTTGAACAACAAAGAATGCTAAGCCCAATAGCAATGCAATATCAAGCGACTGCGACACAGAATCAGGAACTGGGAAATAATATAACGACACTAAGTAGGGACCATCAGCAGATCCTCCACAAAAGTTACAAAACTCCCATACTACTGAATCTATGTTCAGCATAGGTAAAACTGTGACTGTGACAATACACAGGAACCAGTACAAAATTAGGTCAGAAGCTATAGCTAAGGACCTGAGATATTCAGAGTGTCTATGTGACACAAAACCTCAGTACAACGTCGAAAATCACTAAGTCTATACAATGTTCTGTGAACAAAGTTCTACAGAACTAACAAGAATAATGAGACAGACAATCTGTCCAACCAGCAAGTGAGTCTACAGCAGACCGAATACTTTACGAGAGGTGAGGACACCCCCCCCCTCGATCACGTGATAGCTCCGTGGACAAGTGCAGCTCAGAAGCCGGCAGTATAACGAGCGACAAGCGATAATTACAGTAGTTTGACAATCAAGACTAACTGAGCACATTTGATATATATATCCTAACAACATAAGCTAAATAACAATATAACAGTCAAATAATAATATAAAGTCATACATTTGCGATTTAGCTATTATCGCAAATATAAGCAATATAAAATTATATGAAAAGATAATATACATTACATATATACATAATAATCATTGTAACCCATTCAGGGGTTGCAACAAATATACTGTTCTCAACATACGTAAATACCATATACAGCTTTCAAATGATGTCTAAGTGCTATTTACATCTTAAAAATACGTTATATACAGAGAGATTTATACAGAGAATGATCACTGTAAAAAATATTCGAACCTACATGTGAGGAGTGACAGCTCCCCAAGCGACGCCATAGACCACTAAGCTACATATGTCACAAAAAAAACTAGGTAGCCTGGTTCCTAGCCCTGGGCACACCAGTGAGCTTCAGGCATAGTTTCCAGCAATTTCATTCTATTTCTGTATGTTCTGACCGCACGAGCGATTTTATATCAGTGCACCACGCACAAACAACTGCAATCTTTCTTTGTGTATATTCCTTCGGTTGTTTCCACGTGGTGCATTGATTTAAAGTCGCTTGTGTGGTCAGAACATACAGGAAGAAAATGAAATAGCTGGAAACCATGCTTGAGGCTCACTTGTGTGTCCAGGGATAGGAAAAAAACATGGCTTGTAACCAGGCTACTTAGCGTTTTGAGGCACTTGTAGCTTAGTGATCTAAGGCGTCACTTGGAGAGCTATGCCACTCCTCTGAAACTAATACTGTCAAATGATTTCTGGCACCTATCTAATGTTCTCAAAATACTTTTATCATGTAATGCTCTCACAAATTACTTCTAACTGCCATCTACTGCTCTCAGCTGACTTGAATTCTAAGTATTTTCTACAGTTCATTAGTTACTTCTCTCACATTCATTTACCATTCACTGCTCTTTAATGACTTCCAACTACAATAATGTTAAATGACTGAAGGCTTAATCAGCCCTGTAACAACTTCAGACAGTTGTTACCAAGGCTGGCTCCTCCTCAGGAAAATTTATGAATAGAAAAAGAAATAGTAATTCACAAAGATAAACACTATTATTTATTAATGCAAAGATAAAACAGTGAAACATGAAGGTGTATCCTATTTGAAAGAAAAATGAAAAGAAAAAATGACATTTAAATTCAACGCTATGTACAATTATACTGGGGTGTCTGGTGGAGGTTGACACTGTCTTGTAGAAATTGTAGCCGTTACTGATGATGTTGGGGGGGGGGTCACAGGTGTTGGTGACAACCCAACGACTAGTTCTTCACAGAGTCTATAGCCTTGAATAGTCAGTCCAGATGACAGGAAAGCAGGTTCTTTACCACTACAAAGATGAGGGGTTGTTGTCTGCTGTCGCCTACAGTTAATCAGGTAGGTAGATCAAAAAGTGACGTCTCCGGACTTTTGCAAAAGTCCTTCTCCTTCAAAACTTCTCGTTGGTTGGCAGGTGACCCGATCTGTCATTCCAAGCTGGAAAGAGAGACAGGTTACCCACTGCTTAAGAAATCACTCTCCATGATAAGTACAATACCTAAAAGACGTGGTGATTATCAAAACATCTAACATGGAGATCAAGGCTGAAAGGACTAAGTTTATTATTGGTCAAAAGTGAAGCTTTCAACCAATAAGTCCACTAGAATAGGAGCAGGCTTCTACTTACAGTTGTGCTGGGAGCTGCGAGTCGAGTGATTACTGTTTGGCCGGAGCCCCACACGTCACCTTTCGGGGTGGGGAGAAAGGGGGGAGAGGGGATAGCGGGAGCTAGACTGACCCTACCTTAACAAGCAGCCGGCAATCAAACTATCGTTACCATATACTCGCTCGCTACTCCTATCTGTTGAACTTTTCCCTCACAATGACCTTCGTTTAAGATGTATTACTCCCAAACAGTGTCCACTGATATCCACTATTTTCAAACATTCACAGCTTCTTTCTATGATTCCCAAATGACTTTCAACCGTTATCTTTAGTCTCAGTTATTACAAAATTCTTGTAAAGGACATCCACCCATTGGCTTCCAAACTATTTACATTAGTGTTATCGAAGAAGAAAAGTTATCGTTTTGATATTTATTATCTTTTAAGAACTGTAATTATCATTTCATCGAGTCTGTGGTAAACAATGCACTCATTATAAGACAAAAAAAAATCTTAGGTCTAACCCTTAACAGAAATTCAGATTCAACACACTCATCCAGTACCAAAACTCAGCACTTAGAAGAGAAAGCTTATGACGGCATGTCGGTCGGTCCTAGACCATTGTTAATTCACAACTTCTATGACATGATGGTCCAAGTCCGACCGAAGTGTTATATTGTGGTTCCTCTCCAAAGTGCGGGTTTTGTGGAAAATGTTTCAGCCACGGCACAGTGAATTTTTCTTGACAGCGGGCTACAGAAGTCCACAAATCAGCGATATCCGATAGCCACACACGGGTTGTTGATTCCCTACTTTCGTCACCCAGGGAGAGACACCTAGCTTACGACCCAGCTACTTGCCCTTTCAACAATCTAGGAGCTCCTAACTACCGAACAAGTACCTTAACAATCCTTACTGTCTCCTTCCGGCAGTTCGACAACGATACAGACTGGATCGGGCTTTGGCCACGCACGGGTTCGTACAAGCGCTTCACCAACCTGGACGACCCGACGAGCGTAGCTTCCCTGGACGACCCCTCACGACCTCCCGACCCAGACGAACCCGACCTGCCTCCCCAGCCGCTTAGACCAGCACCAGCGCCACCGCCCAGGTCAGCTGCCATCTTCATCACCCTACACACCATATGAAAATCCCACCATATATTCGCCATACTCAGTACTTCATTCATCATAAACCATACACACCATTCATCATAAACCATACACACCATTCATCATAAACCATACATACCATTCATCATAAACCATACACACCATTCATCATAAACCATACACACCATTCATCATAAACCATACATACCATTCATCATAAACCATACACACCATTCATCATAAACCATACACACCATTCATCATAAACCATACATACCATTCATCATAAACCATACACACCATTCATCATAAACCATACATACCATTCATCATAAACCATACACACCATTCATCATAAACCATACATACCATTCATCATAAACCATACACACCATTCATCATAAACCATACACACCATTCATCATAAACCATACATACCATTCATCATAAACCATACACACCATTCATCATAAACCATACACACCATTCATCATAAACCATACACACCATTCATCATAAACCATACACACCATTCATCATAAACCATACACACCATTCATCATAAACCATACACACCATTCATCATAAACCATACACACCATTCATCATAAACCATACACACCATTCATCATAAACCATACACACCATTCATCATAAACCATACACACCATTCATCATAAACCATACATACCATTCATCATAAACCATACACACCATTCATCATAAACCATACATACCATTCATCATAAACCATACACACCATTCATCATAAACCATACATACCATTCATCATAAACCATACACACCATTCATCATAAACCATACATACCATTCATCATAAACCATACACACCATTCATCCACATAAATGAGCAAAACGATACTGCTTCTTATTATATTACAACAGAAAGCGACAACAATGATAATAATAACAATAATAATAATAATTAATGCTGTAATTATAATACTAACTGCAATAAAACAAAATTATAATAATGCCGGTTAGTATTAGATACCTTGCTACAGTGACTCCTCTCTCCTCGTCATCTAGTACAGATCCCTCAAGTGGGGTATTGGTTACCTTGATGCTCATGAAGGACTCACCGTCCAGTTAATCTGAGCTACCTTTTCTGTTCTTTCTGTTCTCAGATGAAATTTGATTATCTTCAAGGCTACCATTTCCCAGGCGCTGTATGTCTCCCTTATGGGGAGAGCTCTTCCCAATGAATTTAATAATAAACATGGTACCGCATGATTGCTTGTCCATCAGCTCCCTACAAGGTTCTCGTCTCTGGACTTCTCATCAATGTCTTGTCCTTCATCGTTTATTCAGATCCTTGTCCATCAGCTTGCTACAAGGTTCCCATCTCTGCCCTTCTCATCAATGTCTTGTCCTTCATCGTTTATTCAGATCCTTGTTCATCAGCTTGCTACAAGGTCCCCGTCTCTGCCCTTCTCATCAACGTCTTGTCTCTCATCGTGTCACCTGTGTCTCGTCTCTCAACGTGTCACCTGTGTCAATATCTTGTCTTTCATTATACCCTAAGTTCCATCAGCTTGTTACATGGTTCCTGTCTCTCCATGTGCGCTTCCCAGGATGGCTGGATGGACGGAGGGTGGGGATGGGTCACCGTCGCCCGCCAGCAGCGTGGGCATGGGTATAGAGACACCGCCCGAACCCTCACGCCCAGCGCCTGTCCTGGACCGTCGGGACTCCTCACGCTCCCTTACTGGACGCATTTCCAGACGAGATTCCAGCAAGGTCTGTATGGACGTATATACTTGCCTCATCGGTGTGTAGATAATGAGTTAGTTTACAAGCCTGTCGACTGACCGTGGGCCATTACGGCTGCATCTAGCTTGTATTCCAATACCAAAACTATTTTAGTCTTTTAAATAGGCATCTAACGCTGATTGTATATACTCTGTACTGAGGTGAATACCTGGCATTTCGTTCTTTTTTTTATTTCAAATAAATATCCGTTCGTTTAAATAAAAAAAAAATTGTACCGTGGGGTTTGTCAGCTTTGTCTTAAATGAAGTGCAAATTTATCCTGAAAGTTTATGTTTAATACAAAAAAATAAGGTTAAACTTCGATCTGTATACAAGAGTAGGATCCAGTGGAGGATTCTGAGCGAGAGTTCTTTTGATTGCAGGAGCTGCTGGGATCGTCACAGCAAAGCAGTCCCAAGCGAGCCTCAACCAACCCCTTCCGAGCTTCTTGGGTCCCTCCTGACGAGACATCAGAGGAGTCTGTGACCCAAAACACCTTCAGTGCAATCACAGGATCCTCGCCCGGGAAACCCGTTGCAACAGGGAGCCAATCAATAGAGGGATTTCCTGACCCCAGGGACAGTAGAATTCAGAGTGATGTAAGGAACCAGGTAGGGCCAGAGGGCCCCGGATCATCCTGGGACACCTCAGCCAGACCTCGCGAAGTCGAATCTGAGGGACTGACAGACAGAGGTATTTTTTGTGATACTTCCAGTAGTAGTGCAAAGACATCATATGATACTTCTTACCTTCCTGCTGCTGACAGTGGGGCTGGGAAGACCCTGTACGACACTTTCGCCTTTTCTGCTGTTGCCAGTGATGCTGGCAAGACGCAGTTCGACAGTTTTTCTACCCCTATTGCTACCACCATTGGTGCTGACAAGACGGCATACGATACTTCGTTGACCGCTGGTACAAGTGCTGGGAATGCCTCCTACAATACTTTTTCTTCCGCTATCAGTAACCTAGGCAAGACGCCATACAGCATTTCTCTTAATAATTACGACGCTCTGAGCGACAAACAAAACGACAGTAATGAGCCCAGGGACGATGTCTTTGTTGACATATCTCAAAATGATAACACAGAAAATGTTGATGACAACAAACACTTCGAAAAGTCCAATAGGACATATGACAGAGTGCTCGGAGGAACTTTAAATTTTACACTGAATGATTTCGAGAGGTCTACCCAGGCTGTGAACGACATCAAACAAGGCTTGGACAACACTCACACCTCCGGGACCCGCCTCCCTCAGGTACGACACTGTAATATTATTTTATTGTATAAAGCAAGACTGCATCTCATTTATTTATTTTGCTTGATTTAAAATATATTGCAATGATAGCAATATTTTTTTATTAAAAGCAGTAAGAAGAAATAAAACAGCAATTATAATAATAATGCATTAAAAATGTAAAACTATAACATAGATAAAATAATAAGTAATGTCAATGGAGTCGGAGCAGCTGGAAGTGAGGTTCAACTCTCCTTCAGTGGTGTTCAGGACCACCACAGTGGTGTTCAGGACCACCGCAGTGGTGTTCAGGACCACTGCAGTGGTGTTCAGGACCACTGCAGTGGTGTTAAGGACCACCGGAGTGGTGTTCAGGACCACCGCAGTGGTGTTCAGGACCACCGCAGTGGTGTTCAGGACCACTGCAGTGGTGTTCAGGACCACCGCAGTGGTGTTCAGGAACACTGCAGTGGTGTTCAGGACCACTGCAGTGGTGTTCAGGACCACTGCAGTGGTGTTCAGGACCACTGCAGTGGTGTTAAGGACCACCGCAGTGGTGTTCAGGACCACCGCAGTGGTGTTCAGGACCACCGCAGTGGTGTTCAGGACCACCGCAGTGGTGTTC
>NC_069404.1:83341073-83438573 GCF_026875155.1 Cherax quadricarinatus
TCTACTAGATTCTTGACGTGCATTATCAACTGCGGGGTTCCAACAGTGCTTAGCATACTCCAGTAGGACGCCTGACATACACGGTGTACAGTGTCTTAGATTATTCCTTAACAAAGGTATCGAATGCTGTCTCAGTTTGTTCCATGCTCCCTATATGCTGCAGCAGTATCTGATTGATGTTGCATCGGAGACATCCTGTTGTTATACTCACCCCAAGATCTTTCTCCTTGATGAGGTTTTGCAGTCTTTTGTGCCACCTAGCCTAATACAACTGTCTGTGTCTTCTGTGCCCCTCTCCCCCAATCTTCATGACTTGCAATTAGGGCGCAGGATTAAATTCGAAGTAAGCATTTGCTGGACCAGGTGTCCAGATCCCTGTCCAGGTCTCTTGAAGTCCTGCTGTCCTCATCAGATTAATTCTCCTCATTACCTTCACAATCATCTGCAAACAAGGGAACACTTCTTTAGTTCTAACCCTTCCGATCATGGTCGTTCCGACTTATACCAAAAATAGGTCACTGGTCCCTAGGACCGACCCCTGTGGGACCCGCTCGTCACAGTGCCCTACTGTGACCATCATTACGATACCCATGACTCGATTGTTTGCCCTCCCTGTCAGGTATTCTCAATCATACTGCAGTGGACCGCTTCATGTTAAATGCGCCTGATGCTCTAAGCTTCTGCAACTAATCCGTGCGAGAACTGTGTCAAAGGCCATTCTTGCAGTCCAAAAGATGCAATCAAACACCATCTGCCCTCTCTGCTCTTGTCTTACTTCTGTTATTTTATCATAAAACTCCAGAGTTTGGTGACACAGGATTTGCCTTCCGTGAATCCGTGCTGCGTTTGGCATTTAAACTCCTGTTCCGTTCCAGGTGCTTCCACCACTCCCTCCTGTAATCTTTACTCCATAATTGCATACATAGCACTCAGATGACACAGTCTATAGTTTCGTGCCCTCTTTCTGGTCTCCTATTTTAAAAAAGGTGAACTACATTTGCCGTCTTCCATATCTCAGTAGTTGCCCAGTTTCCAGGGAAAGATGTTGAAGATGTGGTAAGTGGGCACCGCACACATATGCTGCACCCTCATCTAAGGACCCACAGGAGATGTTGTCTGGTCCCAGGTGCTTGAGGTATCGATGTCCCTTAGCAGATTCTTCACCTACCTCCTCATTCTGTATGTCTTGTCGTTCCAACACTTGTTGGTGTAATTTCCTGTGGCTGGTGTCCCCACCGGTCTGTCCGCCTCCAGAGTCCTTCCTGTCTCTACCGTAAAATACTTCTTAAATCTCGTGTTGAGCTCCTCACATATACCGTCTTGATTTTTCTGGTGAGATTCTCCACTTCTTTCCTCAGCCATAATCTACCGTGGTCCTTGACTGTTGTCCTCCTCCAAATGTGCTATAACGCAGTTTTTCGGTCAGTTTGACTATTTCGATGCTATGTCGTTTTCATACTGCCGCGGGCCCTCCTCCTTATCTGTGCCTACACGTTTCTTCTGGCTCTTTCTACTAATCTCCTTGTTTTTCCTGGTCCTATGCCCCCTCCTGTACCTTTTCCAATCTCACGAGTTGTTGCACTTAGTTTTTGCCTCCCTACACCTTCGGGTAAACCAAGTGGACCTCGTTTTGGTCTTCCTATTATTTTCCGTTTTCCCTTGGGAACAAAACTTTCCACTGCCTCACGTTGCACTTTGCTGGCCACAATTCCATCCATCTCGTTTCTGATTTCCTACCCTTTCTCTGTCCCACTAACCTCCGTGCAGGAAGTTTCTCATACCTGTGTAGTCCCCCCTTTTTATAGTTTGGCATTTACCCTTCAGTACCTGTCCCTTCCTTCACTTGTAACTCTACTATATAGTCAAAACTCAGACCACATGATCGCTAGCCCATGGGCCTCTCATTAAGTGATGTCCTCAATGTCTGAACTGCACAGGTTGAACACAAGATCCAGTCTTGCTGGACTCATCCTCGCCCTCTCTCTCTGTTTGTGTCCGCCTGACGAAGTTGATCAAGAGTTTTTCAAGTACCAACACATCCATCATCTTGGCTCTCCCATGGTTCGGACCCCATGTGGCTCCAGTTTTCAGTCGATTCTATCTCCCTGAGGTTGAAATCGCCCATTACCAGAAACTTATGCTCTGGCTCGAGTGAGCTCTCTTGCCCAGTCAGCCAGTGTGTCCACCATCACCCTGTTAGTTTACTTCGTACTCCTCTCTTGGTCTCCTTCAGTTTCTGTTGTGGGTTATACATCAAGCCAAAGACTACATATGTTTCTCCGGACTGAATTGTACCTACAAATGTAGTCTCGTTTCTCAATCATGTCCATGAGCCTTCCATTCCTCAAATCCCCTCTGGTTTATGAGCTGTGCAACCTCACCACCCCCTCGTACTCTACTCCTCTCATCTTTCCCCTCAGGATCTATGATATCCCTGTTGGAAGATTGTGTCTGTTATTGTCCCTCAGCGAAGTTATTGTTTCTGTGACCCTGCTATGATGTCTGGGGATTCATTCACCTGATTCTTTCATTCTCCACCTCCTTCATGAATATATACATTATTCCATCCGCGATTGTGTACCAAACCTTTAAGTTCTTTTCTATCATTGAGTGGTCATGCAATAATATTGAGTAGGGGAGCGAGAGCCTTGGAGGGGACGCCTATATGGGGCTGTGGTGTAGGGTGGGTTTGTGTGAATGGGGGGTGGTGTCAGAAAAAGACCATAAGGTGACAGCTGTTGGGGGAGGTTTGTGATATTGGGGATTGGTGCAGAGTGGGAACAGTTGAGTGGGGTTTAAGTTAAGGTTGCTCAGGTTGCGTTTTGGGAATTCTCGGGTGGAGGTCTTTGGTGGAAAGATTCCTGTGGGGGTGGTTTGCCCCTTACCACCTGTGTCTGGTCCTGCTCATTTTCATTGCTTCTCGTTCCTGCCTTGCGTCTCTGTACCCTCCTTCACGTGTAGTCTTATCTTCTGTGTCTGTCGCGTTCGAGGTAGACTCTACTGGTACCGCTCTATGGTCACCTCAGTCTTGCTTTCTCTTGCGAATCCTGGTCGACCTGATTCTTCCTGAAAGTTACACTGACAGGCCGTAGTCCTTCAACTGCGCACACCACCCAATGTCTCTTAAAATTTGTTCACCAGGGTCATATTGCCCTCCCCTAGTATTTTGTTTTCCATGATGCCTTCAATCAGTTTTTTCTCCTCCTGATTTTATTTCTCAAAGTTTGGCCCCCGTTGTCTTCTTGTAGCCGTACACAAAAACGGTCTCTCGCCCTTTCCTTCTCCCACTGAGACTCCATCTGCGTCCCATCTGAGTGCTATTTTGATTTCCTTCCATGACATGTACTTTCCGTTCAGTCCCTGTCATAACTGAAACTTCTATTCATTACAGTGGAACGATGTCTTTCCTGAACAGCTGACCCTTGCTACTGCAGTTGGCTGATTAGAATCTCCTGCATATAGCATACCTTACCATGTTATTTCGGACCTATCGTTTGATGCTTAGTGTGCTCGTCGTCTTTTCCCTGGCCCCACGTGGGTCTGATGAAAGGGCCTTCATGCTCGCATGTCTCCGTTTGTTGCTTACCAATCCCCCTAATGTCTGCGCCTTGACTTTGAATTTTCCTGATGACACACCTAGAATTCTGTCATTTAGTCTCTATAATCTGTTTCAGGCTTGCAGTATTCACTTGCTAAGCACTGTAATCCTAAGCTGATCTATGCTGCTGAATGACTGTACTTTTACCCACTTCCTGGGTCACATCTTCAGCTTATCCGCTCCTCCATTTCTTACAAGCTCTACTTTTTTAAAAAAAAAAAAACAAAAAAAAATTCCCCCCCCCTTCCTTCCCCACTTCTTCCCTCCCTTTTTTGAGCTCTAGCTCCCAGTCTTTCCTCCCTGGTTCGTCCACCAGATCTCTGGGCTTTCCGTCCTCTAAGGCCACCCCAATTTTTTTTTTTTTTTTTTGACTTCTTAATACCACAGACAGAAGCTAGAGGAGGGAGACAGGGTTGTGGGAGAAGTAGAGAGAGAGTGGAAGAAAGAAGGGAGAGAGGAGGAGAGAGACAGGGTAGAGAAAAGAGGGAGAAGAAGCAGAGAGAAAGGGTAGAAAGGAGGGAGAGAGAGGAAGATGTAAGGGGGTTAGGGGATAAGACCAAGGGGGAGGGAGAGAAAATGTGAGGGGGAGAGAGAAAGGTAGAGAGTGTTGTGTTGTGTGTGTGAGGTGTTTGTATGTGTGTGTGTGTGTGGTGGTGTGTGATTTTGTGTGTGTGTGTGATGTGTGTGTGTGTGTGTGTGTGTTAGAGTGGTGTGTGTAGCTGTGTGCGTGTGTGTATTTGTGAGTGTATGTGTGTGTATGTGTGTGTGAGTGTGTGTGTGTGTGTATGTGTTTGTGTATGTGGTTTGTGTGATGTGTATTGTGTTTGTGTGTGTGGTGCTGTGTGTGTGTGTGGGTGTGTGTAATGGTGTGAGTGTATGTGTGTGTGTATGTGTTGTGTGTGTGTTATGTGTGTGTGGTGTGTGAATGTTGTGTGGGTGTGTATTTGTGTGTTGTTGTGTCTGTATGTGTGTGTGTTATGTTGTGTGAGTAATGTGGGTGTGATGTGTTGTGTTTGTGTAGTGTGTGTGTTGTGTGGTTTACTCACCTTAAATGTACTCATCTGAATGTTGTTGTTAGGGTGGAAACTCCAGCTCTGGGCCCCGCCTCTTCTCAGTGATCACTACTAGGTTCCCATTCACTCTTTGCTTCCTGAGCTTTGTCATAGACACTCGTCTTAAAGCTATGTAATATGTTCCTGCCGTCCACTACGTCACTTGCTATACTATTCCAACTTTCCTGATGACTCTATGAATGAAGAAATACTCCTAACATCCTGTGACTCGCCTGAAATCTCTTCAGTCTTCCAAATTGTCTGATCCCTTGTATTCTGTGTCCCCATCTTTGGAACATCATCGCCATGTCTCTATCCATCTTATCATTCCACCAGTATCTATGTATGGCGTTTATCATGTCTCCCCTGACCCTTCTGTCCTCCAATGTCGTCGGTCCAGATCCCTCAATCTTTCATCGTAGAATTCCCCTGAGCCTGGAACTAGCCTTGATGCAAACCTGTGTATTTCTCTAACTTTTTGACGTGCTTGACCAGTGTGGGGTTCACAAACTGGTGCTGCAAACCCAGTGATGGGCCTAAACGTACATAGTGTACAGAGTCTTGCAAGCGATTCCTTATTAAGGATCGGAACGCTATTCTCAGGTTGCCAGGTGCCCATATGCTGCAGCAGTTATATGGTTGATGTGTGCCTCCGAACGTCTCGGTGTTATGATCACACCAAAGATGTTTCTCCTTGATGAGGATTGTTATAGTCTTTGTCCACCTAAGCCAAATACTCTGTCTGCGGACTTCTTTGCCCTTCCCCAATCGTCATGACTTTGCATTTGGCAGGTTGATTCCGAAGAAGTCAGTTACTGACCACGTGTCCCAGTCTGTCCAGGTCGCTGACTTTAAAGTCCTCTGCCTGATCCTCATCCGAATTTAATTCTTCTCAACAACTTCACATCATCTGCTAATAGGACACTTCAGAGTCATCCATTCCATCAATGTCATCACAGAATATCAAAAATAGCACTGGAGCCCTGAAACTGTACTGCCCTGGTTGGACCGTCCGCTTCGTACAACGAGGCGCCCACTGTGAATGATCTCTCACGTACCATGACTCGTGTTGCTTCCCACTGTCAGGATATTCTTCTGATTCCATTGCAGTGCACCCCTGTTATATGTGCCTGATCCTCGCAGCTTCTGCCTAATCATTTTGTGAGGAAACAGGTTTCGAAGGCCTTCCTGCAGTCCAGGAAAATGGCAATCCCACCCCAGCCTACTCTCATCTCGGCCGTCGTTACTTTTCTGTTACCTATTCATAAAACTCCAGATGGTTTGTGACACAGGCGATTTACCTTTTCATAAACCATGCGTTTGTCATTAATAAATCATGTTGCTTCCATTCCAGGTGCACCACCACTCACCTCCAGATTAATCTTCTCCATGACTTTGCATACTATACCACTCAGAGACACTGGCTAGTAGTTTAGTACCATGTCGTTTTTTGTCTCGTTTCTTAAAAAAATGGGGACAAGTCATTGGCCGTCAACCATTATCTCAGGTAGTTGCCCATTGTTCAAGATTGAAGTGATTGAAGATTGACGATTGAATGATAGTGAGGATAGGGCACCACAACATCTCTGCACTCTTCTCAAGGAGCCCTCGGAGATTGATGATCCGGTCACCATCTCCTTGGAGGTATCAAACGATCACTTATCAGGCTTCAGCACCTCCTCCATCATTGTTCGTATGTTCATCCAACACGTGTTGGTATAGTTCCTTGTTGTATGCTCCTCACTGTGCTGTCTGTACCCAGAGCCCTTCCTGTCTCTACTGTAAAAACTCCTTAAATCTCCTGTTTAGAGGCTCCTCACAACCCACCTGATCGATACTTAACAGTTCCCCACCAGTCTGTCCTCATCCTCATCACCTGGTCTTTGACTGATGTCTTCTCTGATGTGGCTAGTACAACAGTTGTTGGGTCAGACATTGACTTTCGATGTTATGTTATTTTCATACTGAGTTGCTGTGGCCTCCCTCCTTACCTGTGCATACTCGTTCCTGGCTCTGGCGCCGATCTCCCTAATTTCATGTGTTTTCTAATGCCCTTCTGACTTTTTCATTCCTTTAGTGGCACTTAAATTTTTGTCTCCTTAACAACCGTCGGTAAACCAAGGGCTCGTTCTTGGTCTTCCCATAATTTCTGTATGTCCATGGAAAATAAACCTTTCCTCTGCCTCCTTGCATTTTGTTTTGTTACATATTCCATCATTTCATTACTGACTTTCCAGGCCAGTTCTCTGTCCCACAGAGCGTCCTCAGGAGAATGTCCACAACCTATGTAGACCCCTCATATATTCAGGCTTTTCCCATTCAACTCCCTGTAACTCTACGTATGTATTCAAAGCACAAAACCACATGGTCACTTTCTCTTAGGGGATACTCAAATGGTGATGTCCTCAATGTCTGACGGGGATCGTTGGGGTTTCACTTCGTAGGGCCTTTCCCCTTTTTTCCCTCTTTGAAATCCTTTTCAAAAAAACCTGGGGTTCTTCCCCCGGGGTACCCCTTGTTTCTTTAAAAATTTTCCCCGGGCCCTTCGGGTCCCCATTTGCCCCCGCCCCTGGGGTTTCTGGGTTTTGTTTGTTTTTGGTTTTTTGGTTTATGTTGTTTGTTGTGTGTAGTGTGTGTGTGTGGTGGTGTGTGGTGTGTGTTGTGTGGTTTTGTGTGTGTGGTGTTGTGTGTGTGTGTTGTGTGTGTGTGTGTGTGTGTGTGTGTGTATGTGTGGGGGGTGTATGTGTGTGGGGTGTGGTGTGTGTGGTGTGTGTGTGTGTATGTGTGGGTTGTGTGTGTTGGGGTGTGTGGTGGGGTGTGGTGTGTTGTGTGTTGTGTGTGTGTGTGTGTGTGTGGGGTGTGTTGTGTGTTGTGTGTGTGTGTGTGTGTGTGTGTGTGTATGTTGTGTGTGTGTGGTGTTTTTGTGTGGTGTGTGAGTTGTGTGGGGTTTGTGTGTGTGTGTGGTTGGTGGGGTTTTGGTGTGTGTTGGGTGGTGTGTGTGGTGTGTGGTTTTTGTGTGTGTGTGTGTGTGAGTGGTGTGTGTGTGTGTGTTGTGTGTGTGTGTGTGTGGTGGTGTGTGTTGTGTGTTGTGTGTGTGTGTGTGTGTGGTTTTGTGTGGTGTTGTGGGTGTGTGTGTGTGTGTGGTTGTGTGTTTTGGGGGGGTGTGGTGTGGTGTGTGTGTGTGTTGTGGGGGTGTGTGTGTGTGGGTTGTGTGTGGTGTTGTTGTGTTTGTGTGGTGTGTGGTGTTTGTGTGTGATGGTGTGTGGGGGTTAGGTGTGTGGTTTATGTGTGGTGTGTGTGGTGTGTGTGTGTGTGTGTGTGTGTGTGTGTGTGTGTGTGTACTCCCCTATTTGTATTCACATATTTGTGGTTGCAGGGGTCGCAGTCTTAGACTCCTGGCCCGACTCTTCACCGGTTGCTACCTGGGCCCTCTCTCTCCCCGCTCCATGAGCTTTATCAAACTCTCGTCTTAAAACTGTGTATGGTTCCTGCCCTCACTACGTCATTTTCTAGTATTCCTGCCTAACAAACTCTATGAATGAAGAAATCCGTCCTACTATCTCTCTGACTCATTGTTCTTCAACTTCCAATTGTGGCCTCTTGTTCTGTGTCCTCCCTGGAACATCTGTCTTTGTCCCTTGTCTATTCCACGCAGTAATTTTATATGTCGTTATCCTGTCTCCCCTGACCCTCTGTTTTCCAGTGTCGTCAGGGCCGATTCACTTAATCTTTCTTCATAGGGACATTCCCCTTAGCCTCTGGAACAACATTGTCGCAAACCTTTGTACTTTCTCTAGTTTCTTGGACGTGCTTTATCAAGTGCGGTTTCCAACAAGGTGCTGCATACTCCAGTATGAGGCCTGACATAACGGTGTTCCCGGTCTTGAATGATTCATTACTAAGGTATCGGAATGTGTCTCAGGTTTGCCAGGCGCCCCTATGCTGCAGCAAGTTATCTGATTGATGGTGCTTCCGGAGACATGCTCTGTGTTATACTCACCCAAGATCTTTCTCCTTGAGTGAGGGATTTGCAGTCTTTGGCCACCTAGGGCCTATACTCTGTACTGTGTCTTCTGTGCCCTCCCAATCTTCAGACTTTGCATTTGGCGGATTAAATCGAGAAGCCATTTGCTGGGACAAGGTGTCCAGTCTGTCCAAGGTCTCTTTGAAGTTCCTGCCTGGTTCCTCATCAGATTTAATTCTCTCATTAACTTCAACATCATTCTGCCAAACAGGACACTTATGAGTCTAACCCTTCCGTAATGTCGTTCACATATACCAAAAATAGCACAGGTCCTAGAACTGACCCCTGTGACGACCCCGTCGTCCACAGGTGCACACTGTGATTACATCATTACGTACATGACTCGTTGTTGCTCCCTGTCAAGGTATTCTCTGATCCATTGCAGTGCCCTTCCTGTTATATGCAACCTGATGCTCTCGTTTCTGCACTATCTCTTGGTTAGGAACAGTTGTAAAAGGCATTCTTGCGTGCAATCAAAGAAGATGCAATCAACCCACCCTGTGTAGTGTGTGTGTGTGTGTGTGTGTGTGTGTGTGTGTGTGTGTGTGAGTGTGTGTGTGTGTGGTGAGTGTTTGTGAGTGTGTGTGTGTGTGGTGTGTGTGTGTGTGTACGTGTGTTGTGTGTGTGTGTGTGTTTGTGTGTGAGTGTGTGTAAGTACCTTTTTTGTCCTAGGACATGTCGATTAGGACCACTAGGCCTGTTGTAGGTGTGTGTGTGTGTGTACGTCGTTGGGGGGGGGAGTGTGTGTGTGAGTGTGCGTGTGTGTGTGTGCTGTGTACTACCTATTTGTACTCACCAATTTTGTGGTAGCAGGGTCGAGTCCTAGCTCTGGCCCTGCTCTTCACCGGTGTACTAGGCCTCTCTCTCCCGCCTCATGAGCATTAACAAACCTCGTCATATCAACTGTGTATGGTTCCTGCTCCCTACGTCATTTCTGGTATCCATGCCTGACAAACTCTATGACTGAAGAAATATTCCTACTATCTCTCTGACTCATTTGTGTCTTCAACTTCATTGAGGCCTCCTTGTTCTGTGTCCCTCCTGGAACATCCTGTCTTTGTCCACTCTTGTCTATTCCAAGCAGTATTTTATATGTCGTTATCCATGTCTCCCAGACCCTCCTGTCCTCTAGTGAGGTCAGGCCGATTTTTCCTTATCTTTCCCTAGGACTATTCCCCTTAGCTCAGGATCTCACCTTGTCGCCAAAACTTTGTACTTTCTCTAGTTTCTTGACGTGCTTTATCCAACTGCGGGTTCCAAACCAGGTGCTGCATACTCCAGTATGGGCCAGACATACACGGTGTACAGTGTCTTGAATGAAACCTTACTAAGGTAACGGAATGCTGTTCTCAGTTGCAGGCGCCATATGCAGCCAGCCGTTATCTGATTGATGTGTGCTTCCGGAGACAGCTCTGTGATTATACACACACAAGATCTTTTCTCCTTGTGTGAGGTTTGCAGTCTTGGCCACAACTAGCCTATACTCTGTCTGTGGTCTTCTGTGCCCCTCCCCCATTTCTGACATTGCATTTGGCGGATTAAATTCGAGAAGCCATTTGTGGACCAGGTCGTCCAGTCTGTCCAGGTCTCTTTGAAGATCAGCCTGGTCCTCATCAGATTTTAATTCTCTCATTAACTCACATCATCTGCAAACAGGACACTTCTGAGTCAAACTTCAGTCAGTCGATCACTTATACCCAATAGCAACTGGGTCTAGGACCGACCCCTGTGGGACCCCGCTCGACACAGGTGCCACTGTGATACATCATTACGTACATGTACTCGTTGTTGCCTCCCTGTCAGTATTCTCTGATCATTGCAGTGCCCATCCTGCTTATATGCGCTGATGCTCTAGCTTCTGCACTAATCTCATTGTGAGGAAACTGTGTCAAAGGCCTTCTGGCAGTCCAAGAAGATGCAATCAACCCACCCCTCTCTCTCTTGTCTTACTTCTGTTATTTATCATAAAACTCCAGAAGGTTTGATGACAAAGGATTTGCTTCCGTGAATCCGTTGCTGGTTGCATTTAAATACCTCTGTTCCGTTCCAGGTGCTCCACACTCTCCTCCTGATAATCTTATCCTTAATTTTGATACTATACACGTCTGTGACACAGGTCTATAGATTAGTGCCCTCTTTTCTGTCTCCTATTTTTAAAAAAGGGAACTACATTTGCCGTCTTCATACCTCAGGGGTAGTGCCCCGTTTCCAGGGATGTGTAGAAGATTGGGGTAGTGGCCGCAAAACATATCTCGCTCCCTCTCTAAGGACCCCGGGAGATTTGTCTGGTCCATTGCCTTTGAGGCCTATCGATGTCCCTTAGCAGTTACTTCAACTCCTCCTCATCTGTATGTATGTCGTATCCAACACTTGTCTGGTGTATTCCATTTGGTGTCCATCTTGTCTGTCCCCCAGAGTCCTTCCTGTATCTACTGTAATACTTACTAAATTCTCGTGTTAGTCTCACCATACCTCTTGATAGTTTCTAGTGAGTTCTCCACCTTCTTTCCTCAGCCTTATTCACCTGGTCCATGATGTTGTCTTCCTCCTAATGTGGCTATACAGCAGCTTTCGGGTCAGATTTGACTTTCGATGCTATGTCGTTGTCATACTGTCGTGGGCCTCCTCCTTTAAGTGACTTTATCGTTTCTGGCTCTTCTACTAATCTCCTTGTTTTCCTGGGTCCTATGCCCTACTTTACTTTTCCATTCTCTGTTGCAACTTAGTTTTTTGCCCTCCCTTCACCTTCGGGTAAAACAAGGACTCGTTTTGGTCTTCCTATATTTCCGTTTCCCCTTGGGAACAAAACTTTACTCAGCCTCCTTGCACTTTGCTGCCACTATTTCCATCATTCGTTACTGATTTTCCTACCATTTCTATGTCCCCTGAACTCCTGCAGGAAGTTTCTCATACCTGTAGTAGTCCACTTATTAGTTGGGCTTTTCCCTTCAGTTCCTGTTACCTTCTTCACTGTAAACTCTACTATATAGTCAAAAACAGAACCACATGATCGCTAGCTCAAGGGGACTCTCATAAGTGATGTCCTCAATGTCTGAACTGCTCTGGGTGAAACAGATCAGTCTTGCTGGCTATCCTCCCTCGCTCTCTTCGGTTGTGTCCCTGACATGTTGATGCCATGAGGTTCAATTACCACATCCATCATCTCGGGCTCTCCATGTTTTCGGGACCCCCATGTGCTCCAGGTCTTCCAGTCGATCTCCTGTGGTTGAAAATCGCCCAATACAGTAACTTGCTCTGCTCGAGTGAGCTCTTCTTGCCCCTCAGCCAGTGTGTACACATCACCCTGTTGTTTACTTCGTACTCCTTCTGGTCTCCTGCAGTTCTGTGGTGGGTTATACATCACTCAATGACTACTTTATGTTCTCCGGACTGGAATTTGTACCTACATGTAGCTCTTTCTCCAATCATGTCCATGCCTTCCATTTCCTCAAATCACCATCGGTGTTGTATGAGCAGTGCAACCTCTCCTCCCCTCTATCCTTCTATCTTACCTCAGGATCTGATATCCTGTTGGAAGATTGTGTTCTGTTATTGCTCAGCGAGTCTTTGTTTCTGTGGACTAATGATGTCTGGGGATTTTTCAAGTTTTTCATTTCCACTCCTCTGGTTTATTCATTATCATCCGCGTTTGTGTACCACACCTTTAGTTTCTTTTCTATCATAGTGGTCATGCAAGAATATGAAGGTAGGGGGAGCGAGAGCCTTGGTGGGGGCCTATATGGGGCTGTAGGGTAGGTGGGGTTTGTGTTGATGGGGTGGGGTCAGATGCCATAAGGGAAGCTGTTTGTGTGAGGTTTGTGATATCGGGGCTTGGTGCAGAGGGAACAGTGAGTTGGGTTAGTAGTCTAGGTTGCACAGTTGCGTTGGGAATGTCGCGGGTGGATTCTTTGGTGGAGTTCTGTGGTGAGTGTTTGCCTTCTCCTGAGACCTTCTAGGTCCAGCTCATTTGCATTGCTTCTCGTTCCTCTTGCGTCTCTGTACCTCTCTTTTCAGTGTAGCACACAACACACTCCTTTCTTCATGTGTTCTCGTCGCGGTCGGAGGGAATACTCTATGGTACCCTCTTTGTCCCTCAGTTTGCTTTCTCTTGCAGAATCCTGGTTCGACTGATTCTTCCTGGAAAGTTACTCTGGACAGGCGTATCCTGCCACTCGCAAACCAACAATTCTCTGAAAATAGTCACCTGGGTCATATTGCCCTCCCTATAGTTTTCATGATGCCTCATCATTATTTTCTACTCCTGTTTTTATTTCTCAAGTTGGCCCCCTGGCTTCTTGGAGCCCGTACACAAAAAACTGACCTCGCCCTTTCCTCCTACACTGAGTCTCATCTTGCGTCCTCTGAGGCATTTTATTTCCTTCATTGACATGTTATGCTTCAGTCACTGTCATATCTGAAAACTTCTATTCTTCAGTGGGACTGTCTTTCCTGACCAGCTGTCCCTTGCTACTTGCAGTTGGCTGTTAGTAATCTCTGATATAGCTTACCTTCATTGTTTCGGACTAACGTTTTGATCTTAGTGTGCTCGTCGTCTTTTCCCTGGCCCCACGTGGGTCTGATAGGGCCTTCATGTCGGCTGTCTCGTGATGCTTTCCATCCCCATGTCTGCGCTGACTTTGAATTTCCTTATGTCACACCTGACTTGTCATAGTCTCTCTAATCTGTTTCCAGGTTTGCAGTTTCTCTTTAAGCACTGTATCCTGCTTCTGCTGCTAGACCTGTTACTTCCCACTTCCTGCACTCTTAAGATAATCGCTCCTCCATTTTCTTACCAAGCTCTACTATCTTCCTACCCCACTCTTCTCCCTTTTTGGAGCTCTAGCTCCCAGTCTTTCCTCATGGATCGTCCACCGATCTCTGGTTCCGTCTCTAAGCCACCCATTTTTTTTTTTTTTTTTTTTTTTGGACTTCTTATTACCAAGACAGAAGGCTAGGAGGAGGAGAGTTTTGGGGGAGAGGAGAGGAGAGGGAAGAAAGAGGGAGGAGAAGGAGAGAGAAAGGGTGACGAAAGAGGGAGAGAGAGGGAGAGAGAAAGGGGTAGAAATAGGAGAGAGAGGATAGTGTATGGGGGTGAGGGATAAGACCAAGGGGGAGGAGAGAGAATTGTGAGGGGGGAGAGAAAGGGTAGAGAGTGTGTGTGTGTGTGTGCGTGTGTGTGTATGTGTGTGTGTGTGTGTGTGTGGGTTTGTGAGTGTGTGTTGTGTGTTTGTGTGTGTGTGTGTGTGTGTGTGTATGTGTGTGGTGTGTGTATGTGTGTGTGTATGTGTGTGTATGTGTGTGTGGGTGTGTGTGTGTGTGTGTATGTGTTGTGTATGGTGTTTGTGTGTGTGTATGTGTGTGTGTGTGTGTGCGTGGTGTGTGTTTTGTGTGGTGTGTGTATGTGTGTGTGTGTATGTGTGTGTGTATGTGTGTGTGTGGTGTATGTGTGTGTGTGTGTGTGTATGTGTGTGTGTGTGTGTATGTGTGTGTGTGTGTGTATGTGTGTGTGTGTATGTGTGTGTGTATGTGTGTGTGTGTGTGTGTGTGTGTGTGTGTGTGTGTGTGTACTCACCTAATTGTACTCTTCTAATTGTGGTTGTAGGGGTGGAAACTCAGCTCTGGCCCCGCCTCTTCAGTGATCACTACTAGGTCCTTTCTCTCTTTGCTTCCTGAGCTTTGTCATACCTCGTCTTAAAGCTATGTATAGTTCCTGCCTCCACTACGTCACTTGCTAGACTATTCCACTTCCTGATGACTCTATGACTGAAGAAATACTTCCTAACATCCCTGTGACTCGCCTGAATCTTCAGCTTCCAATTGTGACCCCTTGTTTCTGTGTCCCCTCTTTGGAACATCCTGTCTCTTTCCATCTTATCAATTCCACGCAGTATCTTGTATGTCGTTATCATGTCTCCCCTGACCCTTCTGTCCTCCAGTGTCGTCGGTCCGATTTCCCTCAATCTTTCATCGTAGAATAGTCCCCTGAGCTCTGGAACTAGCCTTGTTGCAAACCTTTGTACTTTCTCTAACTTTTTGACGTGCTTGACCAGGTGTGGGTTCCAAACTGGTGCTGCATACTCCAGTATGGGCCTAACGTACATAGTGTACAGTGTCTTCAACGATTCCTTATTAAGGTATCGGAACGCTATTCTCAGGTTTGCCAGGTGCCCATATGCTGCAGCAGTTATATGGTTGATGTGTGCCTCCGGAGACGTGCTCGGTGTTATGATCACCCAAAGATGTTTCTCCTTGAATGAGGTTTGTAGTCTTTGTCCACCTAGCCTATACTCTGTCTGCGGTCTTCTTTGCCCTTCCCCAATCTTCATGACTTTGCATTTGGCAGGGTTGAATTCGAGAAGTCAGTTTCTGGACCACGTGTCCAGTCTGTCCAGGTCTCTTTATAGTCCTGCCTGATCCTCATCCGATTTAATTCTTCTCATCAACTTCACATCATCTGCGAATAGGGACACTTCAGAGTCTATCCCTTCCATCATGTCATTCACATATATCAAAAATAGCACTGACCCTGGAACTGACCCCTGTGGGACCCCGCTCGTCACAGGCGCCCAATGTGATATCTCTTCACGTACCATGACTCGTTGTTGCTTCCCTGTCAGGTATTCTCTGATCCATTGCAGTGCCTCCCCTGTTATATGTGCCTGATCCTCCAGCTTCTGCACTAATCTTTTGTGAGGAACTGTGTCGAAGGCCTTCCTGCAGTCCAGGAAAATGCAATCCACCCACCCCTCTCTCTCTCGCGTCTTACTTCTGTTACCTTGTCATAAAACTCCAGATGGTTTGTGACACAGGATTTACCTTTCATAAATCCATGCTGTTTGTCATTAATAATCTTGCTCCATTCCAGGTGCTCCACCACTCTCCTCCTGATAATCTTCTCCATGACTTTGCATACTATACACTTCAGAGACACTGGCCTGTAGTTTAGTACCTCGTTTTTGTCTCGTTTCTTAAAAATGGGGACAACATTTGCCGTCAACCATATCTCAGGTAGTTGCCCAGTTTCAAGAATTGAAGATTGAAGATTGAAGATTGAAGATTGTGGTTAGGGGCACGCACAACATCTCTGCTCCTTCTCTAAGGACCCTCGGGGAGATGTTGTCCGGTCCCATCGCCTTTGAGGTATCAAGATCACTTAGCAGCTTCTGCACCTCCTCCTTCATTGTTCGTATGTCATCCAACACTTGTTGGTATATTCCTTGTTGTTGTTCCCCTCTGTGCTGTCTTCCCAGAGCCCTTCCTGTCTCTACTGTAAAAACTTCCTTAAATCTCCTGTTTAGCTCCTCACATACCTCCTGATCGTTACTTATCAGTTCCCCACCTTCTGTCCTCAGCCTCATCACCTGGTCTTTGACTGTTGTCTTCCTCCTGATGTGGCTATACAACAGTTTTGGGTCAGACTTGACTTTCGATGTTATGTTATTTTCATACTGTTGCTGGGCCTCCCTCCTTACCTGTGCATACTCGTTCCTGGCTCTGCGCCGGATCTCCCTATTTTCATGTGTTCTATGCCTTCTGTACTTTTTCCATTCTTTAGTGCACTTAATTTTTGTCTCCTTACACCGTCGGGTAAACCAAGGGCTCGTTCTGGTCTTCCCATTATTTCTGTTGTCCTTGGAAATAAACCTTTCCTCTGCCTCCTTGCATTTTGTTGTTACATATTCCATCATTTCATTTACTGACTTTCCTGCCAGTTCTCTGTCCCACTGAGCGTCCTGCAGGAAATTCCTCAGACCTATGTAGTCCCCTCTTTTATATTCTGGCTTTTCCCATTCAACTCCTGTAACTCTACTATGTATTCAAAGCACATAACCACATGGTCACTTGCTCTTAGGGGATTCTCATATGTGATGTCCTCAATGTCTGAACTGCCCAGGGTGAACACAAGGTCCAGTCTTGCTGGTTCGTCCTCCCCTCTCACCCTGGTAGTTTCCTTAACATGTTGGTGCATGAGGTTTTCCAGTACCACATCCATGATCTTGGCTCTCCATGTTTCGGGACCCTCGTATGGCTCCAGGTTTTTCCAGACAATCTCCCTGTGGTTGAAATCGCCCATAACCAGCAACTTTGCTCTGCTCGAGTGAGCTCTTCATGCCACCTCAGCAAATGTGTCCATCATTGCTCTGTTGCTCTCTTCATATTCCTCTCTTGGCCTCCTACAGTTCTGTGGCAGATTATACATCACTGCAATGACTACCTTGTGCTCCCCAGACTGAAGTGTACCTACTATAAAGTCCTTTTCTCCAATATCGTCTATGCCTCCCATCTTCTCGAATTTCCACTGGGTTTTTACGAGCAGTGTAACCACTCTTCCCCCTCGGCCCCTTCTATCTTTCCTCATGATCTGATATCCTGGTGGGAAAATTGCATCAGTTATTGTCTCAGTGAGTTTCGTTTCTGTAACTGCTATTTCTGTAACTGGATTTCTCTTTGATTCTTTCTTGGCACTCCTCATATTTATTCGTTAATCCATCTGCATTTGTGTACCAAACCTTCAACTTCTGTTCTAAAACTGAAACCGTGGTCCTGGGGGAATATTGGGGTTGGGAGAGCAGGAGCCCTGGCGGGGGCCTATGGGGGGTTTCGGTGGGGGTGGGGGCAGAGTTCCCATAGGGGGTTACTGTAGGGGTAGGGTTCGTGGTGTGGGGGTTGGGGACAAAGGGATCGGTGATTGTTGGTTTAGATTGTTCAGTTGCCTTGAGGGTGTCGTGGTTGGAGTCCTTCTGCGGGTGTTTCTGCTGACTGTGCTTGCCCTTCCACCTGTGCCTGGGTTATTCTGCTTTTCTTTGTCATTTCCTCCCATTCCTACTTTCGTTTTTGCACTCTTTCAGTATCACTCTTTCCTCCTGTGTTGTCTCGATCGAGGTACACACTCTGGAACTCCAGTTTGTCTCTCAGCAATGCTTTCTCCTGCAGGATCATGGTTCGAGTTGATTCTGCCTCGAAAATTACTTTGAGAGGCCATTTCCTTCCCCTTGCGAACCACCCAATTTTCCGAAAAATTGCCACCTGGGTCATGTAGCACCTTCATGTGTCATGTGTCACCTTCATGATACCTTCAATTGCTTTTTTCTCCTCCTGTTTTCTTTCGGCATATGTTTCCCCTTCGGCTTCCTGGAGCCCTTAGACAAAAACTGATCTCTCCCTTTCTGTGTGTGTGTGTGCGTACTCACCTAGTTGTACTCACCTAGCTGTACTCACCTATTTGTACTCACCTCGTTGTGGTTGCAGGGATCGAGTCACAGCTCCTGGCCCCGCCTCTTCACTGGCCGCTACCGGGTCACTCTTCCTGCTCCAAGAGCTTTATCATACCTCTTCTTAAAGTTATGTATGTATCCTGCCTCCACTACATCACTTCCCAGATTATTGCACTTCCTAACAACTCTGTGACTGAACAAATACTTCCTAACATCCCTGTGATTCAACTGAGTCTTCAACTTCCAACTGTGACCCCTTGTTGTTGTTTCCCATATCTGGGATATTTTGTCTCTGTCCACCTTGCCGATTCCTCTCAGTATTTTATATGTCGTTATCATATCGCCCCTATCTCTCCTGTCTTTTAGTGTCGTCAAGTCGATTTCCCTTAACCTCTCCTCGTAGGACATACCTCTTAGCTCCGGGACTAGTCTTGTTTCAAACCTTTGCACTTTCTCTAGTTTCCTTACGTGTTTGGCTAAGTGTGGGCTCCAAACTGGTGCTGCATACTCTAGTATGGGTTTAATATACACAGTGTGCAGGGTCCTGAACGATTCCTTATTAATTGTCGGAATGCTGTTCTTAGGTTTGCTAGGCTCCCATATGCTGCCACAGTTATTTGGTTGATGTGCGCCTCAGGAGATGTGCCCGGTGTTATGCTCAACCCAAGATCTTTTTCTTTGAGTGAGGTCTGTAGTTTCTGGCCCACTAGACTGTACTTCGTCTGCGGTCTTCTTTGCCCTTCCCTAATCTTTATGACTGCACTTGGTGGGGTTGAACTCCAGGAGTCAGTTGCTGGTCCAGGCTTGTAGCCTGTCCAGGTCCCTTTGTAGTTCTGCTTGGTCTTTGTCCGACTGGATTCTTCTCATCAACTTCACATCATCTGCAAACAGGGACACTTCGGAGTTTATTGCTTCCATCATGTCATTCACAAATTCCAGAAATAGTACAGGTCCTATGATTGGCCCCTGTAGAACCCCGCAGGTTACAGGCGCCTACTCTTACACCTTGTCACGCCATGACTCGCTGTTGTCTTCCCTGCCTGGTCCTCCAACTTTTGCACTAATCTCTTGTGTGGAACTGTGTCAAAAGCCTTCTTACAGTCCAAGAAGACGCAATCTACCAACCCCTCTCTCTCTTGTCTTACTGCTGTCACCCTATCATAGAACTCCAGTAGGTTTGTGACACAGGATTTCCAACCCCTGAAACTGTGCTGGCTGTCGCTGATTAGCTCAATTCTTTCTAGGTGCTCCACAACTCTTCTCCTGAAAATCTTCTCCATGACTTTGCATACTATACATGTCAGTGACACTGGGCTATAGTTTAATGCTTTGTGTCTGTCTCCTTTTTTTAAAAATTGGGACTACATTCATAGTCTTCCATACCTCAGATAGTCGCCCTGTATCGATAGATGTGTTGAATACTGTTGTTAGAAGTACACATAGCGCCTCTGCTCCCTCTCTCAGAACCCATGGAGAGATGTTATCCGGCCCGATTGCCTTTGAGGTATCTAGCTCGCTTAGCAGCCTCTTCACTTCTTCCTCAGTTGTATGCATTGTGTCCAACACTTGTTGGTGTACCCCATCTCTTTGCCTTTCTGGAGTCCCTTGTGTCTCCTCTGTCAACATTTCTTTGAGTCTCATGTTGAGTTTCACACACGTTTCGCAGTCGTTTCTTGTGACCTCTCCTCCTTCCTTCCTCAGCCTGATTAGCCGGTCCTTGACTGTTGCTTTCCTAATGATATGGCTGTACAACAGCTTCGGGTCAGATTTGGCTCTCGCTGCTATGTCATTCTCGTATTGTCGTTGGGCCTCCCTTCTTACCTGTGCATATTCATTTCTGGCTCTACGACTTCTCTCCTTATTCTCCTGGGTCCTTTACTTTCTATACTTCCTCCATTCTCTAGCACACTTGGTTTTGGCCGCTCTACACCTTTGGGTAAACCAAGGGCTCATCCTGGCTTGGGTACAAAACCTTTCCTCACCTTCCTTGCATATTGTTGTCATTTATTCCATCACCTCGTTTTCTAACTTCCCCGCCAGTTCTCTGTCCCACTGAACCCCATGCAGGAAATTTTTCATGCCTGCGGAGTCCCCTCTCTTGTAGTTTGGCTTCATTCGTCCGGCCCTTCCTGCTTCCCTCTCCACTTGTAACTCTACTATGTATTCGAAGCTCAGAACCTCGTGATCACTGGCCCCGAGAGGTCTTTCATATGTGATGTCTTCAATATCTGCACTACTGAAGGTGAATACTAGGTGTATGTGTGCGTGTGCGTGGTGTGTGTGTGTGTGTGTGTGTGTGTGTATGTGTGTTTGTGTGTGTGTGTGTGTGTGTGTGTGTGTGTGTGTGTGTGTGTGTGTTTGTGTGTGTGTGTGTGTGTGTGTGTGTGTGTGTGTGTGTGTGTGTGTGTGTGTGTGTGTGTGTGTGTGTGTGTATGTGTGTGTGTGTGTGTGTGTGTGTGTGTGTGTGTGTGTGTGTGTGTGAACTCATTAAAGTGCCTACCAAGTTGTGGTTACGGGAGTCGCGGCTCAGCTCCTGCGATCATCGTCTCAAACAACAAAAGACCGGAGTTATTGTTTCCTGACATTTTAGGCACTATTATAAACAGTCTCTTAACTATGGCGTCTTCTCGGCAGGTCGTTCTACATACATACTACTCTGACGCTGAAGAAGTGTCTTGCATGTGTGCATATAATGTACAATTGTGTGTACATGTACACACAGCTGTACATGCTCTCCCAATTATGGTTTCAGGTTTCGAGTCCTAGCTCCCGTCCCATCCACTAGGCCTAGCGACTTGTTACCTTTGTTCAATATTGTATTTGAGCGTCTATTTCTGCACGATTTCAGTCCACAAGCCAGTTATACATTTGCTAATATAGGTTGTGATACATTACTGCATTTAATCCAAATTAATCTAAATTACGTGAAGTTAAACGTCAATAAGAAACCTAATAAATGGTAGGACAACATCTGGCAGCCATGCACATCGGAGGTGTTTACTGCGTTGAAAATCAAGCGCTCGTACTGCTTCCACCACCTGCTTGTTTACGTCAGTTCTACTTCCATCACCTCCTTGTTTACGTCAGTTCTACTTCCATCACCTCCTTGTTTACGTCAGTTCTGCTTCCACCACCCCCTTGTTTACGTCAGTTCTGCTTCCACCATCCCCTTGTTTACGTCAGTTCTGCTTCCACCACCCCCTTGTTTACGTCAGTTCTGCTTCCACCACCCCCTTGTTTACGTCAGTTCTGCTTCCACCACCCCCTAGTTTACGTCAGTTCTGCTTCGATCACCTCCTTGTTTACGTCAGTTCTGCTTCCACCACCCCCTTGTTTACGTCAGTTCTACTTCCACCACCCCCTTGTTTACGTCAGTTCTGCTTCCACCACCCCCTTGTTTACGTCAGTTCTGCATCCACCACCCCCTTGTTTACGTCAGTTCTGCTTCCACCACCTCCTTGTTTACGTCAGTTCTGCTTCCACCACCCCCTTGTTCACGTCAGTTCTGCTTCCATCACCTCCTTGTTTACGTCAGTTCTGCTTCCACCACCTCCTTGTTTACGTCAGTTCTGCTTCCACCACCTCCTTGTTTACGTCAGTTCTGCTTCCACCACCTCCTTGTTTACGTCAGTTCTACTTCCATTACCTCATTGTTTATATCAGCTCTGCTTCCACTACCTCATTGTTTATGTCAGCTCTGCTTTCACTACCTCATTGTTTATGTCAGCTCTGCTTCCACTACCTCATTGTTTATGTCAGCTCTGCTTCCACTACCTCATTGTTTATGTCAGCTCTGCTTTCACTACCTCATTGTTTATGTCAGCTCTGCTTCCACTACCTCATTGTTTATGTCAGCTCTGCTTCCACTACCTCATTGTTTATGTCAGCTCTGCTTTCACTACCTCATTGTTTATGTCAGCTCTGCTTCCACTACCTCATTGTTTATGTCAGCTCTGCTTCCACTACCTCCTTGTTTACGTCAGTTCTGCTTCCATTACCTCATTGTTTATGTCAGCTCTACTTCCACTACCTCATTGTTTATATCAGCTCTGCTTCCACTACTTCCTTGTTTATGTCAGCTCTGCTTCCACTACCTCATTGTTTATGTCAGCTCTGCTTCCACTACTTCCTTGTTTATGTCAGCTCTGCTTCCACTACCTCATTGTTTATGTCAGCTCTGCTTCCACTACTTCCTTGTTTATGTCAGCTCTGCTTCCACTACCTCCTTGTATATGTCAGTTCTGCTTCCACTACCTCCTTGTCTATGTCAGCTCTGCTTCCACTACCTCCTTGTTTATGTCAGTTCTTCTTCCACTACCTCCTTGTTTATGTCAGTTCTGCTTCCACTACCTCCTTGTTTATGTCAGCTCTGCTTCCACTACCTCCTTGTTTATGTCAGCTCTGCTTCCACTACCTACTTGTTTATGTCAGCTCTGCTTCCACTACCTCCTTGTTTATGTCAGTTCTGCTTCCACTACCTCCTTGTTTATGTCAGTTCGGCTTCCACTACCTCCTTGTTCATGTCAGTTCGGCTTCCACTACCTCCTTGTTTATGTCAGCTCTGCTTCCACTACCTCCTTGTTTATGTCAGCTCTGCTTCCACTACCTCCTTGTTTATGACAGTTCTGCTTCCACTACCTCCTTGTTTATGTCAGTTCTGCTTCCACTACCTCCTTGTTTATGTCACCTCTGCTTCCATTACCTCATTGTTTATTTCAGTTCTGCTCCCACTACCTCATTGTTTATGTCAGTTCTGCTTCCACTACCTCATTGTTTATGTCAGTTCTGCTTCCACTACCTCATTGTTTATGTCAGTTCTGCTTCCACTACCTCATTGTTTATATCAGCTCTGCTTCCACTACCTCATTGTTTATGTCAGTTCTGCTTCCACTACCTCATTGTTTATGTCAGCTCTGCTTCCACTACCTCATTGTTTATGTCAGCTCTGCGTCCACTACCTCCTTGTTTATTTCAGTTCTGCTTCCACTACCTCATTATTTATGTCAGTTCTGCTTCCACTACCTCATTGTTTATGTCAGCTCTGCTTCCACTATCTCATTGTTTCTGTCAGTTCTGCTTCCACTATCTCATTGTTTATGTCAGTTCTGCTTCCACTACCTCATTGTTTATGTCAGCTCTGCTTCCACTACCTCCTTGTTTATTTCAGTTCTGATTCCACTACCTCATTGTTTATGTCAGTTCTGCTTCCACTACCTCATTGTTTATGTCAGCTCTGCTTCCACTACCTCATTGTTTATGTCAGCTCTGCTTATACTACCTAATTGTTTATTTCAGTTCTGCTTCCACTACCTCATTGCTCATGTCAGCTCTGTTTCCAATACCTCCTTGTTTATGTCAGCTCTGCTTCCAATATCTCCTTGTTTATGTCAGCACTGCTTCCACTACCTCCTTGTTTATGTCAGCTCTGTTTCCAATACCTCCTTGTTTATGTCAGCTCTGCTTCCAATACCTCCTTGTTTATGTCAGCACTGCTTCCACCACCCCCTTGTTTACGTCAGTTCTGCTTCCATCACCTCCTTGTTTACGTCAGTTCTGCTTCCACCACCTCCTTGTTTACGTCAGTTCTGCTTCCACCACCTCCTTGTTTACGTCAGTTCTGCTTCCACCACCTCCTTGTTTACGTCAGTTCTGCTTCCACCACCTCCTTGTTTACGTCAGTTCTGCTTCCATCACCTCCTTGTTTACGTCAGTTCTGCTTCCACCACCTCCTTGTTTATGTCAGTTCTGCTTCCACTATCTCATTGTTTATGTCAGCTCTGCTTCCACTACCTCCTTGTTTATGTCAGCTCTGCTTCCACTACCTCCTTGTTTATGTCAGCTCTGCTTCCACTATCTCCTTGTTTATGTCAGCTCTGCTTCCACTATCTCCTTGTTTATGTCAGTTCTGCTTCCACTACCTCCTTGTTTATGTCAGCTCTGCTTCCACTATCTCCTTGTTTATGTCAGTTCTGCTTCCACTATCTCCTTGTTTATGTCAGTTCTGCTTCCACTACCTCCTTGTTTATGTCAGTTCTGCTTCCACTATCTCCTTGTTTATGTCAGCTCTGCTTCCACTACCTCACTGTTTATGTCAGCTCTGCTTCCACTACCTCCTTGTTTATGTCAGTTCTGCTTCCACTACCTCCTTGTTTATGTCAGTTCTGCTTCCACTATCTCCTTGTTTATGTCAGCTCTGCTTCCACTACCTCCTTGTTTATGTCAGCTCTGCTTCCACTACCTCCTTGTTTATGTCAGCTCTTCTTCCACTACCTCCTTGTTTATGTCAGTTCTGCTTCCACTACCTCCTTGTTTATGTCAGTTCTGCTTCCACTATCTCCTTGTTTATGTCAGCTCTGCTTCCACTTCCTCCTTGTTTATTTCAGTTCTGCTTCCACTACCTCCTTGTTTATGTCAGCTCTGCTTCCACTACATCCTTGTTTATGTCAGCTCTGCTTCCACTACCTCCTTGTTTATGTCAGCTCTGCTTCCACTACCTCCTTGTTTATGTCAGCTCTGCTTCCACTACCTCCTTGTTTATGTCAGTTCTGTTTCCAATACCTCCTTGCTTATGTCAGCACTGATTCCACTACCTCCTTGTTTATGTCAGCTCTGCTTCCAATACCTCCTTGTTTATGTCAGCTCTGTTTCCAATACCTCCTTGTTTATGTCAGCTCTGTTTCCAATACCTCCTTGTTTATGTCAGCTCTGTTTCCAATACCCCTTGTTTATGTCAGCTCTGTTTCCAATACCTCCTTGTTTATGTCAGCTCTGCTTCCACTACCTCCTTGTTTATGTCAGCTCTGCTTCCACTACCTCCTTGTTTATGTCAGCTCTGTTTCCAATACCTCCTTGTTTATGTCAGCTCTGTTTCCAATACCTCCTTGTTTATGTCAGCTCTGTTTCCAATACCTCCTTGTTTATGTCAGCTCTGCTTCCACTACCTCCTTGTTTATGTCAGCTCTGCTTCCACTACCTCCTTGTTTATGTCAGCTCTGCTTCCACTACCTCCTTGTTTATGTCAGCTCTGCTTCCACTACCTCCTTGTTTATGTCAGCTCTGCTTCCACTACCTCCTTGTTTATGTCAGCTCTGCTTCCACTACCTCCTTGTTTATGTCAGCTCTGCTTCCACTACCTCCTTGTTTATGTCAGCTCTGCTTCCACTACCTCCTTGTTTATGTCAGCTCTGCTTCCACTACCTCCTTGTTTATGTCAGTTTTTCCAACATGTTGTTAAACTATCATCCTAAACTATCATCCTAAACTATCATCTTTACCTATCATCGCAAACCATCATCTTTAAATATCTTTAGAGATCATCTTTAACTATTATCCTAAACTGTCATCTTTAACTATCATCCGAAACTATCATCTTTAAACTATCGTCCGTAACTATCATCTTTAATTTCCATCTTTAATTATCTTTTTTAACTATCCTCTAAAATTATCTTCTCTTCCACGCTATCTTGCAAGTTCTCGTCCACGCTATCTTGCAAGTCCTCGTCCACGCTATCTTGCAAGTTCTCGTCCACGCTATCTTGCAAGTTCTCGTCCACGCTATCTTGCAAGTTCTCGTCCACGCTATCTTGCAAGTCCTCGTCCACGCTATCTTGCAAGTTCTCGTCCACGCTATCTTGCAAGTCCTCGTCCACGCTATCTTGCAAGTCTCGTCCACCTATCTTGCAAGTTCTCATCCACGCTATCTTGCAAGTTCTCGTCCACGCTATCTTGCAAGTCCTCGTCCACGCTATCTTGCAAGTCCTCGTCCACGATATCTTCAGAATCATAGTTTGCGCCATCTTCGATGCCGTCTTCCGAGCTATTCCTCTCGCTATCTTCCAAGCACTGGTTCATGCTAACTTCCAAGCCATGGTCCACGCTATCTTCCAAGTCATGGTCCACGCTATCTTCCAAACCATGGTCCACACTATCTTACAAACCATGGTCCACGCTACCTTCCTAGACATGTTCCATACTATCTTCCAAGGCATAGTGCACGCTATCTTCCAAGCCATGGTCCACGTTATCTTCAAAGTCATGGTCCACGCTATCTTCCAACCCATGGTCCAGGCTATCTTCTTCCAAGCCATGGTCCACGTTATCTTCCAAGCCATGGTGCCCGTTATCTTCCAAGCCATGGTGCACGCTATCTTCCAACCCATGGTCCATATTATCTTCCAAGATATGGTGCATGCTATCTTTCAAGCAATGAAGCACGCTATCTTCCAATCTATGGTGCACGCTATCTTCCAATCTATGGTGCACGCTATCTTCCTAGCCATGGTCCTTGCTTTCATCCAGGCCATGGTACACAAAATCTTTCAAGCCATGGTCCACGTTATCTTCCAAGTCATGGTCCACGCTATCTTCTAAGCCATGGTGCACGCTGTGTGCCAAGCCATTGTCCACACTATCTTCCAAGCAATGGTGCAATGGTCCACGCTATCTTCCAAAGCATGGTCAACGCTATTTTCCAACCCATGGCCCACGCTATCTTCTTCCAAGCCATGGTCCAAGCTATCTTCCAAGCCATGGTCCATACTATCTTCCAAGCCATGGTGCACGCTATCTTCCAGGTAATGATCCACGCTGTCTTCCAAGCCATGGTGCACACTGGCTTGCAAGCCATGGTCCACGCTATCTTCCAAGTCAATGTCCACCCTATCTTTCAACCCATGATGCACGCTATCCTCCAAGTCATGGTCCATACTATCTTCCAAGCTATGGTCCGCTGTATGTTCCAAGCCATGTTGAACGCTGTCTTCCAAACTATGGTCCTCGCAATCTTCAAAGCCAAGGTCCACGGTTTCTTCCAAGCCATGGCCCACGCTATCTTCCAGGTAATGATCCACGCTGTCTTCCAAGCCATGGTGCACGCTGGCTTGCAAGCCATGGTCCACGCTATCATCCAAGCCATGGTCCACGCTGTCTTCCAAGCCATGGTTCACGCTATCTTTCAAGTCATGGTTCATATTATCTTCCAAGCCATGGTCCACGCTATCTTCCAACCCATGGTGCACGTTATCTTCCAAGCCATGGTCCACGCTATTTCCTAAGTCATGTTGACGCTGTCTTCCAAGCCATGGTCCCCGCAATCTTCAAAGCAAGGGTCCTGGGTTTCTTCCAAGCCATGGTCCACGTATCTTCCAGGTAAGTCCACGCTGTCTTCCAAGCAGGGTCACTCTATCTTCAACCGGGGATCACGCTATCTTCCATGCATGGTCAAACCCTATCTTCCAAGCTATGGTCCCGCTATGTTCCAAGCCATGTTGAACGCTGTCTTCCAAGCCATGGTCCACGCATCTTCAAAGCCAAGGTCCAACGGTTTCTTCCAAGCCATGGTCCACGCTATCTTCCAAGGTAATGGTCCACGCTGTCTTCCAAGTAACGTCCACCTATTTTTCAACCCGTGGTCACGCTATCTTCCATGTCATGGTAAAACCCTATCTTCCAAGCCATGGTCATCTATCTTCCTAGCATGTTCCATGCTATCTTCCAAGCCACTGTGCACGCTGTCTTGCAAGCATAGTCACGCTATCTTCCAAGCCATGGTCCAGGTTCTTCCAAGCCATGGTCTACGTTATCTTGCAGTTCATGGTCCACGCAATCTTCCAAGTCTGGTCCACCCTATCTTCCAACCATGGTGCACGCTATTTTTCCAAGTCATGGTCACTATCTTCCAATGTCATGGTCATACTATCTTCCAAGCCATGGTCCATGCTATCTTCAGAAGCCATGGTCATCGCTATCGCCCAAAAGCCAGGGTCCATGTTTTCTTCCAAGCCATGGTCACCTTAACGCTATCTTGAAAGGGCATGGTCCACGCCTCTTCCAAGCCTGTTCACTTTATCTTCCAAGCCATGGTCCACGCTTTTCAAGCAGGGTTCCACTATCTTCCATGCCATGGTGCAAACGCTATCATCCAAGTCTGGTCCACGCTATCTTCCCCCAAGGTTCCATGGTCCACGCTATCTTCCAAGCCATGGTCCTGTTATCTTTTTAAGCCATGGTCGACGCTATCTTCCAAACCATGATCAACTATCTTCCATCCCATGGTAAACGCTATTTTCCCTAAGCTCCCATTATCTCCCCTATTTCCAAGCATGTTCCACGCTATCTTCCAAAGCGATGTCCGCGCTATCTTCAAGCCATGGTCCACGCTCTCTTCCAAGCCATGTTCCACGTATCTTCCAAGCCATGGTCCACGCTATTTTCCCAAAATCCAATGCACGCTATCTTCCATGCCATGTGTACGCTATCGTTCAATGTTGGTCCACGCTATCTTCTAACCCGTTTACACGCTATCTTCCAAGCATTGCTCTATATTCCCAAAGCCATGGTTCACGCTGTCTTCCAACCCTTTGGTCCCACGCTATCTTTCAACCCGGGCAACGCTATCTTTCCAGCCAGGGTTTAAACTATCTTCCAAGCCATGCCCACGCTGTTTTCATCCATGGTCCACGCTATCTTCCAAGCCATGGTCCGCGCTATCTTCTAAGCCATGGTCCGCGCTATCTTCCAAGCCACGGGCACTCTGTCTTCCATGCCATGATAAACGCTATCTTCCAGCCATTAAACGCTATTTCCAAGCCATGATGCACGCTATCTTCCAAGCGTTGGTCCGCGCTAGTCTTCTAAGCCATGGTCCACAATATCTTCCAAGCCATATTGCACGCTATCTTCCAAAGTCCAAGTCCACGCTATCTTCCAAGCCATTGTTAGGCTATCTTCAAGTCATGGTCCACGCTATCTTCGAAGCCATGGGTTTTACACGCTATTTCCAAGCCTTTGTCCAGTTTCTTCCAACCCAAAGGTGCAGGCTTCTTCTAAGCCATGGTCCACGCTATCTTCCAACCCCATATGGCACGCTATTTTCCCATAGTCAGGTGACACTATCTTCCAAGCCATGGCCCCACGCTGTCTTACAGTCATGGTCCACGCTATCTTCCAACCCATGGTTTCCCACGTATCTTCCAAGCCATGGTCCGCGCTATCTTTCCAAGCCACGGTGCACGCTATGTTCCATGCCATGATGCACGCCTGTTCCCAAGTCATGGTCCACGCTTTTCCAATCCATGTGCAGGCTATCTTCCAAGCTGGTCCACGCTGTTTTCCAAGCCATTGGTCCGCTGTCTTCCAAGCCATGGCTCACGCTCTCTTCCTAGTCTGGTCCACGCTTTCTCCAAAACCTATGGAAACGCTATCTTCAAAGTCCATGGTCCACGCTATCTTCCCAGCCATGTTGCACGCTTCTTCCAAGTTTATGGTGCACGCTATCTTCCAAGTCATGGTACCACGCTTCTTCCAAGCCAATGGTCATATTCTTCAACCATGGTGCACGCTATCTTCCAAGCCGTGGTCCACGCTGTCTTACCAAGCCATATTCCACGCTATTTTCCCAAATCAAGGTCCACGCTATATTCCAAAGCTAGGGTTTCCACGCTATCTTCCAAGCATGGTGCCGCTATCTTCCAAGCTTTGGTGCACGCTATCTTCCAAGCCTTTAGTCCACGCTTTCTTCCAAACCAATGGTCACGCTATTTCCATGCCATGTGCACGCTATCTTCCAAGTCATGGTCCACGCTTTCTACAAGTCATGTCACGTATCTTCCTAAACCATGGTCCACGTATCTTCCAAGCCATTGGTACGCTGTTTTCCCAAAGCCATGGTGCACGTTTCCTTCCTAGTCCATGTCACGCTTTCTTACCAAGCCATTGGTGCAAGCTATCTTCAAGCCATGGTCACGCTATCTTCCAAGTCATGTTCACGCTGTCTTCCAGTCATGGTTCACGCTATCTTCAAGCTTTTGGTACCCCGCTATCTTCCAAGCATTGGTTTACACCTTCTCCAAGCCATGGTCTAGTATTATCTTCAAGCCACGGTGCACGCTGTCTTCCATCATGGTGTACGCTGTCTTACAGTCCATGTGTGCACGTTTTTCCAATGCCATGGTCAACGCTATCTTCCCTGTCATTGTGCGCGCTATCTTCCATGCCATGGTGCACGCTATCTTCCAAGCCATGTTCACGCTATCTTCCAAGCCATGGTCCGCGCTATCTTCCAAGCCATGGTCCGCGCTATCTTCCAAGTTACAGTCGGGTTGCCAGAGTGGGCTTCCAGAGTTCCGTTGTGTCTTTCACTGCGAGTGTCGTAGCTTCCATCTGTATCGTAGTTAGAAGTGTAAGGTAGACCAGATTTCCTTCAGGTTGTTTTTTGTTACTGCTGTTTTTGTTTCAAAGTAAGAGGTGACATCCTGGGCGGAGCAGCCTGCTTCCTGTATTCTAGATCGATTAACATTATGCACTTCATAATGGATTGGACTATTATTCTTAGGTAAATAAATGTATACTGATGCAACTAATGTGACATTTTATTGTGGCAACGTTTCGCTCTCCAGGAACTTTGTCAAGCCGTTACGAATATTTATTGCATCTGTATCCATTTATCTAATATTTTGTTGGTAAGTCTAAAATAATTACTGTACGTTACACTTACTAATTAACCACAAAAAAAGAGCAGCATCACGAAGCGACAGCAAGATCTGATTGATAAGGGTTGGCGACGTAGTGGTAAATATCGCTGTAAATCAACTGTGGATAAAGCTTGTTGCCTTGTGTACGCCATAAAGTAAGCATTCACCAATATTGCAATCAATTATTATAATGACACCAGTGAATTTGTTGCAATGATTAAGTCTCCACCGTTGCTTGAGGTGAATCTAAATAATTTCACTGTTTACAGGATGATTGTCTCTGACGCAGCGCCTTACCGTCAAGCTTACAACAGGGATCAGTGATGTACTGTTGTGGTGCATTGTGGTTATCAGAGGAAATTCTGATGACCACCAAGACACCAGATCTTGAGATTCTCTCACGATCGTCAGAACCTTAGAGAATCTCCTCTAATGAGTACCATTACTCTCTCTCTCTTTCTCTTGGTAGAACGTGAAAACAGTTAATCTTTCAGGGAACTATTATATAAATAAAGGCACACAGTGTGCCCGTGGCTTTGTACATATACCTGTGCCTTTGGACACATGAACATTTGGATGCCTTCATATGGGTGTTGTGATTTCTATCCATAACCATTTCTGTTGCATAAGTCAAATATTCATTTATATTTTACTACAAGCCAGCTTGTATTAATATGTAAAGAAGAGGGGAGAGAGGAGAGAGGGGAAAAGAGAGAGACGAGAGGAGGAGAGAGAGAGAGAGAGAGAGAGAGAGAGAAAGAGAAGAGAGAGAGAGAGAGAGAGAGAGAGAGGAGAAGGAGAGAGTGAGGAGAGAGAGAAAGAGAGAGAGAGAAAGAGAGAGAGAGACAGAGAGAGAGACAGAGAGAGAGAGACAGAGAGACAGAGAGAGAGAGAGACTTATGACTTAGCGAGAGTGAGTGTTCCTGCACTCCAAATGAAATAAATAATATCAAAGTACGTAATGGTGTGAGGTGTTATAGTGAGCTAGTGACTGGTGAGTCACCACAACCACATTTATTGCAATAAGAACATAAGAAAGAAGGAACACTGCAACAGGCCTACTGACCCATGCGGAGCAGGTTCATGGTGTCCCCCCGGATTAGATCAATGACCCACCCCCCGGATTATCCCAGTGATCAACCCAGTCTGGGAAACAGTAGGGAAAACAGTAGGGAAACACGAATTAATAATCTTGAGGTTAATGATGAGCTTGGGGAAAGTGATCACAAATCACTCAGTTTTAATATATCATGGAATTCCCCTAATAATGACAATCAAGTCTCTGTCCCTGACTTTCGCTTGGTTGATTTCATAGGACTGAAAAATTACTTAGGTGGGCTGAACTGGAATGACCTGACTAAGGGTCAGGTAGGTGGTGATGGTTGCCGATATGACGCTTTCCATGGCATAGTTCTAGCTGCTCAGTCAAATTATGTTCCAAATAGGGAAATCAGATTAAACAAAAATGATCCTAATGGATGAACAATAGATTAAAATATCTGATTGGTCAAAAGAGAGGGATAAAATGGCAAAAACAAAAGAGGAGAGGGGCAATTAGAAATCAATATATTCAGTTAAAGAGAGAAATAAAAAAGGGAATTTAGAAAAGCAAAAGAGATTATGAGGTTAAAGTTGCAAGAGAATCGAAGACTAACCCAAAAGGATTCTTTTCAGGTATACAAGAAGTAAGATCAGGGACAAGATAAGCCCACTCAAAAGTTCCCCGGGTCAGCTCACGGACAGTGATAAGGAAATGTGTAGAATTTTAACACATACTTCCTCTCAGTTTTTACACAGGAGGATACCAGAGATATTCCAGAAATGAAAAAAATTAGTAGAACAAGACAATAATAAACTGTGCACGATTAGGGTCACAAGTGACATGGTCCTAAGGCAGATAGATAAATTAAAACCTAACAAATCCTCAGGCCTTGATGAACTGTATGCAAGGGTTCTAAAGGAATGTAAAGAGGAGCTTAGCAAAACCCTTTTGGGTAATCTTTTCAACATATCACTACAAACTGGGGATGGTGCCAGATAAGTGGAAAATGGCAAATGTGATACTTATTTTCAAAGCAGGTGACAGGTCCTTAGCTTCGAACTATAGACCAATAAGCCTAACCTCTATAGTGGGAAAATTTATGGAGTCAATAATTGCCTAGGCAGTTTGTAGCCACCTTGAAAAGCATAAATTAATCAACGAATCTCAGCATGGTTTTACAAAGGGGGGTTCCTGCCTTACGAAATTTTTTAACTTTTTTCACTAAGGTTTTTTGAGGAGGTAGATCATCGTAATTAATATGATATTGTGTATATGACTTCAGTAAGGCTTTTGACAGGGTTCCACATCAGAGACTATTGAGGAAAATTAAGGCACATGAAAAAGGAGGAGAAATTTTTTCGTGGATAGAGGCCATGGTGACAAATAGACAGCAGAGAGTTTGCATAAATGGGGGGAAATCAGAGTGGGGACGTCACGAGCGGTGTTCCACAGGGGTCAAATGTTGGGCCCCCTGCTGTTCACAATTTACATAAACGACATAGAGAGGGCATAAAGAGCGAAATCGGGAAGTTTGCCCATGACACCAAAATAGGCCGTCGAATTCATTTGACGAGGACATTAGAGCACTCCAGAAAGATTTGAATAGACTGATGCAGTGGTCGGAGAAGTGGCAGATGCAGTTTAATATTGACAAATGCAAAGTTTAAATGTTGGACGGGACAATAACCTCCCCACATATAAACAAATAATGTAAAACTTAATATTACGGAGGGGAAAAATTTAGGAGTTCGGGTTACGTAATTGAAACCAAAAAAACAGTGTTAATGTTCGAAAAAAGCTAAAGTCCTTGGCTTCTATCAAGAAGCATAAAAAAATGGAGTCCTCAGGTTTTTTTTTAAAACCTGAAACCCTTTGGGTTGGGCCTCATTTAAAATATGTGCAAGTTTTGGTCACCGTTTACAGAATGGATTAAAAAGCCGGGAAAATGTACAAAGGAGGATAAAAATTTTACCCCTGTATCAGAAACCTTCCCAAAGGATGAATAAGGGCCCTAAATCTGCACTCTCTAGAAAGATAAATTAGGGGGATTGTTAAAGGTGTATAAATGGAAGACGGGAAATAAAAAAGGGGATGTAATAGGGCGAAAATATCTACCTAGACAGGACCGCTAAGGGGTTTAAAATTTTAAAAAATTTCAGATTCAAAAGGATATGGAAATACTGTTTTAAAAGTTGGGGATGAGGGGAACAAACTCCCAAGTAGAAGAGGCCAGAACGTTTGTAGCTTAAAAAATAGGTTGGAAAAATTGCATGAGTGGAAGTGGGGGGGTGTGGTTGGACCTGATGCTTGTGCTACCCAGGGGGTTGCCGTGTTCCCCCCTTAAGCAAATGTACCTGCCCCTGACTAGGTTTGGGTGCATTGGCTTAAAAGCCGGAGGAGACTTGACCTGCCTCCAGACCCATAGGCCGCTAAATTTTCCTTCTTTTTTATTTTCTTTTGTTCTTATCCCACTCAAGGTGGAGCACTGTACCAACCAGCGCAAAAAGAGTCAGGTCCAACTACCCCCCATCCCACAACAATGTTTTTTATCAAACCCTATTTTAAAAAATACACAAATTTACCTCAATAACTGTACTGGGAAGTTTGTTCCACTCATCCACAATCTTTTCCCAAAACCCCCTATTTCCTATATCCTTTCTGAATCTGAATTTTTCCAACTTGAAAACCCTTGCTGGAGTCCCTTTTTGGCTGGGAAAATTTTTTAGTCAAATATTTAAAATCCCCTTTATTTATTTTGTTTTTCCCTTTATACACCCGATCATATCCCCCTAATTCTACCCTTTCGAGAGAGTGCAATTCAAGGCCTTCAGTCTACCTCATAGGGAAATTTTTTGATAAAGGGATCACTTTGCATCCTCCTTTGTACTTTTCCCCGAGCTTTAATCCTTCTGTAAACGTGACCAGAAAAGAAGATAGTCAAAGAGGCCTAACCAAAAGGGTAATAGAGTTGAAGAACAACTGAGAACTTCTATTATTTATACTTCTAGATATGAAGCCAAGAATTCTGTTTGCTTTATTTGAAACTAATGCACTGTTTCTTGGGTTTTTGGTTTACTGCAACCAAACTCCTAAATCCTTTTCCCCCAAACGGATATTAAGACACATTATTTTTTTATATGTGGATGGTTATTTAACTTTCCCAAAATTTGAAATTTGCATTTATCAATATTTAAAATGCATCGCCGTTCTCCGACCATTGCTCAGTCTATTTAAATCATCCTGGATGCCTAATGTCCCCTTTTGAATAATTGGAGGCCATTTTGGTGTCATCAGAAATTTTTCTTAGTCGCTATTTAACCTTCACTTTGTCGTTTTTGAAAAATTGTGAACAACAACGGGCCCAACCGACCCCTGGGAACACCGCTTGTACTTGCCCCCCTTTGATTTCTCCCCCTTATGCAAACTCTCTGTTCTATTTTTCAAACCCTGCCCCTACCCAGGAAAAAATTTCTCCTTTTATTTCCGGTGCCCTAATTTCCCAATAGCCTCTGGTGGGAACCTACGAAAAACCTTACGAAACCATAACACAAAAAATCATATTCATTACCAGATTTTACCTCCTCAAAAAAACCCTTTGTGAAAAAAGTTTGTAAATTGTAAGGGAGGGAAAGCCCCCTTTGTAAAACCCTTTTTAGAAAACATTATCAATCTGGGCCTGTGAAGTGGCTACGAAATGCTTCGCAATTATTGATTCCATAAATTTTCATATGGGGGTAAAAGGGTATTGGTCTATAGTTTGAAAACCAAGGACCCGTCCCTGCCTTGTAAAAAGGTATTCATTTGCCATTTTCCCCTTATCAGCACAGCCTTTGTATGATATTTAAAAAAAAAATTTGCCAAAGGTATGCTAAGTTCCCTTACATTCCTTTAACACTCTTGCAAAAAAGTTCATCAGGACCTTGGGTTTGTTAGGTTTTATTTTTCTTTTGTCTGAGGGCCATGTCACAGTTCCGCAATCGTACTAGTTTATTATCATCCTGTTTACTAATCTAATTTCAGGAATATCCCAGTATATTTTCGGGTGAAAAACTGGGGGGAAGCGGGTATTTAAAAATTTCACCATACCTTTATCATTCATGTCGACCGATTATCTTAAGTGGGCCAATCTTGCCCCTAACTTACTTCTGTATACCTAAAAGAACCCTTTTGGGTTATTTTTTAAATCCCTTGCGACCTTACCTCTAATCCCTTTTTGCTTTTCTTATTCCTTTTTTTTATTTCTCTTTTAAAAAACTGAATAATTGTTTTCTTAACCCCCCGTCCCCTTTTGGGGATAGCCTATATATGCCTCTTTTTTTGACCAATGAATGTTTTAAATCTATTTTTCTTCCTTTTGGGGTCATTTTTGTTAGATCTTTTTCCCTATTCGAAAAAAAGTTGTGGGCAGCTAGAAAAAAAGCTTGAAAAACGTCAATTGGCAACCAGAAACACCTACCTGACCCATATTTAGGGTATCCCAATTTCCCCCCACCCAAGTAATTTTTCAGTCCCATGAAGTCGGCCAAGCAAAAATTGGGAGGGGTTTGATTGCGTTATCGGGGTAACCCATGATTATTGAAACTAAGTGATTTGTGATCATTTTTCCCCCAATCTCATTAACCCCAAAATTATTAATTAGTGAATCTTTGTTTTCAAGAACCAAGTCAAACAATTGTTTTCCTCTATTGGGCTTCACAACCTGTTCTAAAAAGCAATCCTAACCGCATCAAGAAATCACAAACTCAAAATTTCCTGCAAATTGTTTTCAATCAATTTGTTTAAAATTTAAAAAATTCCCCCTTTTCACAAAATTTTCATATTTTAATGCCTTAAATTTCGTCCCAAACAGCTTTCTGCACTCCTATCAAAGGTTTTGGGGGGGCCCATAAAACACACCCCCAAAAAGTTTGTCACGACCCTCGAGAAACGAAGCCAAAAGATTCTTGTTTGATGTTTCTAATTTATATTGTCTAAAAACAACAATTAAATTTTTTCTCCCGACAACACCACCACCCTTTGCTGACCCATCCCTGTGGGGAAAAGTTATAACCCTGTATGTTGCATTCAGAAGGCATTTCTCTATCTTTCAGGTCTAACCAGGTCTCTGTTATACCAATAATATCTATATTACCTACACTTGCAAGTAATTTTAGCTCATCTATCTTATTTCTTAGACTCCTACTATTTGTATAGTAAACCTTAAGGGAGCTAGTCACTCGTTGCCCTCTGCTATCTCTCTTTGTTTGTTGATCAGTTGATTTCCCATTTCTAGCAACATTATTTTGAATATTGTCTTTTAAACATATCCCTGAGGTATCCCAGTAATAACTGCTGTTTTTAACCCTAATGCTGCAGCCTGACTGTTTCCCACAAACATCCATACCTCTATAATCTATCAGTTTAAATTCCTAGACATGTCATCAATTACGCTCTCAATTGAATTGGCTAATGCAACCACTCCATCCCCAGAGAGATGAACCCCATCCCTTGCATACATATCACGTTTGTCAAAGAACAGGTTCCAGTTATCAATGAATGGGATTGCAAGTTCCTTGCAGTACCTGTCTAGTCAGCGATTTATACCAATTGCCCTAGACATCCATTCATTGCCCACTCCCTTTCTAGGCAAGATGCTACATATGACTGGGATCCCTCCCTTAGACCTGACTACTTGTATGGCTGACCTGTACTTATCCAGCAGCTCCTCTCTCCTGCTCTTCCCAATGTCATTACCCCCAGCGCTAAGACAGATAATTGGCTTGTTCCCATTACCTGCCATAATATTATTCAACCTGCTTACTTTGTCACCAACACCAGCTCCAGGAAGACACACTCTCTCTCTGACCTTTCTGTCTCTGTTACAAAATGCACGGTCCATATATCTTACCTGAGAATCGCCTACTATTAAAATATTCTTACCTTGATTAGCAGGGGAATCAGTGGTACCTTCAACCTCACTAACCACTGAAGTACACTCGTCTTGGAGAACGGAGAATCGATTTCCTACCTTCACATCTTCTCCATTAACTCTCCTCATCTTCCTTCTTCCTGAACTGTGAACCACTACCACTTAAAGCAGCTGCCACTATCACTGCTGGTGACAATTTCTACCTTACCAGCTAAATCCTTCTCACACTCGCTCCCAAACTCATCTATGCGAAGCTTCAGCTTCCTATTTTCCTCCTGAAAAAGTAGAATCTCCTTCTTCAACACATGAACCTGGGATTATAAAGCATTACAACAAGCCATAGGTATGGGTAACAGCCCACGCTAACTCCCAAGGGCTTAGCGGTATGTCCGCACTTGACCACTGACCTCAGTGTACTGACCACTGACCTCAGTGTACTGCACCACTGACCTCAGTGTATACCACAGCAGTCACAACGTGTATACACAGCAGTCACAGCGTGTATACCGCAGCAGTCACAGCGTGTATACCACAGCAGTCATAACGTGTATACCACAAGTCACAACGTGTATACCACAGCAGTCACAGCGTGTATGCCACAGCAGTCACAACGTGTATACCACAGCAGTCACAGCGTGTATACCGCAGCAGTCACAGCGTGTATACCGCAGCAGTCACAGCGTGTATACCACAGCAGTCATAACGTGTATACCAACAGTCACAACGTGTATACCACAGCAGTCACAGCGTGTATACCACAGCAGTCACAGCGTGTATACCACAGCAGTCACAGCGTGTATACCACAGCAGTCACAGCGTGTATACCACAGCAGTCACAGCGTGTATACCACAGCAGTCACAGCGTGTATACCACAGCGGTCACAGCGTGTATACCACAGCAGTCACAACGTGTATACCACAGCAGTCACAGCGTGTATACCACAGCAGTCACAGCGTGTATACCACAGCAGTCACAGCGTGTATACCACAGCGGTCACAGCGTGTATACCACAGCAGTCACAGCGTGTATACCACAGCAGTCACAGCGTGTATACCACAGCAGTCACAGCGTGTATGCCACAGCAGTCACAGCGTGTATACCACAGCAGTCACAGGGTGTATACCACAGCAGTCACAGCGTGTATACCACAGCAGTCACAGCGTGTATACCACAGCAGTCACAGCGTGTATACCATAGCAGTCACAGCGTGTGTACCACACCAGTCACAGCGTGTATACCACAGTAGTCACAGCGTGTATATCTCAGCATTCACAACGTATACACCATAGCAGTCACAACGCACATAGCACAGCAGTCACAGCGTGTATACCACAGCAGTCACAGCGTGTATACCACAGCAGTCACAGCGTGTATACCACAACAGTCACAGTGTGTGTGCCACAGCAGTCACAGCGTGTATACCACTGCAGTCACAACGTGTATACCATAGCCGTCACTACGTGTATACCACAGTAGTCAGAGCGTGTATACCACAGCATTCACAGCGTATATACCACAATAGTCACAGCGTATATAACATAGCAATCACCGTGTATGTACCACAGCAGTCACAGCGTATATAACATAGAAATCACCGCATATGTACCATAGCAATCACAACGTACTGCATACTCCAATATGGATCTGACGTGCACGGTGTACAGAATCTTGATGTGCGCCTCAGATGTGCTCGGATGTGTGTGCTCGGTATTATACTCACCTCAAGATCCTTTTCCTTGAGTAAGGTTGACAGTCTTTGGCCACCTAACCTGTACTCTTTCTGCGATCTTCTTTGACACCTCCTCAATCTCATGACTTTACTGTGGGTAAACTCCAGTACTAGTGATTGAACCCTGTAGCCTGTCCACATCCACTTTTATTCTAGAATCGTCAATGTAATTCGTCATTAGCATCAAGTCTTCTAAACACGAACCTGGATTATTCCTGTCCGTCAGTCCTTCCAAATACCAGAAACCCAGAGTCTGGCCTGGCTGACCCTTGTGAAACCTCACTCAGATCCGTGTCTCACTTGACTCAAGTACGTACCATCACCGTTTTCCTTCCTCTTTAGGTATCTCTTGATCATGCATCCTTCTTTGTGTTGCATTGGTGGTGTGTTATATGCGTGCTGTGTGTTGATCAGGCCTGTGCGCGCCATCATTTTTGTGTTTGATCTTCGTCATTGATTTTGTTTGCTCAGGTCGTTTGCAATGTGGCTGGTACTCTTGAATTTTTTTCGTATGTCCTTCAAAAAGAGAAATCACTATTCTGGGTGTAGCTTGTGAAACCCTCCGACCGCACCTCCAGGTGCTCACTTTGACACTCGTCACGTACCATCCTCGTTGTTTCCCTCGATTAGTATTCTAATGATCCATTGCCGTGCCTTCCTGTGTGTGTGTTTATGTGTGTGTTGAAATGTGTGCTGTTGTCCGTGTAGCTATTGCGTGTGTGTTGTGTGTGTGTTGTGCTGTGTGTGTGGTTTGTTGTTGTGGTGTGGTTGGTGGTTGTGCTTAAGTGCTTGTGTGTGTGTATGTTGCGTAAGAAGAGAGAAATCACCTATGTGGTTGTAGGGTTAACACAAACCCTGACACACCTCCTATGATGTAGGTTTCACTCTTCCTTGCTTCGACTGAACCATTCGACTATTCTAAACTGTAATTGTATCCCGCCTCGACGTCCAAGTCGTTCACTTCAGAGCATAAAAAATGTTGCTGACATCCTGTAACGTAATAGGCTTTATTCAGATACCTCGTTATCTGTTCCGCTCTTGGGACTTATCTTTCACCCTATAAACTCCTCTCAATATTTTGTATGTCGTTCTGCCATCTATTGTCATCAAGATTAACTCCTCTGTTGTTCACTGTATTGTATTGAAAAATCCACCTGGCTAGAGAAACGTTTTCTCACTAAAGATTCCAAAAAATGAAAAAAATAGCGCAAGTGTCTCATTCTTCAACCAGTCAGTTTCCAAAACCATTTCCTATAATCTCTGATCATAGCTCATGCTGCTTTGCTGTGGAAATAGTCTCATACAATACTCTGTACAATCTTATGTATGCACCCGCGTATACGTACGCACCTATACGTGGTTGAAGGTTTCGAGTCTTTTCTCCTGGCACTGCCTCTCAACTTGACGCTTGCCAGATTCACTCCATTCTAGCCATGTAGTCCATGCATGGAGCCTGCCTCTACTACTTCGTCGTCCATTTCATTCCACTTCCTAACTACCCTAAAGATGAAGAAATATTTCTTAGCGTCGCTATAACTCATCTGGAGTTTTAATTTCTAGTTATGTACCTGTATTACACCTCTCAATCGATCTAACCCTATTTACCCTATCAATTCATGTGAAAATCTTGTATGACGTTATCAAGTCTCCCATGGTTCTTCTTTCCTATAACTTCAAGTTCAGATCCCGTAGCCTTTCCTCGTATTTGTACTTCCAAGCTTTGAAACAAGAATCGGTGTATACTCTGCACTTTCTCCATTTTCTTAATATGCTACATCAGGTGTGGGCTTCAAGATGGAGCTGCGTACTCCAAAATGGACCTGACAAAAATTGTATAAAGGGCTAAGAAGGACTCTTTGTAGAGCTTCCTGAAGGTTTCTCTTAGATTTGTGAAACAATCATTGGTTGCAGAGGTTACTCGGTTGATGTGAGTCTCTCTCTGTGAGTGGGATCTACAGCCTCTGTCCCCCAAGCTTGTACTCAGTGTCTGGTCTTCTTGCCCCTTGCGTTTCGTGGGGTTGAATTTAAGTAACCACTCGTTTTATCAATCTTGCAGCTTATTCAGGTCCATTTGCAACCATTTCTTGTCATTATCAGTTTTTATTGGCCTCACTAATTTTGAATCATCAACAAACACGAATACATCTGACCCAGTCCCATCTGGTATATCATTAATATATACCAGAAACAGTACTGGATCTGATACCGATCCTTGCAGGATCCTACTTGTTACCAGTCGTCATTCAGACATCTGTTCTGAGACAATCCCACTTTGTTTCTTTCCCCTAGAAGATTCTTTGAGCTACTGGAGTACATTCTTTGTAATTCCTACTTACACCTCAAGTCTTAGCCCAGTCTCTTGGGAAGGTACAGCATCAAATGCCTTCTTGCAGTCCAAGAATATGCTGTCCAACCTTCCCTCTATCTCTCTTGCCTTACTTTCTGTCACTTTGTCACAGAAATCCTACAGGTTCGTAAGACAAGTTTTGTTATATCAAGCTCGTGCTAGTTATTGCTCATGAAACCCCCTCTCTCCAAGTGCTACACCACTCTCCTAATTATCTTTTCCATTAGTTTACATTATCTGCATGTTAGTGATACTGGTCTCTTGTTCAACACTTTCTGTCTTCCCCTTTCTTAAATATGGGGACTACATTCTCTGTCTTCCAGATCTCTGGCAACTGTCCCATGCTCAGAGAATATTTGTTGATCTTAGTTAGTGGATCAGAATGTGTTTCTGCTCCCTCTCACTGAATCCATGGTGACACCTATTTAGGTATCGTTGAAGAGTCATACAAAAAACGTATTGTCCAGTAGAGGAATGGATATAATTAATACTCTACATAAGGCTACATTATGATTATTATAATATACAGGGAATGGTCACTACCCATTATAGAAAAATTTTCAATCAGTTTTGATTTATCCAGCACACAATTATTTTCACCTCTTCCCTGCTGTGTGTATGGCATCTAATTTACATCGATACAAACTTTACCATTAGTTTCCTTGTAATGTCTCTGTTTTCTAACAGTAGGGTTATACACTACCAGTAATTTGATGAATAACACATGTGTAACACCTTTGTTAATGAAGACGTTTTGCCATCCAGTTGCTTTTTCAGTTGAGTGCAGAGATTGCATCTTAGAGACAGTCAGACGTCCAGCAGTCCTTGTAATACTGATACACAGGTGTTGCATATGACTTATTAACCAGCCTCTGTTTGCACTGAGAACATCTCTTCCCATTTATTCCTTCCTTCTTCAATCGAATTACCTGGTTTTATTAGTGTCGCCTTTCTCCTGATGTGAATGTGAAGCAAGTTTGGCTTTTGCTATTATTTTATTCTCAAAATGTCGCTCAGCTTCTCTCCTCATCATTGTAAATTTGTTTCTTTGTTCTCGTCTATCCTTCACCTCCTCTAGCTTCACACACTCTCGTACTTTTCTTTTTCTACCTCTGTGACTCTGGTTGAACTAATAGTTCAATAATATTTTTTTTACCATTTCCCCTTCTTCTTCTCCTGCTTCTTCTTCTTCTTCTTCTTCTTCTTCTTCTTCTTCTTCTTCTTCTTCTTCTTCTTCTTCTTCTTCTTCTTCTTCTTCTTCTTCTTCTTCTTCTTCTTCTATTTTTCTTCTTATTCTTCTGAGTATGAAGTTCTCCTTTGCCTCCCGGCATTTTCTTGTTAGTTCTCCTTTGCGTCCTGGCATTTCCTTATTCGTTGACTTTTCTTCCAGTTTTCTTTCTGAATTCACTGCGTTCAGAAATTCCCTCATCTCTTCAAAATTCCTTATTCTAAAGTCTGGTTTTCCGTCCCCTCTGCATCCCATTCTTCCCTTAGTATTCTATTTCACCAATATTAGATGTGTTTATGGTAAATAATAGATCTTGTTTGCATATCTGTCTTCTTTTTTTCTCTCTATTTTTCTTGTCGTATCCTTGACATGTTGGTACATGAAGTTTTTCTTAATTACTTCCACTATCTTAATCCTCCATGTTTCTGGTCCTTCATGTGGTTCCCAGTTTTCACCATCTATATTTTTCTGTAGTTGAGGTCACTTATAATTTATAGAATTGCTTTGGCCATATGAGCTCACCCTGCTGCTTCTGCCATGGTATCAAATATTGCTTTTTTTTTTGTTATCGTCATTCTCTCGTCTCGTTCTCCTATTGTTTGGTGGGGGGTTGTACACCCGTACTATCATTTTGGGTCCCCCAGTCATGATTATGCTCACTATGTAGTCATTTGGCTCATTTCTTTTTATTTTCTTACCTCTTCTAACCTCAAGTGATTTTTAACTTGCAGTGGCACTCCACTTCTCATGTTTCCTCTATATTTCCTTATTACTCAGCGTCCTGCTGGGAATACTGCATTCATTATTTATTTTAGCTTTTTATGTGTAATAGCACATTTTTAAGTGGTGTTACACTGTAGTCGTACTTATCAAGGCGTTTCCAAACTCAGTGTACAATACATCTGAATTTTGTTCTCTTCCAGTTTCGAGGATGATATTGCAATGTCCATCGATCACGTATCTGAATTCACACTACCCTGGGTTGTGGCAATCATTATGATTCCAAGTGATTGGAAATTTTGCTTCTTAAAACCCTTTTAAAAATCATATTAATATGTAACATTACTACAGTCGGTTTATAGTTTTCTGAAGTTACTTTGTTACTACCTTCATGGAGTAGGATATATGGATATTTTTTAATGACTCTAAGAGGTCTGCTGTGTCCAGATTCCTCCACAGAATATTTAAAGCATGAAACAGCGGTTTCTTGCAATTCTTGGTGAATATAAATTTCCATGAATCTTTATCTGGGACAGAGGACATGAGCATGATAGTAACACCTTCAATGTTAAGTGGAAATGCGGTTATTCCAGAAATTGGAGAGATGAAGACGGCGCTTTAAGTCTCATTCATGAAAAACTCATCTAAGTAGTCAACGTTTAGTCTAATTAGTCTGGTAATTCACTCATTTCTGTTTTATCTGTTTTATCGTCAGTGGCAGTTGTGATAAATGTTGTGTAAACTGTCTTTAATTATTCTTTGTTAGGTTAGGGAATGTCCATGTTAGTTATGTCAGGCGCACCTTTTCCGGTCTTCTTTTTTTTAAAATTCATGTTAAGCGTTAAATCCATGAGGGTCATTTAGCGCAAGACGTAGTGGAGACTTGATCCTCCGTCTGCTGAGCGCGAGACGGACGCGCTTCCTATCTGTGTTCACCAAATTATACTTTTATATAATTCCCATCATCCATAAACAGTAAAATAAAAGAATAGAAATGGATTTTATCGCTTCTAGCGTGTCGTTTACGTACATGTGAAACAGTACTGTTCTTACTACTGACCGTTCTGGGACCCCACTTGTTACGTTTGCCCATCTTGTTACGCCTTTCCCGGCTATCATTCTTTGCTTCATTTACCTTAAGTATCGTGTGATATACTGCAGTTTGTATGCGCACGTGATTATTAACTGTACGAGAGTTTTCTCATTTTTGATATAATTATTTCCCTTAGATTTTTCCCCAAAATGGAATTTATATCGCTAATGAAATGCCGTCTGTGTAGGCTGTAATGTACTGATTTTATGACGGTAGTAGAGTGCCTACACTGGTTTGGGATATTTGCTGCTTAGAGAGACATCTAAATTGTCGTATCTGCGTGCCTCTGGCAAGGGAGTGATAGTGTGAATGATGGTGAAAGTGTTTCTTTTTCTGGTCACCCTGCTAGGTGGGAGACGGCCAACGCGTTAAAAAAAAAGTTTGCTCAAATTCTTAAAAGATCCTAAGTACGAAACCCTTACTTTTTTAATAATTCATGTCAAGCGCTAAACCCATGTGGGTCATTCAACCTAGGTGAACTGGGGCACAGCAGGTGTGAGGAGACCTTACCAATCATCTCGCCCAAAGAGGAAACTGAAGAACAAAAAGGCACAATACCGTGACTGGAACAATACACAGATAACCCCCACATAGGAGAGACAAGCTTACGACGACGTTTCAGTCTGACTTGAATAATTTACAAAGTCAGAAAGTCTTTGGCCCCTACCTTCACTTTTGCCTCCCTTCACCAATCACTCTCCCTGTCTGTTCTTGCCCCACCAACCACTCTCCCTGTCTATTCTTGCCCCATCAACCACTCTCCCTGTCTATTCTTGCCCCACCAACCACTCTTCCTGTCTATTCTTGCCCCACCAACCACTCTCCCTTCTTTGCACTACCACTACTACTTCCACTACCAAACTTACCCTTACCACTTCTACTACTACTACTACTTCGACTACCTGCCTTACCACTACTCCTCTCACCTCTCTTGTCCCGTCCCTACCAGCTGGCATTTATATACTCGCTCCATCTCTCTTTTCTGTTAGCATGACTTTGTAAATGGTCCAAGTCGGACCGAAACGTAGTGGTAAGCTCTGCTCTCCTATGTGCGGGTTATAAGAAACTGAACCTTGGTCCTTCAGGTTGTCTGCTAAGACACTGATCTTTGTACATATGAGTTTGCATGTGTTGTCTTGTTCGTTTGTCTCTATTGTAGATACATAGTAGGCATCTCGAGCATCATAACTTTTCTTAATCCTTCAGATGGAGGCCACTGCTTCTGAGTCGACCTGCGCGGAGGCCCAGGTGACCTCTGACGTGGAGAGCCTCAGCTTCGAAGTGCCGGCCACGTCCCCCATCACAGCCATCTTCTCCCAGACTCCTCGCTCTCCCCACATAACCTCTAAACTGGCCGAACTGGAGGCCAGGATGAAACAGCTGGGGGCGTCGACGGAGAGGGACGTGTCGCAAGACTGGTGGCCCTCCGATACTCCCTCCTCCAGTGTGGTTGTGGAGGAGGTGCCAAGAGGAGGGAGAAACCCATTTATAGTGAGTGTGGGAAGTGGAGGAGGAGAAAAAGAGGAACATGGAGGTCTGAGGAGTGTGGAAGAGGAGGAGGAGGTGTTCTTGCTACACGACACCGTTAACGAAGCGTCTCACAGAACAGACACGAGGTCGGAGCGCTGGGGCGGGGTGAGTTCTAGTGTTGGGACAGTGAGTGACGCTGAGAGTGAGGAGGACGCGAGTGCCAGACGAGTACGAGAGTACATAGCGTCACTCAGTGCCAGACTGAGACAGATTCCGGACCAGGAAGATATAGCCCGGGCATCTCCAGACTATATGGACACCCCGCCCACCTCAGCCACTTGCCCCGCAACTCCCCCGAACTCGGCTGCGAGAGCGTCGAACACCGCCACTGATGAGCTCCCTACTACGGGAACCCAGGTCCCACACAGCAGCGAGCAGCAGTCCTCCACCAGCACCCCGCCCACAACGGCAGCTCTCAGGAATTTGTACAGTAACAGACGTGCATCGGCCGATGTATCTCCTGCGTCGCCCACCATTTTTACTCTCAACATCAACAGAAGACTTTCCCTCGACACCCCTCCCAGCTCGGCCGGTTTGGTCACCGCCACCCCCCCGAACTCGGCCTCTTCTCAGCTCATGTTCGGCGACACTCCCCCCAGCTCTGCCGGGTACTCCAGCACTCCTCCCAATTCAGCTGGGCTGGCGGGGAGCTTCGAGGTGGGACATGGGGCGGGGCAGACGTTGAAAAGAGCCATGTCTTGCGACTCAGTGAGTTCAGACACCTCCGTCACCTTGGGTGAGCTGGAGGACACGTGTGGCCAGGTGACGGGACATCTCACCGTCCAGCTTATCTACGACAGGTGAGTACCCAGCCAACACACTCTCCTGCCTCTATTGTTTCATTCATGTCTTTTAATATCTGGGTTCCGTAGGGCTGCTCTCACTTTATTGGTTGGGGAAAAAAACTCACACGGGCCTCAGTGGTGCCTTCCTTGTGATGGGAGCGCGACAAGACTGTAAGGACATGGGTAAGCCAGCGGTCGCTGCTGCCAAGCCAGCAGCGATCGCAGGCTTACTCTTGGTGTTATACTGATGGGAAAGACTTACAACTGATATACTTAGCGCACTTACCACGTTAAGTTAATGGTCAGTACGCTAAGGTCAGTGATCATGAAAGGTCATCCAAGATCAAGATCAATAGAGTTTAGGTAAGACCCAATGGGGTGAGCGAGGATGACGGGACATGCGAAGAATAGCGTTGGAGAGGAGTATCCTTAGTCTTAGAAAAAGTGCCAGGGCTTAACTCAGCAGTTGAGCGCTCGTGGGATAGAACTGAAGAATCAGGAATGGCTAACGATGTAGAAGACACGAGTGGCAAGCTGCGCAGGCTGCATCTTAGACGTAGGTATCTAAATCTGGTAGGTGATTGGTCGCTGGAGATCGGCAGGAAGACGGGATGGAGAGGGAGGCAAACTTCGAAGTGATTGGTCGTTCAAGTTGAAGAGAGGTGTCAGTTGCGACATGACCGGTGGGTGACATTTCATCATTGCTGTGCTCATGAAACTGTAACTGCCATATTTGAAGACCTAGACTGAAAAATGGAACTAATATGGACGTTGTTCATATTAGTTCCATTTTCCAGTCGTGGAGCCGTTTTGAAGTCTTTTGTATGCAGATTTTGATATGAGGGCAATTTTAACGAGGTTGGTGAAATCGGCAGCTAGGTCTTCAAGTATGGCAGTAACAGTTTAATGTTCGCTACCAGGAGCAACAGTATATACTTGACAGATCCATGGTGTATGTTAAGGGCTGCTGCAGTTGCATACAACGACTGCCTCAGTGAATTACACGTGTATAAAGTGATAGGTTCAGTTGTTCTAAATTTTCCGTCGTCTTCCATTTCTTCAGGCATTTGTGAGGCTTGATGGGAAGGTTCAAGTGGTTGTGTCTTGGCTCTCTTGGCTTTTAGTGGTTGGAGCTGAGGTGATGGAGTTGATTCGCCATAGTAGAAATGGTGGTGGAAGTCGATGGTGGTTCCTCATTGGTGAGAATAACTGGTGTCCTCTCATTTGTGAGAGGACACCAGATGTGAAGCTGACGATTTCTGGTGTGCATTTCAGAATATCCTCTGAAGGAGGACATTCTGGGAATTTGAAGGCTGGCATATTGTTCAATGAAAAGAGTTCATTAATGGTCTTGTTGAAGAATCCAGGGTCAGCTACGTTATGCATGTGGGCAAACAACATGCAATAGTAAATATGTGTGGAAACACCGTCAGTTAGTGGAGAGAAGGGGGCGGCGGTTGGTGGCGTCTGTCGAGTGGCTTGCAGAAATGTCATCCTGTCCTAGCTGTCTGGAGGATTAGTGTGGAGCGATATAGAGCACCTTGGCTTGTAGAGTTTTTGTAATCTCAGGTTAAAGTGTTGAGGAGGTTCTACTTCTCCAAGAGGAAAATAGGAGGCTGAAAATTCGCCTAGATGGATTTGGGAGTGAGTGTATGAAGCGAGGAGTCGGTGTGGAGGAAAAGGTTACCAACATCGAGTTGAAGAGTGGCAACTGCTTCAAGTGGAATATGGTTTCTACTAAAGGTAGAAGTATCAAAATAAGGATGCTTAATAGAGAAGATCTGAAGGTAGGAAATCGATACTCTGTTCTCCAGGACAAGTGCACTTCAGTGGTTAGCGAGGTTACAGGTACCACTAACTCCCCTGCTAAACAAGGAAAGAAAATTCTGGTTGTGGATGACTCAGAGGTAAGATGTATGGACCGTGCTTTCTATAACAGTGACAGCAGCATTAGACAGAGTGTGTGCTTCTCAGGAGCTGGTGTTGATGACATAGTCAACAGTTTGGATAATATTATGTCAGGTAATAGGATCAAGCCCATCATCTGTCTTAGTGCTGGTGGAAATGATATCGGGAAAGGCAGGAGACAAGTGCTGCTGAATAAGTGCAAGTCACGCATAGACGTAATTAGGTCTAAGGGAGGGGTCCCAATCATATGTAGCATCTTGCCTAGACAAGTACTGCGAGGAATTTGCAATCCTATTCATTGACAACTTGGATAAGTTTTATGGCAAACATGATATGTATGCAAGGGATGGGGTATATCTCTCAGAGGCCGGAGTGGTTGCATTAGCCAACTCAATTAAGGAGGCCATTGTTGACTTGTCTAGGACTTTAAAATGTATGGGTGTGTGTGCAAAGCAGTCAAGCTGAAGTACAAGGTTTGAATTCAACAGATATTACCAGGATACCTCAGGGATATGTTTAATAGACAATATTCAAATTAAAGTTGCAAGTAAAGGCAAAGCATTTGATCAACAAACAAAGAGAGAGAGAGAAAGTAGAGGGCAGTGACTAGCTCCCTTAAGGTTTACTATACTAATAGAAGAAGTCTAAGAAACAAGATAGATGAGTTAGGATTTCTTGCATGTGCAGGTAATATATATATTATTGCTATAACGGAGACCTGGTTCAACCTGAAAGATAGAGAAATGCTTCTGAATGTCATTTACAAGGCTATAACCCCTTCCACACTGATCGGGTCAACAGGAAGGGTGGTGGAGTGGCGGTATAAGTCAGAGAAAAATTAAATTGTTGAGTTAGACAAGACGTAAGATTAGAAGCATTGGACACAGAATCTGTTTGGCTACAGTTTCTCGTCGGTAGTGACAAATTAATTTTGGGTGTGATTTATAGGCCCCCATATCTTGATAGGGAGGGCCGTAAGCTGTTATGGGTCGAAATTCATTAGGCATCTAGATATGAAAATGTCGTGTTAATGGGAGATGTTAACTTTAGACAAACTGACTGGAATAATATGACAGGAAATCTTGTGTCTAGTGACTTTCTTGATACACTTCAGGGTTGCTTTTTAAAACAGTTTGTGACAGAAGCAGCCAGAGAAAACAATCTAGATTATTAATTAGTGATTCCTTGGGTCAGATAGGTGGTGCTGGTTGCCAATATGACGTTTTTCAGAGCATAGTTCTAGCTGCCCAGACAATTTATATTCCAAGTAGGGAAATTAAATCAACCAAAATGATCCGGAATTGATAAATAATAGATTAAAACATCTCAATGATCAAAAGAGAGTCATAATAGGCGTATCAAAAGAGGGGATGGGCAGTTAAGAAATCAATATATTCAATTAAAGAGATAAATAAAAAGGGAATAAGAAAAGCTAAAAGGGATTATGAGGCTAAAGTGGCAAGGGATTCGAAGACTAACCCAAAAGGCTTCTTTCAGGTATATAGAACTATGATTAGGGACAAAATTGGCCCACTCAAAAGTAACTCAGGTCAGATCACTGACAGTGATAAAAAATGTGTTAAATTTTTAACTCTTATTTCCTCTCAGTTTTTTATGCAGAAAGATACTAGCGAAATTCCAGAAATAATAAATTATGTAGAACAGGACGATAATAAACTACGCACGATTAGGGTAACTAGTGACATGGTCCTCAGACAAATAGAGAAATTAAAACAGAACAACTCCCCTGGTCCTGATGAACTGCTTGCAAGGGTTTTAAAGGAATGTACTGAGGAGCTTAGCAAACCTTTATAAATGTAATACCTATTTACAAAGCAGGAAACAGGTCCTTAACTTTGAACTATAGGCCAATAAGCCTTACCTCTATAGTGGGAAAATTTATGGAATCAATAATTGCCGAGGCCATTCATAGCCATCTTGAAAGGCATAAATTGATTAATGAATCTCAGCACGGTTTTACAAAGGGGCTTTCCTGCCTTACGAATTTATTATCTTTTTTAACTAAGGTATCTGAGGAGGTAGATCGTGGTAATGAATACGATATTATGAACATGAACTTCAGTGAAGCTTTTGATAGAGCTCCACATCAGAGACTACTGAGGAAAATTAGGGCACACGGAGAGAAATCAGAATGGGTGTTCCACAGGGGACAGTGTTGGGGTCCTGTATTGTTCACAATTTATATAAACGAAATTGATAAGGGAATAAATAGCGACATAAGCAAGTTTGCTGATGACACAAAAGTAGGTCGCCTAATTCATTATAATGAGGACATTAGAGCACTTCAGGAAGATTTGAAAAGACTGATGCGGTGGTCGGACTAAATGCAAAGTGACTGGTTTAAATGCAAAGTTTTATACATTGGACAAGAAAATAACAATGCCACACATAAACTAAATGGTGTAGATCTTAATATTAATGACTGCGAAGAGGATTTGAGAGTACTGGTTAGCAGTAATCTAAAACCAAAACAACAGTGCATAAGTGTTCACAATAAAGCGAACAGAATCCTTGGTTTCATATCATGGAGCATAAATAATAGGAGTCCTCAGTTTGTTCTTCAACTCTATATATATTTGGTTAGGCCTTATTTAGACTATGCTGCTCAGTTTTGGTCACCGTATTACAGAATGGATATAAATGCACTGGAAAACGTACAAACGACGATGTCTAAGTTGATCCCAGGTATCAGAAATCTTCCCTATGAGGATAGACTGAGGATCTTGAATCTGCACTCTCTAGAAAGGCGTAGAATTAGGGGGGATATGACTGAGGTGTATAAAAGGAAAACAGGAATAAATAAAGGGGATGTAAATAGCGTGCTAAAAATTTCTAGCCAAGACAGGACTCGCAGCAATGTTTTTAAGTTGGAAAAATTTAGATTCAGGAAGAATATAGGAAAGCACTGGTTTGGTAATAGAGTTGTGGATGAGTGGAACAAACTCCGGAGCGCCGTCATAGAAGCTAAGACGTTGTGTAGTTTTAAAAATAGGTTAGATAAATACATGAGTGGGTGTGGGTGGGTGTGAATTGAACCTGATTAGCTTGTGCTAATAGGTCTGATGCCGTGCTCCTTCCTTAAGTGAATGCGACCTGCCCTGACCTGACTATGTGGGTCATTGATTTAAGACGGGAGGTGACTTGGGCCTGCCTCGCATGGGCTAGTAGGCCTGCTGTAGTGTTTCTTCTTTCTTATGTTCTTATAAATCATCTTAAGTCCCTTGCAAGATAAACTAATGAGTAAGAAGGGCCTGGTTTGAGAAGAATCTACCTAGCATAGGCCAGTAAACTGACTGTAGTGCTCCTCTATCCTTATATTCTTAAGATTCAAGATAGTTACAAAGAAAACACAATCAAAAGGTCTTATAAATAGTGTTGTTCCTAGGGACAAACATCTGCTCTGAAGTACGTTTATTCTCTTCTCCGGGGCTGAACGTCCCCATTTAACGTGTTTCTTTTCATCTAATAATTTGTCCATGCAAAGTCCTGTCTTTCTTATGTACACTGAGTTACAAAGGGCTGCTGAAGACTGAAGATAACTGAAGAGACTGGATTATTAAATTGTTTGGAGAAGGCATTACTCTGGTTATAAGTACAGGATATCATCCTCACATCTCTATCAATTAGCCTTATCAAGAGGAATTCTGTTTAACAGTCTGCTTAAAAAGAAATCATGTACAAGTTACTGAGGAATGGTGAAAGAGAATTTTCCATTGCAATACCATATTGTGAAGTGTAAAACTCACCATCAAACAATGCAGAATGAATAACCTCAATGAATGTACACACAAACAATGGAAAACTGTAAGTGCATAGGACTTCAAATAGAAATATCTAGTAAGTCATCCACTGGCACTTCTGTGTATAATGTAATAGTAATATCAAAGCTAAGCATAATAAGGCAGTTATGGTAGCTAATTTATCCACTAAATCAAAGTTTCTCTTAACATTGCTGATGGAAACTTCTACAATAAGACTCATTATATCTACCAGTCATTTTGATCATTTATTGCCGGCTGAATCTTTGGAGTTAATTATGGGCGTGGCTGGTCTACTTAATTGATTTTTTTTAATCAATACATACACAGTGAAGACTAATTAGTTGTTATGATTTTTTTTATAATTAGTTAATCTTTACGTAGAGGTAGACGTTTATTCATTTATTGATTTTTCTATTAAATGAATGAAAAGGATTCAATTATCCGGATGCTTATTGCATCCGGATAATTCTCGAGATTATTGCAAGTGTAATCAAGGAAAGTAATCATACATACATGTATGTGTATGTGTGTTTGTATGTGAGTGTGTGTGTGTGAGAGAGAGAGAGAGAGAGAGAGAGAGAGAGAGAGAGAGAGAGAGAGAGAGAGAGAGAGAGAGAGAGAGAGAGAGAGAGAGAGAGAGAGAGAGAGAGTGTGTATGTGTGTATCTTTTACTTTCTTTAAGCAAATGTCGTCTCTCTCCCATATATCTCTTCATTCATTAAATTAATCTCTCTTACTCACTTTCACCCAATTTTATACCTTTCCCACTTTCCCTGCCATCATGATTCTATCTGCCCTTATTCTCTCCCTCATTTTATTTTCACTTTCCTCTCTGTTTCCTCCCTCTCCTTCATTGTGCATAGACTGACTACGACATTATTAAGTGCTAACTTAACAGGTGTTAACCGTTCTAACTTTCTCTAACTCGTCATTATGCTGAATAACTTAACCTGACTCTGTGGAGTAGTCAGTTCAGGGAAACAAAACGAACGCCAATAAAAAGAGTTGATCTCGCTTCTTGTTAGCGCTGAAGCAGTAATAGTAGTAGTAGTAGTAGTGGCTATGGCAGTAATAGGAGTAGTGGTAGAATTAATAGTAGTAATAGTAGCAGTGTTAGTAAAAGTAGTAGTAGCAATAGCAATAGTAGTAGTAGCTATGGTAGTAGTAGTAGTAGTAGCTATAGTAGTAGCAGTACTAGTATCAGTAATAGTAAGGGTAGAAGTAGTAGTAGTAGTAATGATAGTAGTAGCAGTAACAATAGTAGAGGTAGTAGTAGTAGTAATAGCAGTAGCCCTAATGATAGTAGTAGTAGTAATAGCAGCAGCAGCAGCAGCAGCAGCAGCAGTAGTAGTAGTAGTAGTAGTAGTTTCAGCGCCATAAGAAAATTTGTGGCATCACTACCTTATAAAAAGGTAGCATTTTCCTACCTAGAAAATAAGTGTCAATCAGTCTGCTTTGACTGCTAGATGGACACTCAACTTTGACTGCTAGATGAACACTCAACTTTGACTGCTAGATGAACACTCAACTTTGACTGCTAGATGAACACTCAACTTTGACTGCTAGATGAACACTCAACTTTGACTGCTAGATGAACACTCAACTTTGACTGCTAGATGAACACTCAACTTTGACTGCTAGATGAACACTCAACTTTGACTGCTAGATGAACACTCAACTTTGACTGCTAGATGAACACTCAACTTTGACTGCTAGATGGACACTCAACTTTGACTGGTAGATGGACACTCAACTTTGACTGCTAGATGGACACTCAACTTTGACTGCTAGATGGACACTCAACTTTGACTGGTAGATGGACACTCAACTTTGACTGGTAGATGGACACTTAACACAGCACTCTTGCTTCTGTTCAAACCTATGCATTTTGAAAAAATAATCAGTAACACATACCGAATGTTTCCGTGTCCATGTGGGCATGTAAGGATGTCTACTGATATTGTGACAGTGGCAGTGATGTCATCTTGTCACCTGTCAGAAAGAGAGCGCAGGAAGTAATAATCTCCTCATGGCATCATCTGTTATTGCATCATATGAGAAACTTAGAAAAATTCAAAATAATTTTTCTGATACTCAAAATCCAGGGGAAAAAAAACAGCATCTAGTACTGGAACTTTAATTAATTTAGATATAAAATTAAAAAGAATTCAGCGAAATGCTTAACTAACAGTAAGACTCGGTGTTCAGTGACCCACTAATCATCGTAAAGATTAACGACTCCAATGAGTTTCTCGTGAACGAGACTCAGAAACGCTAAAGATATCTCTATAACTTCTCTATAATTTGACTTCGAAGAAGCTCTTAATTTGATGCCTATGCTCCCCGCCCCAAGACCCTGACTCGCAGAACTCCACATTCAAGAAGAATAAAGAGTCACAATACCGTGGCTGGAACAATTCACCAAAAACCCCTCACTTAGGAGAGAAACCTTAGGACGACGTTTCTGTCCGTCCTGGACCAATGCCAAGAAACCCTTATTACGTACTTTAAGTATTCTTAGGAGGAGTCTGGACACTGGAATCGTCCCACAATCATTGCAAACCACTGATATAGCTCCACTCCGCCAAACTGGCAGTAAAAGAATGGCAAAAAATATTGACTGATAGCGCTGATGTTCCATATTATCAAGATATTTTAAAAAGATTTTAAGAAGCAAGATTGCTAGTCACATGGAATTGCGGCATCAGCACAACGTAAATCAAAATGGGTTCAGAAAAGGTCACTCCTGCCTGTTGCAATTACTAAATCATTACGACATGGTCTTGGATATTCTGAGAGACAAGGAAAATGCAGATGTAGTGTTCACTGACTTTGTAAAAATACCTTTGACAAGTGCGACCATGGGTCAATTCCGAGCAAAATGCCTGCAAAAGGAATAACTGGAAAGGTAAGCAGGTGAATATCTGATTTACTAACAAAAATAACAAAACCGTAATAGCAAGTAGTAACAATAAATAATAACAGTGAACAGTAAACAGTGAAGTCAGTTAAATTTTCTGTTTCCCAAGGCACAGTATTCTCCCCATTTCGCCTTCTCATTCTCATATCTGACATAGACAGAAATATAAACCACAGCATTGTATTATTGTTTGCACGGTACTAGAATTTGAGTACCAACTATAGACAACACAGGATGCCTCCTTGTTGATAGAAACTAAGTCTTCCAGTGGGCTACTGAAAACAACAAAATTTTCAACGAGGACAAGTTTCAGTTACTCCGTTACGGAAGAAATGAGGAAAAGACATCGAGTTCAGAGTACAGGAAATTTAAAAACAAACAGTAGAGCGAAAGTTTAACATGAGAAACCTGGGAGTAATAATGTCAGAATATCTCACAATCAAGGAGTATATAAATGTTATTATTATATTTGTAAGGAAAATGATAATTTGGATAACTAGAACTTTCAGAACAAGAGATGACAAGTCACCGATGATGCTCTTCAGGTCACTTGTTCTCTCTAGGCTTGAATATTGCTCTATTATGACTGCCGCCCTTGAAGGCAGGTGAAACTGTAGAGATGGATAACGTACAGAGAACCTTCATACCTTGTACAAACTTAGTTAAGTAAGTATATCACAAGGAGCTATTGAAGTCCCTCTAACTGTACTCCTTAGAACGTAGGGGAGAAAGGTTTGTCGTAATGTACACCTGGAATGTTCTAGAAGGATAGGTTCCATATTGCACATCAAAATCACCACATTTAAAAGCAAGAGACTTAACAGATGGTGGAAGACACCGCCAAACTGCACGCTGAGTACACTTAGGGATGAGTTAATAAGTGTCACATGAATATGGATCTTCAATACTACCTTCATGCATAAAGGAACTCAGCAAGTACTCAGGGCATTAGCTGATTAGCCAGGCTGTGGAACATATATTGGCCTGCAGAAGACGGGCACAAACAGCCTGGTTGATCAGACCTGATCTAGGACCAGGCAGAGAGCCCCCGGAACTGTCTACAGGTAACATGCAGCTAATGTTGATAATTTGTAAAAGATAAAAAATAGGAATAACATTTATTGAATTAAATGGATTATTATCCTTTTATAAGTGCAATCTAGAAGGTAAACAATCTTTAAATCTGTTGGTGAACATAATGAGTATAAATCTTTCCGGTCCTACCTGTTTGTCCAAAGTAAAGTTTATCACTTTCCTAGCACGGGACTGCGTCAACTCCTGAGCGTTCTTCAGTATTTTGGTAGACATCATCTACTTATTGTTCATCTTGATCAGGAAACTGAAAAAAACAAAATTTATCATCTCAATCTGCTAATTGTGTATTTCTAATTCTAATTGTAAGACTCAATTCTTATTACATAGGGATTTTTACATGATCAAAATTCTTTCCAACGTCATTTAAGGCTATAGTGAAGAAGCAATTGGGATATTTTTACCTTGTTCTCGTGTTAGTAACTTGAAGACAGCAGCAACATTTTTCACTTGATCAGAAAGGTTCTTATGTTGAATACACCTTTATGTATAACCATATATGTTGGTTAAGAAAAACACGTAAACAAAGACTTGGAAGAAAACCGAAACGTTTTCTAATGAATACGTCTTATTGTTTGCTTACGTGTTTTTATACACCAAATGGTCGGTATCTATTATCAAGGTTTATACCATATCCATATATGTACATATGCACTTATATATATGTCGTGCCTAATAGGTAAAATTATTCATTTAGCAAGAACTCATTTAAAAGTGAGCCCTTTTTTTTCATTTATACTAATGTAAAAAATGATAAATTTGTACCAAAAGTACCTTAGAAAACTTACCTAACCTTATTGTAACAAGGGCAATTTAATTTAGCCTATTCCAACTAAATATATTTTAGATAGGGTTACAAGAATTTATTAATAAATAAACACAATGAGATACATTTTTTTTCGTTAGGTTCAGAATGATTTTTGAGAAATTTTTGTATACACAAATTTTCGCTTGCCTTATTCGGAAAGTAGAGCGTTGCTATTTAAGCCAAAATCGCTAGTTTTACCTATATATATATATAATATAAAATATATATAATATATATATATATATATATATATATATATATATATATATATATATATATATATATATATATATATGTATGTATATGTATGTATATATATGTATATGTATGTATATATATATATGTATACTTCCCTTCTGCTGTGTGACACACGAGACCATTAAGTCCGAATTGATCAGCTGTCGCCCTGCCGCAAATACACCTATGTTCGGTGAGGATGGGGGCGGCTAGGCGAAGAGCAACACCAATCCGAATGGCCTGTGGGTCTAGTCGAGTGCCCAAGGAGGAATTGGGAACAGCTAACAGGAAATCTCCTGAGTGTGGTGCCTTCACTGCCAGGAGACGAGCTTTGTCCTTTCCTGAAGCGTTGGAGAGCATTGTGTTGGCGATTTTTTCCATGATCGGCTTGTCTCAGTGGGACTGTTTGTGTTCTTTGGTAGGATCTGGTCTACTGGAGGAATCTGTAAGGGTGTCCCACCGAATCGCGTATATATATATATATTTATATATATATATAATATATATATATATATATATATATATAATATATATATATATATATATATATATATATATATATATATTATATATATATATATATATATATATATATATATATATATATATATATATATTATATTATATTATATATATATGAATGACCTGATGAGAATGGAGGAGAGAATAAAAATCTTGATGCCCATGATGCTCTGTATCTCCTCACAAGGTGCCTTACTATTCCAAGACCCACTTACTTCCTGAGGTTGCACCCTCTTTTGAAACCCAACACTCGAAATGAATATGACGTACAACCTGAGGTCAACCCTAAGAAGGCACTGAACCTGTCACTAGAGGATCAGCAATTTGGATCAGGCACCCTCCCAGTACGGCTGGGAGTATAGGGATGCGCAAAGCAACGCATGTTGCTTTACCTGCTTTTCTGTCTTCGTGTTTGGCTTCCAGTGCATTAGTCAAGAAGATAGTTCCCGAACGCTTGAGAGACGTGGTAGGAGCTCAAGACCCAAGGTTTACTGAAGCAGCGATTCGGTGGGAACAAACCCTTACAAGATTCCTCCAGTAGACCATCGTCCTACCAAAGAAACACAAAAACAAGTCCCACTGGGACAAGCCGATCATGGAAAAAATCGCCAACACAATGCTCTCCAACACTTCAGGAAAGGACAAAGCTCGTCTCCTGGCAGTGAAGGCACCACACTCAGGAGATTTCCTGTTAGCTGTTCCCAATTCCTCCTTGGGCACTCGACTAGACCCACAGGCCATTCGGATTGATGTTGCTCTTCGCCTAGCCGCCCCCATCCTCACCGAACATAGGTGTATTTGCGGCAGGGCGACAGCTGATCAATTCGGACTTCATGGTCTCGTGTGTCACACAGCAGAAGGGAAGTATGCCAGGCATGAGGAGGTCAATGACATCATAAAGAGAAGCCTCGCCACAGCCCGTTGCCCAGCTCAACGGGAACCCCAAGTGCAGAGGTCCGACGGAAGTCAAAAGCGTCCTGATGGAGCCACTATGCTACCTTGGAAGGATGAAAAGCAGATTGCCTGGGACTACACATGTGCCGCCACATTGGCAGACACCTACTTGCCATACTCCGTAGTGGAAGCGGGTGGAGCTGCCAGCCACAGGGTGAGACCCCCTGAAATCATCCGCAAATATGAAGACCTTGCCCCTTGCTTAACTTCTATCCAATAGGGTGAAGAAAGACCCTTGGAGCATGGGGCAAGTGTGCTCTAAAGTATCATAGGAGCAGGGTGAAAAGCTCATCATAGAAACCGCAAGGACCACAGAGGAGTACCAGCTTCCTATTTCAGTTTACTTCAGTGTTGCGATCCAAGATATTTGCCTTAGCATATTGGGTACACGGCCATACCGCGGGAATGTGGAGAAGTATTCGAAGAGCTCTGAGTTACCTTGTTGTTTTTAACTTTCTATCGTATTTTTGTGAATGTTTGGTCAAGTATTTTGTCTTTAAATAATATATTAAAATATAGGGGATAGTAGGAATAATATCTCAAAAGTTCAGGGAGAACTTGAGTTTTCCTGAAGCAATTATTTTATTCTCTAGGTATGAGGTCCTAAAACAGTTCTAGAGTGGTACTACCTATATTTATATTATATAAATAAATATATATATATATATATATATATATATATATATATATATATATATATATATATATATATTATATATATATATATATATATATATATATAATATATATATATTTCACCGAATTTGTATGTGACGATTGGGACAGAAGAGTTTATAGTGTTACAATTTGAGATGAAGCCTCTTCTTTCCCCAGGAAACTTTCCAACATGTAAACATGTCATCAGCCAACTGACCACATCGTGTACTTCGACGTAACTTGAGGGACGAGGACCGTTTTGAAATCGACCCTGTATAAATTAAAGTACCTGGCAGAAAAGATGGCTGTACATATTGCTCACACTTTTGTTTACGCTAGAAATCATCCTGAAATTAAACAAACGTTGGTGGGCACGCACAGCCATGTTTATTCAATTATCTTTTTACGACGAAGGCAGTGCTTGCCGGAACTGTTTACATATTTTATCAAGATGTGCTAACATATCATCCACAGGATCTTTCTTCGTAATCTCGTTCACATCCGAATTTAAGATCTCGCTGCTTTCGAATGTTTCACGTGAAAGTTGGAGAGACTTCCCGGGAAATATATGAAAGACAACTTTACTACATGGCCAGGTCGTACGAGGAAGAACCATGAAAGAAAGAAACGGGACAGAGCAAACCTTTTTTTAAGGGGACAACGTTTCGCTCTGTGTAGAGTTTTATTTAGTCACAGTATAAAGCCACAAGTTGCACAGTTGTTAAAGCTTTGTATAGCTTTAAAAGATTCACTTTATAAAGCTTGTATAGAACGATATGTTCCCTTGTCCTTTCTCCCTTACTGTGAGCACTTGGGCTATGCATGCAGAGGGGGAGAGAGTCTGCAGCAACACTCACATTAAACACTCGGAAGACTTCGTAAATCAAATTAAAGATATTGATTTTAACGGCGGCAAGTTGTAAAGTTTGCATGTCGACTCTTCAAGACGGTGGAGAATGTGGCACCCGAGATAAGGTGGCACCCGGGGGGCACATTATGTAAAGTGCCAGAGGAAGGAGGAGGGAGGGGCACGGATAGGGGTGAAGTGAATGTCTGTGATAGGGGGTGGCAGGGAAAACATGTGTAGGAAGGGGTCGGTGTGGGAGACGCCAGGTAGGTCTGTGTGGGAGGCAGCAAAGAGAGGGGTCAGTGCGTGTGGGAGAGAGGGTTTGTTGGGGGGCGGAGAGAGAGAGAGAAGAGAGAGAGAGAGAGAGGAGAGAGAGAGAGAGAGGGTCTGTGGGGAGAGGGAAAGGATTTATATACTCACAGATCTTTATTTTCGAGGGTCGAGTCTCAGCTCCTGTGTGGGAGGGCCTATACTCCACCTTGCATCGTCATCGCTTTATCGATAATCCGAAAATAAAATTCGGGTAAAGTGATATCCAAGTTATGATTTTTTCCCTCTCTCGGAATACAGTAATCAACTCCAACTCCGGATAAGACGATTGCTCACCTTCCAACTTTGCAAAAGACTATTGTTTACCTTACAACTCTGGATAAGATGACTGTTCACTTCGGATAAGATAATTATCTTCAATAATTCATTTAATTTCATTCATTCTAATTAATCACGTTCTTAGCGAAACTTGCGGGGAAGATATCTTAAACAACAACGATCGGAACCAGTGCCTAGAAGGGTTAGCTCTGTTGCACTTATGACATGCTTGAGGTACATTCCCCAAATGAAAAAAACAGAAGATGCAAACTGTAAAGAGAGAGATGCTTCCTTCTACAGGCGAAGGCAAGGAATCACAGAACTTCTCAAAGGAGCTAGACTATCTGGAATATAGAAATAGGCCCTGGCTAGATAAATAGAAAATGTCGAACTTAAGGTAAATGAATCATACAGAATCCGGGAAACACAGAACTTAAGGCAGTGAACGAAACTGAAAGAAATCCAAAATATTTCTTTTCATATGACAAATCTAGGGCAAAAACGAGATGGGACTTACACCGATAACAGCAAAGAAATGAGTGATGCACTGAAATCTCAATATAACTCGGTGTTTAGTGAGCCGATAATCAGACTAAGGGTCGATAATCTAAATTATTTTTTTATGGACGAGACTCAAAATTTTGTTAATATCTCCAGAATTTCTGACATAACTCAACACCACTTTGAAAAAGCAATTAATGACATGCCCATGTACTCTGCCCCAGGCCCAGTCTCTTGGAACTCCATTTCATTAAGAACTGCAAGAAACCCCTTTCGGTGTGCCTTAAATATTCTATGGAGAGGAAGCATGGACACAAGGTTCATCCCACAGTCGCTAAAACAACGGATATAACCCAACTCCACAAAGGTGGCAGTACAACAACAGCAAAGAATTATATACCGATAACGCTAACGTCCCACATCATAAAAATCTTTGAAAGGGTTCTAAGAAGGAAGATCGCCATCCACAGGGATACCCAATAATTGCACAACCCAGGGCAGCATGGGTTTAGTGCAGGTGTCTCCTGCACCACTATGACATGGTCTCGGATACACTGGAGGACAAACAGAATGCCGATGTAGCATTCACATACTTTGCGAAAGCCTTCGACAAGTGCATTCATGTTATAATAGCACACAAAATTCGTGATAAAGGAATAACAGGAAAAATGGGTAGATGGATTATAACTTCCTAAGTAGAATAACACAAAGAGTATTAGTAAACATAATTAAGTCAGTGGCGGCTATAGTGAAAAGCTCTGTTTCGCAAGGCACAGCAATCGTTCATATTCTTTTCCTCATCCTCATATCAGACATAGATAGAGATGTAAACCATAGTACTGTGTCTTTGTTTGCTGACGATGCTAGAACCTGCATGAAAGTGTTATTCATTGAGGACATTGCAAATCTACAAGCGGATATAAAGCTAGTCTTCCAATGGGCCACAGTAAATAATGTGAAGCTCAATTGGGGACGAATTTCAATTACTTCGTTATGGAAAACTTTAGGAAATAAAAGCTAGATCAGCGTATAAAACAAATTCTATCCACACAACAGAGCGGAAAACTAATATGAAGGACCTGGTGGTGATAATGTCAGAGGATCTCACTTTCAAAGGTCACAATAATGCCACTATCAAATTTGCTAGGAAATGATACGATGAATAATGAGAACCTTTTAAACAAGGGATGCAAAGCTTATGATGATTCACTTTAAGTCGCTTACTCTCTCTAGGCTAGAATATGCTGTACACTGATGACCCCTTTCAAGGAGGCGATACTGTAAATCTGGAGAACAAACAAAGAACCTTTACTGAACACATAAGTACATCAAAACATCTCAATGCTGGGACAATTTAAAGTCCCCTTAACCTGTACTCCTTGGAACGCAAGCGAGAAAGATACATCATAATTTACACCTGGAAAAATCCTTGAGGGACTATTCCCAAATCTACACACAGAAATCATTTTCCCTACAAAAGCAAAATATTCGACGGCGGTTCAACATTTCCCAGAGAAAAGCAGGGGAACTTTGAGTTTACTAAGAGATAACACAATAGTGTCAGGGGCTCAAGACAGTTCAACAGCCTCCCATCTACCATAAGGGGGTTCACCATTAGACCCCTGGGTGTCATCAAGAGGGAGCTGGGAAGATACCTAATGTCAGGTATCAGACCAGCAGGGGTGTGGTACGTACGTTGGAGTACATGCGGTCATCAGTACCAGCCTAGTTGATGAGGTGATCAGGCACTGATCTACCGCGAGGCCATGTCATGGACCAGACCGCTGAAACATCATCTACGAAGACCTCAGGTAGATTTATTCATTTTATACATTTCATTCATTCATTTGGTTAATTAATTTCATTCATTCATTCGTTCATTCATTCATTTCATTAATTCGTCATTTATTCATTCATTCATCCACTCATTTAATCATCCATTCGTTTATTTCATTCATTTATTTATCCACTCATTCATTCAGCTCATTCATTCATTTAATTCATTCCTTTCTTTCATTCATTTCCCGTAGCTCGACTGCTAGAGCACTCACACACTGAGGTCCGTGGTTCGATCCCACGACGTTTTATCATAAGACACCTGTTGTCTATGATCAACGATCAGTTAAATTGGGCACCTGGATGTTAGTCGATTGGTACGGGTCGCATCCTGGGGGCAAAATTGACCTAATTTGCCCGAAATACTCTGCAAAACAAGCGGCTTTCTATATAGTAGTATGACATTGATGTCAGCTATGGTCTGTATACCTTGTACATGTACCCGTAGAAATAAAGATATTAATGATAATAATAATAATAATAATAATAATAATAATAATAATAATAATTATTATTATTATTATTATTATTATTATTATTATTATTATTATTATTATTATTACTATTATTCATTTCATTCGTTCACTAATTTCATTCATTCATTCATTCATTTCATTCATTTATTTTATTTATTTCATTTTTTCATTCCCTTCATTCATTCATTCCATTCATTCTTTCATTCCTTCCGTCATTCATTTTATTCATCCATTTCATTCAATCATTTATTTCATTCGATTCATTCATTTATTTTATTGCATTCCATTTCATTCCTTCATTCATTCATTACATCCCATTCCATTTCATTCTTTTATTCATGTAGTTCCATTCATTCATTCATTCATTCTTTAATTCATTTATTCCATTCCATTTCATTCCATTTATTCATTCATTTATTTCATTCATTCATTTATTCAAATTTCCTTCAATCCATTCCTTCATTTCATTCCTTCATTCCATTCCTTCATTCATTCCTTCATCTCATTTATTCGTTCCATTCCTTCTTCATTTCTTCATTCATTTTCGTTATCATTTCATTCATTTTCCATTCCTTAATCTTATTCATTCATCTCATTCCTTCATTCATTCATTCGTCTCATTCCTTCATTACATTCCTTCATTCCATTCCTTCATCTCATTCATTCATCTCATTCATTCATTCCATTCCTTTATTTCATTCCTTCATTCCATTCCTTCATTCCATTCCTTCATTTCATTCCTTCATTCCATTCCTTCATTCCATTCCTTCATTTCATTCCTTCATTCCATTCCTTCATTCTATTCCTTCATTTCATTCCTTCATTCCATTCATTCATTTTATTCCTTCATTTCATTCCTTCATTCCATTCCTTCATTTCATTCCTTCATTCCATTCCTTCATTCCATTCCTTCATTTCATTCCTTCATTCCATTCCTTCATTTTATTCCTTCATTCCATTCCTTCATTTCACTCCTTCATTCCATTAATTCATTTCATTCCTTCATTTCATTCCTTCATTCCTATCCTTCATTTCATTCCTTCATTCCATTCCTTCATTCCATTCCTTCGTTCCATTCCTTCATCTCATTCATTCATTCTATTCATTCATTTTATTAGTTCTTGGTTTTATATTCACAAAATATTTTGTGGAAGAAACCAAAACAAATAATAATAGGTTTGACTTTCACTTCTTTCTTTAGCAGTGACAGCGCGCGATTGTTTAATTGTTTCTTTCACTGTGACTTCATTCTTTATTCTCCTCAGTAAGAATGAAGATTTCCTCCCCCTCCCCCTTTCCTTCTCTTTCTCCCAGCCATTTGGTAAATTAGTCAAATTGGTCAAATGCCTTGACTGGAGGATACAAGTGGAGGGAGACCCTCCCTCCCTCTCTCAGTCTTCTGGAGATACAAGTGGAGGGAGGTCCTCCCTCCCTCTCTCTCTCTTCTGGGGGATACAAGTGGAGGGAGGTCCTCCCCCTCTCTCTCTCTCTCTCTCTCTCTCTCTCTCTCTCTCTTCTGGAGGATACAAGTGGAAGGATTTTCTCCCTCCCTCTCTCTCTCTTCTGGAGGATACAAGTGGAGGGAGGTCCTCCCTTCCTCTCTCTCTGTCTTCTGAAGGATACAAGTGGAGGGAGGTCCTCCCTCCCTCACTCTCTCTCTCTCTCTTCTGGAGGACACAAGTGGGGAGAGGTTCTCCCTCCCTGTCTCTCTCTCTCTTCTGGAAGACACAAGTGGAGGGAAGTTCTCCATCTCACTCTCTCTATCTTCTGGAGGTCACAGATGGAGGGAAGTCCTCCCTCCGTCTCTTCCTTCCTCTGTTCTGGAGGTCACAAGTGGAGGAAGGTCCTCCCTCCCTCTCTTGTGGAGCACAGAAGTGGAGCTCTCCAATTGTGTCCTTCAAGAGAAAGAGGAAAAAAGGTGTTCTCCCCTCCCTCCCCCCGGTGGACACAAGTGGAGGGAGAAGGGGTGAAGCATGCGCTCTTCTTCCTGGAGGGCAAGAGTGAAGGGCAAGAGTAGGAAGAGGAAGATTGCTGTTTGCCTTCCTCTTGTTTGGTCCAGGGATCATTGGCCCTCACCCTCCGGGACCAGAGTACCAAGGGACTGGTCTGTCAGGCTGTTGGTGCTCGCTGCGCCCAGTTAGACATAGGTATCACAGCTTGGTTGACCAGGAACTACTTAAAGAAATATGTGAAATTCCCTCTTGGTGACTGTTCGAAACCTTTCGTGAATTCCTCGTTGACTGGGACTGTGATACAACAATAATCTTTAACCCCTGATACTTATTAGTGTGTTTATTGCACACACATCGTAAGGAGTAATTTCATTGTGAAGATATGGAATTACTCCCTCCAGTATCTTCCAGGTAAAAATTATCAAATATATTTCTCACTAGCAGTTCGAATTAGACATTAACAATTAATTAGGCGTTTGAATTAATACCTGTAGTAAAATTTCTGTCTTCATTATATCACTCTGCAACCTCTGTCTTCTTAAGTAGGTTGAAAGTACGCAGCAACATTCCAATCTATAGAGAACAGCGTCTCGAGTTATCATTTTTTATTGCGTTGCAAATGGTACACAATTCTAATACTAACAAACTGATGAGCAAAAAACTATGTACAGAACTTAGGCAATTTTATTGTCGAAATGTCTTGCCTGCGCAACAATCTTCTCCAGGAAAAAAAGGTGATTATATAACACTAGAGAACGTAGAGAATAATAAAAACAATATCGGACTCCCTTTTTTTTTTTGGGTTGGGATCTTTGGCCCCACCCTCCGGGAAAGGGGATTTTTTAAAAAGGGGCGTGAGGTTTTCCGCGGGGCCCCATTAAAGAAAGGAAAATTTTACGCCTTGGTTTGCCCAGGATTTACTTCAAAAAAAAATGTAAATTCCCTTAGGGATTTTTGGAAATTTTCTATTCCTGGGTTTATTCCCTGTTTTTGCCCAAAATTAATTAAAAACCCGTTTTTAAAAAAAATGTTTTTATTTCCAAACCTGAATTTTTATTTTTTAAAATTTTGGAAACCCCCCCTCCTGTTTCCTTCCAAAATATTTTTAATCTTTGCACTTTTTAAACAAACAAATAGGTTTGTTTAATTCTTATTGCAAATTTTTGTTTCAAATACTTAAAAAAGTTTTCTGGGGGTTTAAATACCCGGGAACCCAATTAAAAAGGGAAAGGTTGTGTTTTTTGGGGGGTTTTTTTTTTGGGGGAAATGTAAATTCTAATTTTTTTTTAAAAACCCTGTGGGAAAAAAAATTTTTTTAAAACTTTAAGGGGAAATTTTTTTTAAGTTCCCCCAACTTTTCAAAAAAATTTTTTAAACCAAAGGCCTTTTTGGAAATTTAATTATTACCAAATTTAAAAAAACAGTTAAAGTAAAGGGAAAAGGAGGTTTTTAAATTTTAAATTTTTTTTCCTGGGTTTTCGGTGGTTGGGACTTGGAAAAAGGGATGGTGGCATTAAAAGGTATAAGGAAGGTGAGGTTGTGTACTCTTTTATTGTTCTGGGTGTATAAAAGTGTAAAATTTACTTTTGTAACTTATTATATTTGGAATGTATAATGGGAGATGTTCTAAATGGTTTCAGTACTTTATTAACTTTTTTATTTTATTGGGAAAGTTGAAGGATCTCTATTTTTGGACTTTGTATGTATCCGGGGAGGTTCTTGATAATTACTGGGCATTCCATAATGGATTATTGTGTCTAGGATGGTAAATAAGTGTTTCTCGGTGGAAGTGTGATACTGGGTATGTGATACTGGGTAGGTGTATGAACTGGCGTTTCTTACTGGAGTGTGAAACTGGTAGTGTGATATGGGTATGTATAGAGGTAGTGTAAGAGGATGTATAGCTGGGCTTCTTATGTTTGGTAGTGTGATATATGTGATAACTGGGAAGGTAAAGACTGGGTAGTGTGTCTGGATGGATTGGTAGTGGTATAAGTATGGTTGAAGGATTATATTTAAAGTTGTGATAATCCGAGTACGTTCGAAACACTTTCAGTTATATCACTGGGATGTGATACACTGTTTTATAACTATAGTGTGATACAACATGTGAAGTTGATTCATGTGAGTATGTATTATCGGTATTATAAAAACTAATGTGTAACTAGAAGTGTGAATAACTAGATTATAACGGGTATTGATTAATATGTATGTGAATAACTGGAAGTGTAATATCATTGAACTTGTATTGTGTTGGGAAGTGTGAATAACTGGGAAGTGTGTAACTGAGGTATGCATTTATATTGGTTGTGGAAACTGGTGCTACAATTTGACAAACTGGGTATGTGATAACATGGGTAAGTGGATAATGGAAGTTGATAACTGGGAAATTGTTACTGGGAAGTGTTGATAACTGGGTAGGTGATAAAACGGAATTGTGTTGACAACTGTAGAGTGAGTAACTGAGGTAGTGTGATAATCTGGAGTTGTGTATAAGCTGGTAGTGTGTAAACAGGGTAGTGTGATAACTGGAAGTGTTAGACTAATGGGGTAGTGTTGTGATAATGGGTAGTGTGATAACTGGATGTTGATAACTGGTAGTGTGATAACTGGTATGTGATAGCTGGAGTGTGATATATGTTATGTGATAAAATCTGGGCAAATGATATAACTGAGAATGTGAAAAACTGGGTAGTTGTGTTACGGGTATGTGATAACTGGGAGTTTGAAACTGGTTTAGTGTGATAACTGGGTAGTGTGATAATGGTATTTGTGATAACTGGGGAGTGTGAATGGTGGTGATTTAACTGGTTAGTGTGATAATGTGGTAGTGTATTAACTGGGATTTGTGAATAACTGGTAAGTGTAAACTGGGTAGTGTGATAATTGGGTAGTTTGATAACTGAGTAGTGATGATAACTGGGTAGTGTGATAACTGGTTTTAGTGTATACTGGGTAGTGTGATAATGGGAAGTGTGATAACTGTGGTAGTGTGATAACTGGGTGTGTGTAACTATTATAACTGGGTAGTGTGATAACTGGGTAGTGTGATAATGGAGAATGTGATAACTGGGTAGTGTGAAAAACTGGGTAGTTGTGATAACTGGTGTCGAAGGGTAGTGTGTAACTGGTAGTGTGATAACTGGAAGTGTGATAACTGGGTAGTGTGATAACTGGGTAGTGTGATAACTGGGTAGTGTGATAACTGGGTAGTGTGATAACTGGGTAGTGTGATAACTGGGTAGTGTGATATAAGGGAAGAGTGTGATAACTGGGAAGTGTGATAACTGGGTTACTAGTGTGATAACTGGGTAGTGTGATAACTGGGTAGTGTGATAACTGGAGTGTGATAACTGGGTAGTGTGATAACTGGGAAGTGTGATAATGGGGGAAGTGTGATGATAACTGGGTAGTGTGATAACTGGGTAGTGTGATAACTGGGTAGTGTGATAACTGGGTAGTGGGGATAACTGGGAAGTGTGATAACTGAGGTAGTGTGATAACTGGGTAGTGTGATAACTGAGTAAGTGTGATAACTGGGTAGTGTGATAACTGGGAAGTGTGAATAACTGGGTAGTGTGATAACTGGGAAAGTGTGATAAACTGGGTAGTGTGATAACTGGTGGGTGTGATAACTGGGTAGTGATAACTGGTAGTGTGTAACTGGGTAGTGTGATAACTGGGAAGTGTGATAACTGGGTAGTGTGATAACTGGTAGTGTGATAACTGGGAAAGTGTGATAACGGGGTGAAAGTGTGATAACTGGGTAGTGTGATAACTGGGTAGTGTGATAACTGGGTAGTGTGATAACTGGGAAGTGTAAAACTGAAACTGGGTAATGTGATAACTGGGTAGTGTGATAACTGGGTAGTGTGAAACTGGGAAGTGTGGTAACTGGGTAGTGTGATAACTGGGTAGTGTGTAAATGGGAAGTGTGATAACTGGGAGTGTGATAACTGGGTAGTGTGATAACTGGGTAGTGTGATAACTGGGAGTGTATAACTGGGTAGTGTTGATAACTGGGTAGTGTGATAACTGGGAAGTGTGTAACTGGGTAGTGTGATAACTGGAGGTGTTAAAGTGTGATAACTGGGAAGTGTGATAACTGGGTAGTGTGATAACTGGGTAGTGTGATAACTGGGTAGTGTGATAACTGGGAAGTGTGATAACTGGGTAGTGTGATAACTGGGTAGTGTGATAACTGGAAGTGTGATAACTGGGAAGTGTGATAACTGGTAGTGTGTAACTGGGTAGTGTGATAACTGGGTAGTGTGAATAACTGGGAAGTGTGATAACTGGGTAGTGTGATAACTGGGTAGTGTGATAACTGGGAAGTGTGTTTACTGGGAAGTGTGATAATGGGTAGTGTGTAATGGTAGTGTATAACTGGGTAGTGTTTGGGATATACTGGGTAGTGTGAATAATGGGAAGTGTGATAACTGGGTAGTAGTGTGATAACTGGGAAGTGTGATAACTGGGAAGTGTGATAACTGGGAAGTGTGATAACTGGGTAGTGTGATAACTGGGTAGTGTGATAACTGGGTAGTGTGATAACTGGGAAGTGTGATAACTGAGAAGTGTGATAACTGGAGAGGTGATAACTGGGTAGTGTGATAACTGGGTAGTGTGATAACTGGGTAGTGTGAAACTGGAGAGTGTGATAACTGGGTTAGTGTGATAACTGGGAGTGTGATAACTGGGAAGTGTGATAACTGGGAAGTGTGTAACTGGGTAGTGTGATAACTGGGAAGTGTGATAACTGGGTAGTGTGATAACTGGGTAGTGTGATAACTGGGTAGTGTGATAACTGGGTAGTGTGATAACTGGGAAGTGTGATAACTGGGAAGTGTGATAACTGGGTAGTGTGATAACTGGGTAGTGTGATAACTGGGTAGTGTGATAACTGGGAAGTGTGGTAACTGGGTAGTGTGATAACTGGGTAGTGTGATAACTGGGAAGTGTGATAACTGGGAAGTGTGATAACTGGGTAGTGTGATAACTGGGTATGTGTGATAAACTGGGTAGTGTGATAAATGGGTAGTGTGATAACTGGGTTGTGGAAACTGGGAAGTGTGATAACTGGGTAGTGTGATAACTGGGAAGTGTGATAACTGGGAGTGTGATAACTGGGAAGTGTGATAAACTGGTAGTGTGATAACTGGGTATTTGTGATAACTGGGTAGTGTGATAACTGGGAGTGTGATAATTGGAAGTGTGATAACTGGGATAGTGTGATAACTGGGAGTGGATAACTGGGAAGTGTGATAACTGGGTAGTGTGGTAACTGGGTAGTGTGATAACTGGTAGTGTGATAACTGGGTAGTGTGATAACTGGGTAGTGTGATAACTGGGTAGTGTGATAATGGGAGTGTGATAACTGGGAAGTGTGAAACTGGGTAGTGTGATAACTGGGTAGTGTGATAACTGGGTAGTGTGATAACTGGGAAGTGTGATAACTGGGAAGTGTGATAACTGGGTAGTGTGATAACTGGGTAGTGTGATAACTGGGAAGTGTGATAACTGGGTAGTGTGATAACTGGGTAGTGTGATAACTTGGTAGTGTGAAAAACTGGGTAGTGTGATAACTGGGAGTGTGATAACTGGGAAAGTGTGATAACTGGGTAGTTGATAACTGGTAGTTGATAACTGGGAAGTGTGATAACTGGGTAGTGTGATAACTGGGTAGTGTGATAACTGGGTAGTGTGATAACTGGGAAGTGTGATAACTGGGTAGTGTGATAACTGGGTAGTGTGATAACTGGGAAGTGTGATAACTGGGTAGTGTGATAACTGGGAAGTGTGATAACTGGGTAGTGTGATAACTGGGTAGTGTGATAACTGGGTAGTGTGATAACTGGGAAGTGTGATAACTGGGTAGTGTGATAACTGGGTAGTGTGATAACTGGTAGTGTGATAAATGGGAAGTGTGATAACTGGGTAGTGTGATAACTGGGAAGTGTGATAACTGGGTAGTGTGATAACTGGGTAGTGTGATAACTGGGAAGTGTGATAACTGGGTAGTGTGATAACTGTGTAGTGTGATAACTGGGTAGTGTGATAACTGGGTAGTGTGATAACTGGGTAGTGTATACTGGATGTGATAACTGGGTAGTGTGATAACTGGGAAGTGTGATAACTGGGAAGTGTGATAACTGGGTAGTGTGATAACTGGGAAGTGTGATAACTGGGTAGTGTGATAACTGGGAAGTGTGATAACTGGGATAGTGTGAAAAACTGGGTAGTTTTGATAACTGGGTAAGTGTGATATAACTGGGAAGTGTGATAACTGGGTAAGTGTGATACTGGGTAGTGTGATAACTGGGTAGTGTGATAACTGGGAAGTGTGATAACTGGGTAGTGTGATAACTGGAAGGTGAAACTGGTAGTGTGATAACTGTGGAGTGTGATAATGGGAGTGTGATAACTGGGTAGTGTGATAACTGGGTAGTGTGATAACTGGGTAGTGGTTGGATAACTGGAAGTGTGATAACTGGGAAGTGTGATAAACTGGGTAGTGTGATAACTGGGTAGTGTGATAACTGGGAAGTGTGATAACTGTGTAGTGTGATAACTGGGTGTGAAATGTGTAGTGTGATAACTGGGAAAGTGTGATAACTGGGAGTGTGGATAACTGGGTAGTGTGATAACTGGGTAGTGTGATAACTGGGAGTGTGATAACTGGGAAGTGTGATAACTGGGATAGTGTGATAACTGGGTAGTGTGATAACTGGGTAGTGTGATAACTGGGTAGTGTGATAACTGGGTAGTGTGATAATGGAAGTGTGATAACTGGGTAGTGTGATAACTGGGTAAGTGTGATAACGGGGAGTGTGATAATGGGTAGTGTGATACTGGGAGTGTGATAACTGGTAGTGTGAAAAACTGGGTAGTGTGATAACTGGGTAGTGTGATAAATGGGTAGTGTGATAACTGGGTAGTGTGATAACTGGGTAAGTGTGATAATGGGTAGTGTGATAACTGGGAAGTGTGATAACTGGGTAGTGTGATAACTGGGAAGTGTGATAAGGGGTAAAGTGTGGTAACTGGGTAGTGTGATAACTGGGTAGTGTGGAATAACTGGGAAGTGTGATAACTGGGTAGTGTGATAACTGGGTAGTGTGATAACTGGGTAGTGTGATAACTGGGTAGTGTGATAACTGGGTAGTGTGATAACTGGGTAGTGTGATAACTGGGTAGTGTGATAACTGGGAAGTGTGATAACTGGGAAGTGTGATAACTGGGAAGTGTGATAACTGGGTAGTGTGATAACTGGGTAGTGTGATAACTGGGTAGTGTGTAACTGGGATTTATTGGTAGTGTGATAACTGGGTAGTGTGATAACTGGGAAGTGTGATAACTGGGAGTGTGATAACTGGGAGTGGGGATAACTGGGTAGTGTGATAACTGGGTAGTGTGATAACTGGGTAGTGTGATAACTGGGTAGTGTGATAACGGTGTGATAATGGAAGTGTGATAACTGGGTAGTGTGATAACTGGGTAGTGTGATAATGGGTAGTGTGATAACTGGGTAGTGTGATAACTGGGAAGTGTGATAACTGGAAGTGTGATAAACTGGGTAGTGTGATAACTGGGAAGTGTGATAACTGGGAAGTGTGATAACTGGTGTAGTGTGGTAACTGGGTATGTATAACTGGGGAGTGTGATAACTGGGAAGTGTGATAACTGGGTAGTGTGATAACTGGGAAGTGTGATAACTGGGTAGTGTGATAACTGGTTGTAAGGGGTGTGGATAACTGGGTATGTGAAACTGGTAGTTATAACTGGGTAGTGTGATAACTGGGAGTGTGTTAACTGGGTAGTGTGATAACTGGGTAGTGTGATAACTAGGTGATAATGGTGTGTATAACGGAAGTGTGATAATGTATGTGATAACTGGGTAGTGTTAATGGTAGTGTGATAACTGGGAAGTGTGATAATGGGTAGTGTGATAAATGGGTAGTGTGATAATGTAGGGGATAAACTGGGAAGTGTGATAACTGGGTAGTGTGATAACTGGTAGTGTGATAACTGGGTAGTGTGATAACTGGGTAGTGTGATAACTGGGTAGTGTGATGGGTAGTGGATAACTGGGTAGTGTGATAACTGGGAAGTGTGATAACTGGGTAGTGTGATAACTGGGTAGTGTGATAACTGGGTAGTGTGATAACTGGGTAGTGTGATAACTGGAAGTGTGTATAACTGGGAAGTGTGATTGTAGTGAACTGGGTAGTGTGTTTACTGGGTAGTGTGATAACTGGGAAGTGTGATAACTGGAAGTGTGATAACTGGGTAGTGTATAACTGGGAAGTGTGATAACGGGGGGTTTGTTGGAGTGTGATAACTGGGTAGTTGTGATAACTGGGAAGTGTGATAACTGGTAGTGTGATAACTGGGTAGTGTGATAACTGGGTAGTGTGTAACTGGGTAGTGTGATAACTGGGAATGTGATAACTGGGAGTGTGATAACTGGGATAGTGTGATAACTGGGTAGTGTGATAACTGGGAAGTGTGATAACTGGGAGTGTGATAACTGGGAGTGTGATAACTGGGTAGTGTGATAACTGGGAAGTGTGATAACTGGGTAGTGTGATAACTGGGAAGTGTGATAACTGGGTAGTGTGATAACTGGGTAGTGTGATAACTGGGTAGTGTGATAACTGGGAAGTGTGATAACTGGGTAGTGTGATAACTGGGAAGTGTGATAACTGGGTAGTGTGATAACTGGGTTTAGTGTGATAACTGGGTAGTGTGATAACTGGGAAGTGTGATAACTGGGTAGTGTGATAAACTGGGTATGTGATAACTGGGTAGTGTTGGGTAAACTGGGTAGTGTATAACTGGGAAGTGTGATAACTGGGTAGTGTGATAACTGGGTAGTGTGTAAACGGGTAGTGTGATAACTGGGAAAGTGTGATAACTGGGAGTGGTGGATAACTGGGTAGTGTGATAACTGGGTAGTGTGATAACTGGGTAGTGTGATAACTGGGTAGTGTGATAACTGGGTAGTGTGATAACTGGGTAGTGTGATAACTGGGAAGTGTGATAACTGGGTAGTGTGATAACTGGGTAGTGTGATAACTGGGTAAAACTGGGAAGTGTGATAACTGGGAGTGTGATAACTGGGTAGTGTGATAAATGGGTAGTGTGATAACTGGGAAGTGTATAATGGTAGTGTGATAACTGGGTAGTGTGATAACTGGGAAGTGTGATAACTGGGTAGTGTGATAACTGGGAAGTGTGATAATGGAAGTGTGATAACTGGGTAGTGTGATAACTGGGATTAGGGGTGTTGATAACTGGTTAGGTTGATAACTGGGAAGTGTGATAACTGGGAAGTGTGATAACTGGGAAGTTGATATAACTGGGTAGTGTGATAACTGGGAGTGTGATACTGGGAAGTGTGATAACTGGGAAGTGTGATAACTGGGAAGTGTGATAACTGGGAAGTGTGATAACTGGGAAGTGTGATAACTGGGAAGTGTGATAACTGGGAAGTGTGATAACTGGGTAGTGTGATAACTCGTGTCTGAACGATATAGAACATTTGAGACATTTGACAATATATTCACACAGTGTTCTGTGTATGGCAGAAGTTAGTTGAGTGAAGGAGTCGCATCTAAGATGTTACGTATAGTCTAGAAAACCGACAAATTCAATAATGAGACACGTGCAACATTTTAGAATATTTATGGAGGAAACGTTTCGCCAGCCAGTGACTTCTTCAGTACAGTACAGAGAATTATCCACAAATAATCCGCGGATTAACTTTGTATTGTTCCTGTCACGGTATTGTGCCATTTTGTTCTTTAATACAGAGAAGAACGTAGGAGGATGAGGAGTGTGAGGTAATCAGTCCCTCAGCTTAGAGTCGATGTGTTCAGTCCATCAATCTTGAATGATGAATTTAACACATAGACTCCAGGCTGAGGGACTGATTACCTCAAACTACCCTTCATCTTCCACCGTTCTTCTCTGTATTGGACTGAAGAAGCCACTGGCTGGCGAAACGTTTCCTCATTAAAGATCCCCAAATAGTGCACAGTACCTTAGATGCTTCTGTAGAACTAGAAGTGAGAGAAACGAATGTTAACCATCACCCCTTCCTCTGTCCTTCCTCCCTCCTTCCTCCCTCTTTCTTCCCAGGAGGATACGAATGGAGGTTGTGGAGAGAAAGTTCTTGCTCTTCCTGTAGAAGACACGACGAAGACACAGGTGGAAGTTAGGAGATGTAGAAGGGAAGAGAAGGATCTCAGATGACTTCCCCTCCCACCCCTACCTTCGTGAGAGACCGAGTGGTGAAGAAATAGAAGGGATCTTTGCCTCCTCCTTCCCCTACCTCTCTTAATCACTCATTCCATCCACCCTCATCATCTTCTCATGCAGCTGGAAGGTGGTGTAGGGTAAGAGGGAAAGTGGTTAAGAAACGAGATAGAAGAAAGCGAAGATTGAAGTGAAGAGAGGGGAAGATGGAAAGGAAAAAGGAAAAGAAGGGAAGATTGGAAGGAAGAAGGAAGAGAAGGGAAGATCAGAAGGAAGAAGAAGGAAGAGAGGGAAAGATGGAGACGAAGAAGGAAGAAGGAAGAAAGAGGAAGATAGGAAGGAGATAGAAGATAGGGGAAGATGGAAAGGAATGAAAAGAAGAGAGGGGAAGATGGAAAGAATGAAAAGGAAGAGAGGGAAGAGGAAGTTATCAGCTTCCAATACTCCTAAGTGGGGAGAGGGGAGCTGGAAGAGAAAATGTTGTAAGTTTGCTCCTCTCTCTCTCTCTCTCTCTCTCTCTCTCTCTCTCTCTCTCTCTCTCTCTCTCTCTCTCTCTCTCTCTCTCTCTCTCTCTCTCTCTCTCTCTCTCTCTCTCTCTCTTTCTCTGAGTTATTGCAACCAGGGTCACTTGCTAATACACATAAATGACGTACCACATGGGACTGAGTCTTTGTGTCTGTGTCTGTGTCTGCCGACGATATAAAATGTCTGCGAGGGATGAGAATAGAAGAGAACAAAGATAGACTCCAGGGAGTCCTGGACAAGTTGCAGACGTGGTTCAGTAAGTAGCTGTTGGAGCTCAAGACAAGGAAATGTGTGGTCATGTAGACCTGAGAAGGAGAGGGAAGACTACAGAGTATAGCCTGGGAAATGAGATGTATAAATTATAAAATGATAAAAATCTGGATTTTAGGATACTATCGATCAGGAGGAGATACACAGGAGGTACACGGGAGGCACACGGGAGGAATACAGGAGGTACAAGGGAGGTACATGGGAGGTATACAGGAGGTACACAGTAGGTATACGGGAGATACACAGGAGTTACACGGGAGGCTACACAGGTGGTATACAGGAGGTACACAGGTGGCATACAGGAGGTACACAGGTGGCATACAGGAGGTACACAGGTGGTACACAGGAGGTACACAGGAAGTATACATGAACATTACATTCCAGTAGCATATGTAGGATCAAGAGTAATCAGAAGAGAATTCACGATATTTAGCCAATAAACCTTCATAATTTAAAACACGACATGTGTTAGGCTCAACATCGAGGTCGTAACACCAGCGTGGAGCCTCACCGCTTCGTCGATCACGAGCAGAAAATCGAAAAAGTTTAAAGTTTTGCAACCAAACAAGTTCCAGAGTTGAGAGTATTTCATTATTAGAAGCGACTGAAGAAACTGAGCCTAATGACTCTGCCGAAGACCACTAGAAAAGACTTTATAACAATGTATAAAGTTTTACGTTAAATTGATACGACAGACAGGAAAAGACAGCAAAAGGTTCGGGAACATGAATACACATGTTGAAGCTGAAGACATAGATGCTAGGAAGTACTTTTTTAGTCTTGGTGGTTGAAAACTGGAATATGTTGAATAAGAAATGGTGAAGGAACACTATATAAACAGCTTGAAGAGTAGGTATGATGAGGCACAAGGTGCAAAAAATTATTAATACTGATCGAAGCAGTCTAGGTGGAACCAGGAGTTGAGATTCGAGCCCCTCAAACAAAGTTCGGTGAGTATATTTCGATAAGTAAACACACACACACGCATATATAAACACACACACACACACACACACACACACACACCACACACACACACAAACACACACACACACACACACACAAGAGAAGAGAAGAGAAGAGCTCACTCGAGCAGAGCAAAGTTACTGGTAATGGGCGATTTCAACCACAGGGAGATCGACTGGGAAAACCTGGAGCCACATGGGGTCCCGAAACATGGAGAGCCAAGATGATGGATGTGACTGAAACCCATGCATCAACATGTAGGACACAACCAAAGAGAGAGGGAGGATGACCAGCAAGACGGGATCTTGTGTTCACCCTGAGTAGTTCAGACATTGAGGATATCACTTACGAGAGGCCCCTTGGAGCTAGCGATCATGTGGTTCTGAGTTTTGACTATATAGTAGATTTACAAGTGGAGAAGGTAACAGGAACTGAAGGGGACAGGCCAAACTATAAAAGGGGGGACTACACAGGTATGAGAAACTTCCTGCAGGAGGTTCAGTGGGACAGAGAAATGGTGGGAAAATCAGTAAACGAGATGATGGAATATGTGGCAACAAGTGAAAGGGAGGCAGAGGAAAGTTTTGTTCCCAAGGGAAACAGAAATAATAGGAAGACCAAAACGAGTCCCCTTTGGTTTACCCGAAGGTGTAGGGAGGCAAAAACTAAGTGCAACAGAGAATGGAAAAGGTACAGGAGCATAGACCCAGGAAAACAAGGAGATTAGTAAAGAGCCAGAAACGAGTATGCACAGATAAGGAGGGAGGCCCAGCGACAGTATGAAAACGACATAGCATCGAAAGTCAAATCTGACCCAAACTGCTGTATAGCCACATTAGGAGGAAAACAACAGTCAAGGACCAGGTGATAAGGTGAGGAAAGAAGGTGGAGGAACTCACAAGAAACGATCAAGAGGGATGTGAGGAGCTCAACACGAGATTTAAGGAAGTATTTACAGTAGAGACAGGAAGGACTCTGGGGGGACAGACCAGATGGGGACCCAGCAAGGATAACCAACAAGTGTTGGACGACATACATACAGATGAGGAGGAGGTGAAGAAACTGCTAAGGGACATCGATACCTCAAAGGCAATGGGACCGGACAACATCTCCCCGTGGGTCCTTAGAGAGGGGCAATATGTTTTTGCGTGCCACTTACCACAATCTTCAACAAAATCCCTGGAAACTGGGCAACTACCTGAGGTATGGAAAACGGCAAATGTAGTTCCCACTTTTAAAAAAAGGGGACAGAAAAGAGGCACTAAACTATAGAACCGTGTCATTGACGTGTATAGTATGAAAAAAATTATGGAGAAGATATCAGGAGGAGAGGGTGGAGCACCTGGAACGGAACAGGAGTATAAATGCCAACCAGCACGGATTCACGGAAGGCAAATCCTGTCAACAAACCTTCTGGAGTTTTTTTGATAAAATAACAGAAGTAAGACAAGAGAGAGAGGGGTGGGTTGATTGCATCTCTTGGACTGCAAGAAGGCCTTTGACACAGTTCCTCACAAGAGATTAGTGCAGAAGCTAGAGCATCAGGCGCATATAACAGGGAAAGGGGACTGCAATGGATCAGAGAATACCTTTACAGGGAGGCAACAACGAGTCATGGTACGTAATGATGTACACAGTGGGCACCCGTGACGAGCGGGGTCCCACAGGGGTCGGTCCTAGGGCCAGTGCATTTTTGGTATATGTGAACGACATGACGGAAGGGGTTTAAAACTCAGAAGTGTCCCTGTTTGCAGATGATGTGAAGTTAATGAGGAGAATTAAATCTGATGAGGACCAGGCAGGACTTCAAAGAGACCTGGACAGACTGGACACCTGGTCCAGCAAATGGCTTCTCGAATTTAATCCTGCCAAATGCAAAGTCATGAAGAAAGGGGAAGGGGACAGAAGACCACAGACAGAGTATAGGCTAGGTGGCCAAAGACTGCAAACCTCACTCAAGGAGAAAGATCTTGGGGTGAGTATAACACCGAGCATGTCTCCGGAAGCACACATCAATCAGATAACTGCTGCAGCATATGGGCGCCTGGCAAACCTGAGAACAGCATTCCGATACCTTAGTAAGGAATCATTCAAGACACTGTACACCGTGTATGTCAGGCCCATACTGGAGTATGCAGCACCTGTTTGGAACCCGCACTTGATAAAGCACGTCAAGAAACTAGAGAAAGTACAAAGGTTTGCGACAAGGTTAGTTCCAGAGCTAAGGGGAATGTCCTATGAAGAAAGATTAAGGAAATCGGCCTGACGACACTGGAGGACAGGAGGGTCAGGGAGACATGATAACGACATATAAAATACTGCGTGAATAGACAAGGTGGACAAAGACAGGATGTTCCAGGGAGGGGACACAGAAACAAGAGGCCACAATTGGAAGTTGAAGACACAAATGAGTCAGAGAGATAGTAGGAAGTATTTCTTCAGTCATAGAGTTGTAAGGCAGTGGAATAGCCTAGAAAATGACGTAGTGGAGGCAGGAACCATACACAGTTTTAAGACGAGGTTTGATAAAGCTCATGGAGCGGGGAGAGAGAGGGCCTAGTAGCAACCGGTGAAGAGGCGGGGCCAGGAGCTAGGACTCGACCCCTGCAACCACAAATAGGTGAGTACAAATAGGTGAGTACACACACACACACACACGCACAACTCGACCCCTGCAACTACATATAGCTGAGTACATACATAAATTAAGAAGACTAAACAATCATCAACTGGAGATAGATAAGAGACAGAGAGAGACACAAACCAAGAAAGTCCAGGAGATGAGAAGAAAATAGAAACGGTAAATGACTCTGGAGAATTAAAGGTAGAGGAGGAAACCTTGATGGGACAGGAAGAAGAGAACATGATGCACAGAGCTCTCATGGTTCTCAGGTTAAATGAAGACAGAGAACCTGAGACTGAGAGCAAAGGAAGAAGGCAAAAGGAGGAGGAAGAAATGGAAAATCTGATGTAGTATATAGGAGCTACAAGTGAGATAAGCAAAATCTGTGTTCTTCGGCAAGGTATGTAAGCAGAAGGAAAGATGAGGCTACTGTGAATTCTGTTTACTGGACCAGAAGCAAGGAGCCTAGTTATAAGAAGGAAATCAAGTCTGACGGGATCTCGCAAATTCGACAGTTTATATCAAGGAAAGTAAGATGGAGGCACAGAGAAAGGCAGAAAGAGAGTCATGGAAATGAAGAATGAAGCAAAAGAGGAACAGAACAGGGAACAAGCCAATTGTTTCAGAAGAGGAGGAACAACAAACAGTCATTGAAAGGCCCCAACACCTTCAGAAGTTAAATAAGAATGGAGCATGCCCAGAGAAGAGCAAGAAATAAAAGAATTAAACTGTGGTTCTCAAATGTAGATGGAGTCACTAATAAAAATGACATCACGAGAGAAAGATTTGGAGAAAATCCTGATATTATAGCTATTATAGAGACGAGGCTCTCGGGAATAATAACAAATACGATATTCCCAGAGGCTACCGAACAAGAAAAGAACGGGAAAACAGAGGTGCAGGAGGAGTAGCAATGACTATTAGAAAGCACTAGAGATTTGAGGTACTAGGTAACCTGGAAACAGTTGATTTCATAAATTATGAAGCAAGTTCTATAATGTCCAGAAAGACGAAAGTGATAGTGGTTGTGATACACAAAGCACTAGAAAACATCAAGAGACCACCAGAGGAGTATGATCTGAATAACAGAACAATGATTTACAAACAGGAGACAGTGGCAGAGAGCAAGAAGCTAACCTCTACTACTAGTACTAGGATATACCAACCTTTACACTAGTACTAGGACATACCGACCTTTATGGAGGCAATAATGAAGAACTTTCCGAGACATCATGTCAAGGAAACAAGAGCGAGGGGAGATGAACCAGCAAGACTTGACCTGGTTTATGCACATAATTATTATGACTTGCCCTAGGTGCCAACGATCATGGGAATAGAAAAGAAATAGAGGAAGCGAGAACAGAAAATCAGACTAAAGATGGAGTGAGAAACCTTCTGAGGGATGTGCAATGAAAAGACAAATAGAGGACAAAACTGTACAAGAAACGACGAAGTAATGAAGGCAAAGTGCCAGAAGGCAAAGGAAGAATTTGTAATGAACGCAATGACAGAAAACAAGAAAAAAACAGGAGAAAAGCCATGGCCCATTCAAGAATGTAGAGAGGCAAAGGAGAAGAGCAAGAAGGCTTGGAAGAAATACAGAATAAAACAAACCATAGAAAACCTGTTGCCAAACAGAGAGCTAGAGAAGCTGAAAGTCAGTTTGAAAAGTACAGCATCAAAGGCCAAAATTGAAGCAAAGTTACTACACAGCCACATAAGAAAAAATCAACTATGAAGAACCAAGTGACAACTCTGCAGAAGGATAATAAGACACTTATATGAATTGACAGTGGAGTATAAAAGGAACTTAACGAAAGAATAAGTGATCTTTACTGACGAAACTGGCGAGTTTCCAGAATGCACTGTTACCATAACACAACAAAATTTGCTAAAAAAAAGCATCAGCACAAAATAAGAAGATGTAATGAGACTACCAAGCGGGCTTCATGCAACAAAAGCAATGGAACCAAACAATATTTCACCGTGGGTACTGAGAGAAAGAGCAGATGCACGTATGATCTAATAACAAAGGTATTCAGCCACTATCTCCTTTCAGAATAAATGCAAGAAAGAGGCAAATGTGGTCCCTATATATACAAAAATGGGGACAGAGCCATTGAACTACATTCATACTGTAACATGCATACTGTTAAAAAGTTCTAGAGAAGATAATAAGAAAAGGACATTGGCGCACTTAGAGAGAAGATTCTTTAGAGAATGCAAGCACAGATTTATGGATGGAAAAGCCGGTCTTACAAATTTGCTGAGGTTGTTCGAGGTGTCAGATAGATAAAACAAGAAAGACATTGCTGGGCGAAATGCATATGCACAAGTAAGACGGGAGGCCCAGTGACAATACGAAAATGCATTGCAGGGGCGAAAGCCAAATCTGACCCGAAGCTGTTGTACAGACACTTCAGGAGGAAAACAACAGTCATGGACCAGGTAATCAGGTTAAAGAAGAAAGGAGGGGAGATCATAAGAAACGATCGCTAATTACGCGAGGAGCTCAACATGAGATTCAAAGAAGTGTTCACAGAGGAGACAGAAGGGACTCCAGAAAGACAAAGAGGTGGGATACACCTTCAGCTGTTGGACACAATACATACAACCGAGGAAGAAGTGAAGAGGCTGCTAAGCGAGCTAGATACCTCAAAGGCGATGCGGCTGGATAACATCTCTCCATGGGTCCTGAGAGAGGGAGCAGAGGCGCTATGTGTACCACTAACAACAATCTTCAACACATCTATCAAAACAGGGTGACTACCTGAGGTATGGATGACAGCAGACGTAGTCCCAATCTTTAAAAAAGGAGACAGACATGAAGCATTAAACTACAGACCAGTGTCACTGACATGTATAGCATGAAAAGTCATGGAAATGGTTATCAGGAGAAGAGTGGTGGAGCACCTAGAAAGAAATTAGTTTATGAACGACAACCAGCACGGTTTCAGGGACGAGAAATCCTGTGTCACAAACCTACTGGAGTATAACGACGAGATAACAGAAGTAAGGCAAGAGAGAGAGAGGGGTGGATAGACTGCATTTTCTTAGACTGCAAAAGGCTTTCGACACAGTTCCTTACAAGAGATTAGTTAAAAAGCCAGACGATTAGGCAAGCATAACAGGAAAGGCATGCAATAGATCAGAGAATACCTGACAGGGAGGCAACAGCGAGTCATGGTAAGTGACGAGGTGTCAGAGTGGTCGCCTGTGACGAGCGGGGTTCCACAAGGGTCACTCCTAGGACCGGTGCTGTTTCTTGTATATGTGAATGACATACCGGGAGGGATAGACTCAGAAGTGTCCCTGTTTGCAGATCATGTGAAGTTAATGTGGAGAATTAAATCGGATGAGGATCAGACAAATCTACAAAGGGACCTGGACAGGCTGCAGACCTGGTTCAGCAAATGGCCCCTGGAATTTAACCCTACCAAATGCCAAGCCATGAAGATCGGGAAACGGCAAAGAAGACCACAGAGTACAGGCTAGGGGGCCAAAGATTGCAAACCTGTCTCGAGGAAAAGCATCTTGGTACTCCAAGCAATCTCCTGAGGCACACATCAACCAGATAACTGCAACAGCATATGGTCGCCTGGCAAACCTAAGAATAGCGTTCGGATACCTCAGTAAGGAATCGTTCAAGACTCTCTACACTGTGTACGTCAGGCCCATCTTGGAGTATGCAGCACCAGTTTGGAACCCACACCTGGTCAAGCAAGTTAAGAAATTAGAGAAAGTGCAAAGGTTTGCAACAAGACTAGTCCCGGAGCTAAGAGGAATGTCCTATGAGCAAAGGTTAAGGGAAATCGATCTGACGACACTGGAGAACATGAGGGATAGGGGGGCCATGATGACGACTTGTAAAATACTGCGAGAAATTGACAAGGTGGACAGAGAAATGATGTTCCAGAGATGGGGCAAAGCAACAAGGGGTCGCAATTGGAAGTTAAAGACTCAGATGAGTCAGAGGAATGTTAGGAAGTATTTCTTCAGCTATAGAGTTGTCATGAAATGGAATAGTTTGAAAAGTGGAGGCAGGATCCATGCATAGTTGTAAGATGTGGTATGATAAAGCTCATAAACCATACTACGGGCGGTATTTGAACCCGCGGTCAGAGAGAGGACCTAGTAGCAACCAGTGAAGGGGTGGAGCCAGGAGCTTTTGCTTGACCCCTGCATCCACAATTAGGTGAGTACACACACACACACACACACACACACACACACACACACACACACACACACACACACACACACACACACACACACACACAATTTAAAGCATCTACACCAAATCACCTGAGACAAAAGAGTTTCCAGATTGCTGGAAATTAGCATTTGTAGTACTGGTTTTCAAAACAGGAAACACAAGAGGCACTGACCTGCATTCAAGTATCGCTGACATGTACACCCTGCAGTGTGATCCAGAGGATAATAAGTCGCTAGTGTGCAAGTGCGTTGGTTCAGAGATGGGACATCCTGCCTAACTAACCTAACTGAATTATGTGGCAGGATGACAAAGGTCAGTGAGGGAAAAAGAAGAAAGGCAAAGTCCCTTTTTCCGGTTTGTCAAATTACATTTGGCAATGTCGATCACACGAGACTAGAGCACTAGGCTAAAATGACTAGTAATACTATATCGCATTAAATAACAAAATACTCAAGAACCAGACGGCAGGGAACTACTGTGAGAGTTGTTAGGAAAGTAAGATGTATCAAGTGGAGTACCACACGTTTTATTTCTTGAACGAGTACTGTTCTTTATATACGCAAATTATGTGAAATAGACTTCTACATGTTAATACTTGATGATGGTGCAAAATAAAGAAAGCTGTGGATTGTGACATGCTGCAGGAAGAATTAAACAAGCTACGGGAATACCAAAACAATGTGACGACTAGAATATAACCCCAGTAAACTGGGCTATGAGGTAAGGATCAGGAGGTGGGAGACAAGAGGAAGAGAAGAGAAGAGGTCCTAGGACTGAACATCCTGCTGTATCCGTCACCAGAGACACGCAAGAACATCGTCGGCATACCTGGAGTTACCTGGAGAGAGTTCCGGGGGTCAACGCCCCCGCGGCCCGGTCTGTGACCAGGCCTCCTGAAACTGAACGAGGAGGCATTCAAATCAGTGCTCGTAGCAGAACTATGTCTGGTACTAGAGTAACTGCATCAGCATGAAACCCTTATGCCAAGATTTGAGGATTTATGCAATGCTGGTCCTAGAACTACGAAAGCTCGGATACTGAGAAAGGTTTACGGAACTAAATTTTGTGTCAGTAGAAGATGGGAGAACCAGAAAAGACATGATTGCAAATTCTAAGATAAACAGACATAGATAAACTAAACAAGGACGTACTATTGAAACAGAATTATTATTATTATATTCCTGGTGAACACTAAATCAATACGGATTACGCAGGGATCATACAACTGGAAACGAGATTCAAATGAGCCAAAGTGACATAAGGAAGAATTCCTCGCGTGTAAGAGTAGTAAACAAACAGAATGGCTTCAATATATGGATTCAGTAGTATTTAAGACTGAGACTCCCCCCCCAAAAAAAAAAAAATAGTGGGGCAGGAAGTTACAATAGTTACCTGGTGGATCTCGGCCAACACGTATCCAAATGTGTTGAAAACTTATATAAAACACTGACACGTGTACAACAGTTGATATGAGGCTTCAGCTTCATATCGTTCCAGATCATGAAGCTCAGCTCTTCGCCAGGCTGAGGGACTGACCCCCTCATGTCTTCAAGGCTGAAGGAGTGATTACATCTTCATTTCACTACTACACCTGCTGCCTCTGTTACACTGTTACACGTGTGTTAATCACAGCTATGTAAAAGGAAAGCACTAGCGGAGACAGACAGCAATAGTGTAAACTATTTCAAGAATTAATAAGCGTTCTGTAAAATCTCATTTTCATCAGATAATTTATTTAACGAAAAGTTTCCCTTGAGTCTAATCTAACAATGTCAGTTAACTTCAGAATATTATAAAAGCTTTTCTTTCGCCATTTTGAAGGCGTCGGAGAAATGGGCCACCGGATAATCATACATAAACTAGCTAACATTTAACGACATGTCGAAGCCAGACGTACGGAGGCGGTCTCAGGTATATACGAGTGGCTAGAGCATACACAAGACGTGATTACTTGCTGCAAGAGGTTTTCCAATGCCCATCATGTAATTTCAGAGAATATGTGAAGAGATAATTCTGCATGTGAGATCAACCTTGGTACAGCTGTTTTTCTGTAAGGTCTTTCTCGTTGACTCATCATGGATGGGCAAGAGCTTAGCAACGTCACTCATTAAGGAAATGAACGCTCGTCTTTACCCCTCGCGGTAAAACACCTGTCGGAGAATCCCAAATAACAGCCTATTATGAAACCTCTAAATTACCAGCAAGGTTAAAAAAAAATGTGTTTAAGAGACTGCACCGGAGCCAGGACTCTACATGGTAAACATCCATCCAGAGCTTCAAACAGCAACAATGACCTCCGGTGACAATGCCTTCAGAATAGAACCTTTAACAGTTCAAGGATCACAAGCGTATAAAGCTGCCATGCTCTTCCATCCGGGAGCTGCGGAGGGTTTCAAAGCATTAAGATATCATATCATCAAATACATGTTTCACTTCAGCAGATCCTCAGATTCACAAGTTGCTTTTTTACGTAATTATTGTAGGCAGTAATTTCAACATGCTTGTATAAGTTAATTAGTAAAAACAAAAGTAATTACCTTGAGATTTACCTGGAGAGAGTTCCAGGGGTCAACGCCCCCGCGGCCCGGTCTGTGACCAGGCCCCCTGGTCAAAGACTATATATACTATCTATAGATATATCACAATAAGTACAATTTGCAACATAGTGGCTTCTGTTCCATTAGCCGTACTTATTACCAAACGATAATCTGAACAACCAAACCTAAACTAACAACACCAAAATAACGTTTGTCGAGAAATTATGAGTGTTTCAATATAAATCTAACGATTGTATTTTGAAGTGTAAGTATGTATACGGCATATTTCTGGTGGTAAAGACAGTATGTGGCATTTTTACTTATACGTAAGTTAGAATCCAACTTATGCAAGTAAGGTGCATAACAAACAGTAACGGAAGGACAGGTTGCTAACTCAGCTCTTGCGGGTATTACAGAACCCTTCCTCTCCAAGCTTACAAGATTCCCCAGTGTGTGTCTTACTGACAAGGTCCTTCATGTCATTATACTCCGCATTTTAGTTGCATTCTTCTGCATCACAAAAAAGTTGTAACGTCGCTGTGGTTCTTTCAGCACAATGCACAACAGAGACTCGATTTTAGGCCCAGAAATTACGGTACTCTCTCAACGTATTGAGGCTGTTGGTGATATTAACAGAGGAATCAAACCCATCAATGTAACAATGATAACGTCAGCCAGGATGCAATCATCATGATGAATACAGTTCAAGCTATGCGACGAAAAGAGATTTAATGTGGTTTTGGATCTTAGACCTAGCGAGCCAGAGGATTCGAACCTAAGTCGTTTTGGCCCACCTCATGATGATGAGCAAAAATCGCACATGATGCTCTAATCCACGGGACCACGCAATCATACAAAAATGATGCACCCAGCAGAGCTAGGTGTTTTACCATCATCCGAGGGCATACAGTGGTGTGGGTGCCTTTGAGCTAATTCCATTCTACTCCCCGTTTGGTGTACTAGCCTCATGAGCAGCATATTCGAATCCTCGGCTAGTCACAGTGTTGTTATTGATTAATACCACTCGTTCATGGACACAATAATACATATATGCTGCTCGTGAGGCTAGTACATCAAACTGGGAGTAGAATGAAGTTAGTTCAAAGGCACCCACACCACCGTATGTTGTCGGATGATGTTAAAACACCTAGCTCTGCTGGGTGCGTCATTTGTGTAGGATTGCGTGGTCCCGTGGGTTAGAGCATCATGTGTGATTTTCGCTCACCATGGGTTCGAATCCTCGGGCTCGCTAGGTCTAAGATCCAAAACTACAGTATGTATGTATTATAATATTATATATATTATATTTATTATTTTAATATATATTATAATTATAATATAATTGCAAAACAACACTCTGAAAATATAGAGATAATTCAAGCGCTTTCGTGAGCTACCACATTATCAAGGAACTATAGTTTTCATAGTTCATTAGATAATGTGAGTAGGTCAGAAAGCGCTTGAAAATTTTCATATTCTTTCAAGTGGTTGTTTTGCATATTCTGCAATCACCTGTTTACTGTGATCTTATTGCATATATATATATATATATATATATATATATATATATATATATATATATATATATAATATATATATATATATATATATATATATATATATATATATATATATATATATGTATGTATGTCGTGCCGAATATGTAAAACTGGTCAATTAGCAAGAACTCATTTAAAATTAAGTCCTTTCTGAAATTTTCTCTTATACGTTTAAAGATATATTTTTTCATTAATGATAATGTAAAAAATTTTAATTTTGCAACAAAAGAATCTTAGAAAACTTACCTAACCTTATTATAACAAGCGCAATTTATTTTAACCTAACCCAACTAAATATATTTTAGATTTGTTTACAATAATTTAATACTAAACAAACGCAGTGAAATATATTTTTTTTCGTTAGGTTTAGAATGATTTTGGCGAAATTATTGCATACACAAAATTTTGCTTGTCCTATATGGCAAGATGAGCGTGCTTTTAAGCCAAGATCGCAAGTTCTGCCTATTCGACACGACATATATATATATATATATATATATATATATATATATAATATTTAATATATATATATATTATATATATATATATATAATATATTATATAATATAATATATATATTATATTAAATAATATATACGTTATATATGATATATATAATAAATATAAATATATCAAAGAGAGAGAGAGAGAATGAGAGAGAGGAACAATCGGCCGTCACCACCGAGTTGCAGGGTAACCCAAAATAAAAGTAAAACCCAAAAAGAAAATAACTATTCATCTCCAATTCAAACTTTACCTCCACATAATCACTGTTTTTGCAGAGGTGCCCAGAATACAACAGTTTAGGAGTATATATGTAAATAAATACACATATATCCTCCAAACTTCCAATATCTCAAATCCTCCTTCAGAGTGAAGGCATCGTACTTCCCATTTCCAGAATAATTCCATAAATGCCGAACATTTAACGGGGTTGTCTTGGGAAACTCATTTGGTTGCTGTTCGTGAGTTTTTCTAATGGGTTAGCTTCTTAGTTTTTAAAGCCCGATCGAGTACTTGAGTTTGATAGGCTGCAGTTCACATGAAATACAGGAAATACAGTAACATGGCCTATAAAAAACTGATATGATACTCCACTTCCCTTGATGTATATACCCGAAGCTTTATCAAAGACTCTCCCATGGGATGCCACACGTGGTTTTATTGACACTGCCATGAAAGCTTTGTTTATTTTGGTTAGAGGGCCATAAAACTGCTGGCTGGTATCTAGTTGCCTCTGAATCCCCATAAATTATATAATATATAAATAGTAAATAATATATTGTTTATATATATATATTTATATATTTGAAAATATAATATATATATATATATATATATATATATTATTTTATATATATATATATATATATATATATATATATAATATATATATATATATATATATAACCATTGTAAAATAAAAAAAAAATAATTATTTTACAATGGTTTTGAGGGTACACATGTTACTGGCCCATTACAAAATGAAAATAGAACTTTATATAAGAATTAACTAATGAGTATTTTGACAAAGCATAACGCAGTAAATTCAGATAATGTGAACACTACATTATACTTCTTACACTATATTCTGTGGTTGCTATACTCTGATAACATGGTTATGTGGGGTACACCATCAAGTGCTGGACACAATACATACAACCGAGGATGAGGTAGACACCTCAGAGGCGATGAGGCAAGATAACAACTCTCCGTGAATCCTGAGAGAGGGGGAGCAGAGGCGTTCTGTATAATACTAACAACAATCTTCAACACATCAATCGAAACGAGCGACTACCTGAGGTATGGAAGATAGCAAATGTATTCCCAATTTTTTAAAAAAGGGACAGACATGAAGTATTAAACTACAGACCAGTGTCACTGACATGTATAGTATGCAAAGTTATGAAGAACATTATCAGAAGAGTGATGGAGCACCTAGAAAGGAATGAGCCTATCAACGACAACCAGCACGGTTTCAGGGACGAGAAATCCTGTTTCGCAAGCCTAATGGAGTTCTATGAGTCACGGTGACAGCGGTATGACAAGAGAAAGACAGGCGGGTAGATTGCGTTCTCTTGGCTTGCAAGAAGTCTTTTGACATCGGTCCACATTAGAAATTAGGGCATAAGCTGTAGGATCACGCAGGTATAACAGGGAAGACGCTGCAATGGATCAGGGAATACCTGTCGGGAAGACATCAGCGAGTCATGGTACGTGACGAGCGGGATTCCACAGGGGTCAGTGCTAAGACCGGTGCTGTTTCTGGTGTATGTGAATGACATGACGGAAGGAATAGACTCAGAAGTGTCCCTGTTTGCAGATGATATTAAGTTGAATGAGAAGAATTCAATCGAACGAGGACCAGGCTTAACTGGAAATGGCTCTGGACAGGCTGCAGACATGGTCCAGAAACTGTCTTCTGGAGTTCAACCCCACCAAGCGCCAAAATCATGAAGATTGGGGAAGGGAAAAGAGACCGCATACGGAGTACAGTCTAGGGAGCAAGAGACTACAAACCTTACTGAAAGAAAATGATCTTGGGATCAGTATAACACCGGGCACATCTCCTGGGGCGCACATTAATTAAATACGTAACTACTGCAGTATATGGGCACCTAGCAAACCTAAGAATAGCATTGCGACATATGAATAAGGAATCGTTCAGGACCCTGTACACCGTGTATGTCAGGCTTAAATTGGAGCATGCAGTCCCAGTTTGGAACCCACACCTAGCCAAGGAATTTAGAGAAAGTGCAAAGGCTTGAAACAGGATTAGTCCCGGAGCAAAGGGGCATGTCCTACGAGGAGAGGTTAAGGAAAATCGACCTGACGACACTGGAGGACAGGAGAGATAGGGGGGTTATGATAACAACGTATAAAATACTGAGAAGAATTGCCAAGGTGGACAGAGTCAAGACGTTCCAGAGATGGGCACAGCAACAAGGGGTCAGAATTGGAAGTTGAAGACTAAGATGAATCACAGGGATGTTAGGAAGTATTTCTTCAATCACAGAGTTGTCAGGAAGTGGATTAGTCTGGGAAGTGTGGTAGTGGAGGTAGGATCCATACAAAGCTTTAAGAAAAGGTATGATAAAGCTCTTGGAGCAGGAAGAGCGACCTAGTAGCGACGAGTGAAGAGGTGGGGCCATGAGCTGTGACTCGACCCCTGCATCCAGGTGAGAACTAGGTGAGTACACACACCACACACGCACACACACACCACACACACAAACACACACACACACACACACACACACATAACACACGCACACAACAAAACAACACACACACACACACACACACACACACAAAACAAAACACACACACACACACACACACACACATGTATATAACATATATACATATATAAATTATTGCGACCACGAACAAGTGGTATTGAATCAATAACAACACTGTGACTAGCCGAGGATTCGAACCCGTGTCGTTTTGGCCCACCTGTGGTAAGCGAAAATCACATGAAGCCTTAGCCCACAGGGCAACACAATCCTACAAAAACCAAGCACCCAGCCAAGATAGGTGTGTTACTTACTCTTGATCCGAGGACTTACGGTGGTGTGGGTGGCTCTAGGTCCTTGGACCAACTGTAACACAACTAGCTTGGCTGGGTGCTTGGTTTTTGTAGGATTGTGTGATCCTGTGGGCTAAGGCATCGTATGATTTTCGCTCACCACAAGCCAGGGCCAAAACGACATGAGTTTGAATCCTCGGCCAGTCGCAGTGTTGTTATTGATTCAATACCACTAGTTCGTGGTCACAGTAAAATATATACTGCTTGTGGAAGCTGGTACACCAAACGGGGATAAGAACGAAATTAGCCTGGAGTCACCCACATCACAGTAAGCCCTCAGACCAAGAGTAACACACTTAGCTTGGCTTGGTGCTTGGTTTTTGTAGGATTGTGTGGTCCTTATGGCTAAAAAGTCAGGTGATTTTAGGTCACCACAATGCAGGTCTAAAACGACATGGATTCGAATCCTCAGCCAGTCGCAGTGTTGTTACATATATATATATATATAATATATATAAATTATATATATATATAATATATATATATATATATATTATATATATATATATATATATATAATATATATGTGTGTGTGTGTGTGTGTGTGTGTGTGTGTGTGTGTGTGTGTGTGTGTGTGTGTGTGTGTGTGTGTGTGTGTGTCGTGCCGAATATGTAAAACTGGTCAATTAGCAAGAACTCATTTAAAATTAAGTCCTTTCTGAAATTTTCTCTTATACGTTTAAAGATATATTTTTTCATTAATGTTAATGTAAAAATTTTTAATTTTGCACTAAAAGAATCTTAGAAAACTTACCTAACCTTATTATAACAAGAACAATTTATTTTAGCCTAATCCAACTAAATATATTTTAGATTTGTTTACAGTAATTTAATACTAAACAAACACAGTGAAGTATATTTTTTTCGTTAGGTTCAGAATGATTTTGGCGAAATTATTGCATACACAAATTTTCACTTGTCTTATATGGCAAGATGAGCGTTGCTATTTAAGCCAAGATCGCAAGTTCTGCCTATTCGGCACGATATATATATATATATATATATATAATATATATATATATATATATATATATATATATATATATAGTGTGTGTGTGTGTGTATGTGTAATAATGAATTCAAATATAAAATTTACAGAAAACCTACAAATAACTGTTCCTATGTCCACTATTATTCTTCACAACAAGATAGAGTTAAACTGTCTGTTTTCTCATCAATGTTTTTGAGAGCTTTACGAATTTGTAGTCCTGAGTTCATAGATGAGGAAATATCCAAAATTTATGAAATGGGTAATGATTTGAAATACCCAAGAAACGTAACTGATAAGTCTTTTAAAGTTGCTAGAAATACTTTTTACAATCCAAAAAGGGACAACCAGCCTTATTCAACTAAAAATATGTTGGTTCTCCCTTACCATGAAAACTTGGTTGATATGCCTTCTATTCTTAAGACTTTTAATATCAAAGTTGTATTTTAAAATCTTGATACAGTAAAAAAACTTTTGATAAAGAATTCCCCCAAAATGCTGATGGATGTGTCTATAAGATTCCTTGTAAAATCTGAGATAAAGTTTATTGCGGTCAAACTGGTAAAAATCTCGAACTAAGATTAAAACAACATAAATATAGCATTAGAACCGGACAAGATTCCAATGCTCTATTTATTCATGTGATAGATTTTAACCATCCAATTGATTTTCAAAAAGTTGAGAAAGTTGTATCAAGCAAGTCCATGGTTGACAGAAATATAATTGAATCTTGTTTCATAAAAAACAGTTTTGACAATAATATGAATATTTCCTTAGGTTTATATAAATTAGATCTATTTATAATTAATAGAATTTGGGAAGAATTTAATAAAACATTGGACAAATAATAAATTTTAAAATTCTTAATTCTTGGGTAGAATAGTTTGTTGGTGGGATGTGATAGTGAGGTGTGAGCTAGACCCTTTATATGCCTTCCTTTGATACATTACTTTCATTGTTCCTTGATAATGTGAGTAGTCACGAAAGCGCTTTTAATTTCTCTATTCTTTCACAGTGGTTGCTTTGTATATTCTGAAATCACCTGTTTACTGTGATCTTATTGCAATTTATATATATATATATATATATATATATATATATATATATATATATATATATATATATATATATATATATATATATATATATATATATATATATATATATATATACATATATGTAGTATATGTATATGCAGAACTGGTTTGACTGTTGATTACTGTGTTGTGGATTACGAGGAAAAATCTCGCTTTCTAGTGTGAGTATTTTTGTCCTGTTATTTATTTTGTATGTGTAAAAACGCTGACTTTTTAGTTTGGGAATTTTGCTTTGCTTAGTGTTTGAGCTTAATATTTTGTGCGAGAGAGAGAGAGAGAGAGAGAGAGAGAGAGAGAGAGAGAGAGAGAGAGAGAGAGAGAGAGAGAGTGAGTTTGACAGACTTCAATACTCAAGGTATTTGCATGTTCAAGGCGCACCTTTTGTGTTTGTCTGCTTATGTTACACTGACACTCACCTGCACGAACTCGCTCCCACTTACACATTCATAAATTGACAGGCACAGACACACCCTTTCTCTGCTTCATGCACTCACTCAGCCTTCCGTCATTCACTCATGCACTCACCACCTACTTCACTCATTAATGCACATGCTTAGCAATCCTGTCATTAACTACCACCCTACTGTCACCACCACAACTACCACTCTCACCACTACCGCTAACACCCCACCACTACCATTACCACCATTACTACCCTACCGCCACCACCACCACTACCACAGCTACCACCACCATCACCACAACCACCACCCCACCTCTACCACCACCATTTCTGCTACCACCACCATCACCATTACCACTACTACCATGACCACCACTACCACTGCCATGATCACAACCACTGTTGTGCGTTGGTTTTAGTACGTAATGGGTGTGAAATAATTTAGGTTCTATTGTTATTCTGTGGGTTTACATGAAGTAGTGTGGGCGTGTGCTACCAGCACTTTGTCTGCCAGGTGACTGTGAGGAGCCAGAGGTTTGAATATGATGCCCGTCATAATGATCTCTTAACACATATTGTATACTATTGAGCTTGAATTACGTGACGTATATGGCGACACGTCGTGCAGGCAGGCAATCTAATAAACAATGGACTGGTAGGCATTACAGAGATATCAGTCACTGATTCTATGCAGTTCAAAACGAATGTCATGGAACAATAAAACATAGAGCACATTCGTATTCATAGTGAATCTTGATAAATTAGACACATGTGCAACTCTTGGGTATCTTTATTGAGGAAACGTTTCGCCACACAGTGGCTTCATCAGTCCATACAAAGGAGAATCTTGAAGAATAGGAGGAGAATGAGGTAATCAGTCCCTCAACCTTGAGTCGATGTGGTCAGTCCATCAATCTTGAATAGAATACGGCATACGTGCTGAATCTTGGTGAATCTTGGTGGACTGTAGTGAGAATCAGAGAAGATCGACTGATCGCCATTCAGGTGGTCTACAAGTTATAGAGAAAATTATTTACGATACAGTGAAGATTCTTAACTGAGAAGGATAACTTGATGCACACAAGTTACAACTGTTAAAACAGAACTCGAAGAGGACATGAATCATCAATATACAATAAAAATATTAATCCACAGTTAAATATACTGAGACACTCATGTGATAGGACATTCAAGCAACTCTTAAAATCTAACCATCTATACAGTTACATATACATGAGTATGTTAAAAAAAAGGAGTTAGTGCTAATTTATTTACACAATTTGGCACAATAATGTGAGGACACATACAGTCACACAGCAACTGTAAAATGACACATAGTCAAAGATGACAAACTTAAAATGGAAAAATAAGGACTTGAAATAATTGTTTATCTATACAAGGCATTCATTTACCCCAATTCTGCTAAAGCAAGATTTACGTATACAGAGTGTTCATCTTATCTAAGGGGTGGGGGGGGGGGGGTCAAATTCAGTTGTAATGGCTAAAACTTGCCTTGACTGAGAAGAATCAAAATTAGTGACACTGGCTGATACCTGAAATGTCCTCAACACTTGTTTTATCCACAAGGAGTAGCAACAGTTAGGACTTGTGTCAGTCAGTTGGTTAGAGGTAGAAGGTAGAGAGTCAGAAGGATGTTTAAGTTCTAGCTCGCCAGTCTGGGTGCCAGAAGTCTCATCAACATTATTACATGTCACTCTACTGACCACTACCTATTTCTTTAACTTTGTAATTATAACCACTTAGGTGTTCACCAACAAACTTTTAATCAAGCTCTAGCACTGCAGACGTCTTTTTGAAATTAGTTAGCATGACTCTCGTGCCAACTTTAATTTTGGTTGGTTTTGCTCAAGCATTTACGACTTTAGTAAATTCTACCGTTGAATTTTGAATTGTTTCTTTAATTCTTCAATAAATGCTGCATGCTATATCAGACGAGTCATTACATAGTCATCACCACTGTAACTAAGTTGCGGACTGGAGTGCAGCAAGTTATACGGTAGGTGTTTATCTACACCAGACAAGGCATAATGTAAAGTATCAAATATAGAGACATTGTATGCTGCATTAATTGCACACTGAATATCAGGTATTACTTTATCACATGTTTCACTGTTATGATTAATTTTTATTCGTAAAGCATTGAGTATTATCTTGTTTGTCGTTTCATATAAGGCGTTACTGGCAGGATGGTGAGGGTCGATAGTGGATTTATTGCTCTTGTACAAAGTACACAATTTCTCAAGGTTTTCTTACAAATTCACCTCAACAATTACCTGTTACAAGGGACTTAGGAATAGTAAGTCCTCAAATAATTAGTTCATTAAATGCTTTAGCTACTGCCTCTGCAGCTTTAAGTACAGTAAGTACTAACTCCTAGTATCGTGTGAAATGATCAATTATCACACATAAATGCTTATTGCCTTGGAGGGAACATTGGAAATTGATCAACGAATCACGTGATACTCTTTCCCATGGTACACTGGTAACAGGATAATCCTGAATGGAATTAGAGCCTCTAACATTACCCTTGTGTTGCATTATACTTCAAAATTGTATGTTCAAAAAATATTTTAACCAAACTTGTTTAAAAGAATGATCCATGCCAGGATGAGCAATACCTG
>NC_069404.1:83441073-83455376 GCF_026875155.1 Cherax quadricarinatus
CCCTACCCCAATCTTCATGACTTTTGCACTTGGTGGGGTTGAACTCCAGGAGCCAATTGCTGGACCAGGTCTGCAGCCTGTCCAGATCCCTTTGTAGTTCTGCCTGGTCTTCGATCGAATGAATTCTTCTCGTCAACTTCACGTCATCTGCAAACAGGGACACTTCGGAGTCTATTCCTTCCGTCATGTCGTTCACAAATACCAGAAACAGCACTGGTCCTAGGACTGACCCCTGTGGGACCCCGCTTGTCACAGGTGCCCACTCTGACACCTCGCCACGTACCATGACTCGCTGCTGTCTTCCTGACAAGTATTCCCTGATCCATTGTAGTGCCTTCCCTGTTATCCCTGCTTGGTCCTTCAGTTTTTGCACTAATCTCTTATGTGGAACTGTGTCAAACGCCTTCTTGCAGTCCAAGAATATGCAATCCACCCACCCCTCTCTCTCTTGTCTTACTGCTGTCACCATGTCATAGAACTCCAGTAGGTTTGCGACACAGGATTTCCCGTCCCTGAAACCATGTTGGCTGCTGTTGATGAGATCATTCCTTTCTAGATGTTCCACCACTCTTCTCCTGATAATCTTCTCCATGACTTTGCATACTGTACATGTCAGTGACACTGGTCTGTAGTTTAGTGTTTCATGTCTGTCTTCTTTTTTAAAGATTGGGACTACATTTGCTGTCTTCCATGCCTCAGGCAACCTTGTTTCGATAGATGTATTGAATATTGTTGTTAGGGGTACACATAGCGCCTCTGCTCCCTGTCTCAGGACCCATGGAGAGATTTTATCCGGCCCCATTGCCTTTGAGGTATCTAGCTCTCTCAGAAGCCTCTTCACTTCTTCTTCGGTTGTGTGTACTGTGTCCAGCACTTGGTGGTGTGCCCCACCTCTCCGTCTTTCTGGAGCCCTTCCGTCTCCTCTGTGAACACTTCTTTTTATCTCTTGTTGAGTTCCTCACATACTTCACGGTCATTTCTTGTTGTCTCTCCTCCTTCCTTCCTTAGCCTGATTACCTGGTCCTTACTGTTGTTTTCCTCCTGATGTGGCTGTATAACAGCTTCGGGTCAGATTTGGCTTTCGCTGCTATGTCATTTTCATATTGTCGTTGTGCCTCCCTTCTTATCTGTGCATATTCACTTCTGGCTCTATGACTGCTCTCCTTATTCTCCCGGGTCCTTTGCCTTCTATATTTCTTCCATTCTCTAGCACACTTGGTTTTTGCCTCCCTGCACCTTTGGGTGAACCATGGGCTCATCCTGACTTTTTCATTATTCATGTTACCCTTGGGTGCAAGCCTCTCCTTAGCCCCCTTGCAGATTGTTGCTACATATTCCATTATCTCATTAATTGGCTTCCCTGCCAGTTCTCTGTCCCACTGAACCCCGTTCAGGAAGTTCCTCATTCCCGTGTAGTCCCCTTTCTTGTAGTTTGCTTTCATTCGTACTGGCCTTCCTGCTTCCCCCTCCACTTGTAGCTCTACTGTGTATTTGAAGCTTTAAACCACATGATCGCTGGCCCCAAGGGGTCTTTCATATGTGATGTCCTCAATATCTGCACTATGCAAGGTGAATACTAGGTCCAGTCTTGCTGGTTCATCCTCTCCTCTCTCTCTTGTAGTGTCCCTTACGTGTTGGTACATGAAGTTTTCCAGTACCACCTCCATCATCTTAGCCCTCCATGTATCTTGGCCCCCATGTGGCTCCAATTTCTCCCAATCGATCTCCTTGTGGTTAAAGTCACCCGTGATCAAGAGCTTTGCCCTGCATGCATGAGCTCTTCTGGCCACTGCAGCCAGTGTGTCAACCATCGCTCTATTGCTCCCGTCATACTCTTGCCTTGGCCTCCTGCTGTTCTGTGGTGGGTAATACATCACTGCAATTACCACCTTGGGACCTCCAGAGTGAAGCGTTCCCGTTATGTAATCGCTCGCTTCTCCACTGTCTCCTCTCTCCAGGTCATTAAAATTTCATCGGTTTTTGATCAGCAGTGCCACTCCTCCACCCTTCCCTGTTCCCTCTGTCTTTCCTCAGGATCAGGTATCCAGTTGGAAAGGTGGCATCTGTTATCATACCTGTAAGCTTAGTTTCTGTGAGAGCTATGATCTCCGGTGATGCCTCTTTGACTCTTTCGTGCCACTCCTCCCACTTATTAGTTATTCCATCAGCATTTGTGTACCATACCTTCAGTTTCCTTTCCAACACTGTGGTTTGGAGGGCCTGTGAGGGTGGGAGACCTGGTAGCATACTGTGGGATTCTATAGCTGGGTGTTGGGTGGAAGCTGTTAGTATGGATTGAAGTTTGTGTTGGGATGGTGTGACTGGTTGTGGGGTTCTGAGGATAGTTCTGTGTGTGCTTGCCCTTGCTGCTCTGTCCTGCTCTGATTGACCTCTGCTGGTTCCATCCTTGTCTCCTTTCCTAGCTCCTTTCGCTTTTTTGTCATCTCCCTCAGCTGCTGTCGTTCTGTTTGTGTTCTGCCTCTGTCTAGGAACACCCTCTTGTACTCTTCCGAGTATTTCAACCGTGGTTTCTCTTGGAGGGTCTTGTTCCACACTGTTTCTGTCCTGAGAATCAGCTTGATCAGTCGTTTTCTCCCCTTCAAGTACCCCCCATATTCTCTGAAAATTTATAATCTCGTCCATGTCTTCTTCACCTATTTCCGTGATGATGTTCTCAATCTCCTTTCTTTCTGCCTGCTGTCTTTCAGTGTGTGTCCTTTCCTCTCTCTCCTGAATCCCATAGATAAACACTGATTTTGCTCTTTCCTCCTCCTATTGCCTCTCCCTCTGTGAATCTGGTTCCTGTCTGTACATGGTCATTTTCTCCCTTGCTTTTTCCAGTGGCACTTGGTAGCATGGTTGTCCCTCTGCATTTGACCTATCACCCTCTCCATCTGCACCCAGCTGCTCTTCCCTTTCACTCCTGGCCATTCTTGGCAGGCTGATATGACCTTAGCATAATTCATATCTCCTTCCTGTTCGGCCTCTCAGCTTCATGTGCTGTGTCTTCTCTGGTCAGTGCCCCTGTAACTTGCTTCAGCCTGTTTACCTCATCTTCAAGGACCCTTATCCTGGCTACTGCAGTTTCGACTTGTGCCTTCCAATTCAAAGCTCTCCTGATTTTCTCTCCCACTCTTGTTCCGTCCTTTTCCACTGCTCCTCCATCCACTCCTCCCTACCAGAACCCTTCTCATCTGATCCCTGGTTCCTTTGAATCCCAACCATTTCTTTCTTTCTTTTTTTTCCTTTTTTTCCCTTTTCTTCCCTTTCTTTTTTCTTTTTTCTTTTTTTTTTGAAAGAGAAAAGAGTGAGAGAGAGAGAGAGAGAGAGAGAGAGAGAGAGAAAGAGAGAGAAGGGAAAGGTAGAAGGAGAGAGAGAGAGAGGGGGGAGAGTAGGAAGGGAAAAAGGGGGAGAGAGAGAGGGGGAAAGCGAGAGAAGGGAAAAGTAGAAGGAGAGAGGGGAAGAGTGAGAAAGGAAAAGGGAGAGAGAGAGAGCGAGAGAAAAAGAGAGAGAGAGAAAAAAAAGAGAGAGAGAGGGGAGAGAGAGGAGGTAAAGAGAGGGGGGAGAGAGGGGGAGAGACAGGGGAGAAGGGGAGAGAGGGGGAGATGGAAGAGAGAGAGGGGAGGCGGGGAGAGAGAGAGAGAGAGATGAGAAATGGGAGAGGGGAGAGATAATGAGAGGGGAAGAGATGTTAGAAGGGGAGAGATGTTAGAGGGGGGAGGTGTTAGAGGGAAGAGATGTTAGAGGGGAGAGATGTTAGAGGGGAGAGATGGGAGAGGGGAGAGATGGGAGAGAGGAGAGAGAGAGATAGGTAAAGAGAGAGATAGGTAGAGAGAGATAGGTAGAGAGAGAGATAGGTAGAGAGATGGGTAGAGAGAGGTAGAGAGGAGATAGGTGTTGAGAGAGAGAGAGAGAGAGAGAGAGAGAGAGAGAGAGAGGAGAGAGAGAGAGAGAGAGAGAGAGAGAGAGAGAGAAAGAGAGGGGGGGGATAGTGGATAGTGGAATGTTAGAGGGAGGGTTATTAGGTCAGTTCAAAGTTTCAAATTCAATTCAAAGTTTATTCTCTATAAAGATTACAATGTTGAATTTACAGAATTTGGTTGTTGTTTGGTTTACATGTAGTTAAATAATGATTACAGAGTGTACCACTAGAACGCCTAGCATGGCTAGGCATTTCAGGCAGACTTAGTTTAATTCTTTATTTTAAGATATTACAAATTATGAGGTAAGTTGGTATTATGGCTAAGTGACTAAATACTAGTTTGTGAGTTTAGCAATGTGAATGCTTTTGTTTTGGCACAGTACATAGTTTCAGTATTGGAGTATCATAGGATTCATTATTTTAAGATTGAGATTAATATTTCTGTTTATGGTCAAATGGGTGAGTGAGTGTAAGTGTGAACCACCAGGTGGTATTCGTGTGGTTAGTTGATGGGGTGTATCAGGGAGATAAGATGTTTTCTAATGGTAGTTTTGAAGGTGATGAATGTGTCTGCAGTTCTAGAGTTCTCAGGTAGGGTGTTCCAGATTTTAGGGCCTTTGACATACATTGAATTTTTGTAAAGGTTTAGTCGGACACGGGGAATGTCGTAGAGATGTTTGTGTCTGGTGTTATGCCTGTGGGTTCTGTCACAACTATCAAGAAAGCGTTTTAGGTCAAGGTTGATATTGGAGTTTAAGGTCCTGTAGATGTAGATTGCACAGTAGTAAGTGTGGATGTACTGAACAGGGAGTAAGTTTAGATCTATGAAGAGTGGGGGGGTGTGTTGCCAGGGATGGGATTTAGTGATTATTCTTACTGCAGCTTTTTGTTGGGTTATTATTGGCTTTAGGTGTGTTGCTGCAGTTGATCCCCAAGCACAAATAACATAGGTGAGGTATGGATAAATAAGTGAGTGGTATAGTGTGAAAAGGGCATTTTGCGGCACGTAGTATCGTATCTTGGAGAGGATCCCAACCGTTTTGGATACTTTTTTGGTTATGTGTTGGATATGGGTGCTGAAATTCAGGTTGTTGTCAAAGTATAGGCCTAGGAATTTGCCCTCATTATGTCTGGTAATTAGATTGTTGTCGATCTTAATGTTAATTTGTGCATCTCCTGCTCTGCTACCAAACATAACAGGAAGGTGTGAAATCCTGTGTGTGTGTGTGTGTGTGTGTGTGTGTGTGTGTGTGTGTGTGTGTGCGTGTGTGTGTGTGTTGTGTGTGTGTGTGTGTGTGTCCCCACTTCTAAGTATTCATACTGCTAATAAATACCAGAAGTAATACCAGTAATTCTAAAACTTACCAATATTAATTCTAACATTTATCAATTGTACTTATAAAATGCAGAAAGTAACTAGGTTGTAAAATTTAGCTTGTCTCAGCTTCTACAAGTGTGTGACGTTATCCCTCGCTAGACCGCTTTACTCCTCACACTCTCGTCAACACTATCTTCACCTTATCTATGCTATTTCTACTCTAATTCTAGTAATAGCTTGCAGGAGTGAGTGACCAGTATCTAACAGTGACGAAGAGACCAGAATCTGACATCATACAACCTCAATAGGTGAGCAATACTTGTGCTGGCAGCGGTGCGATGACAAGTTGCCAGATGCTGATGATGTAGTCGTCATACAAGGCCTTCAATCACTATTTTGAAAATCCTTCACCCGTGATGTTCATAACCATTTATGCTCATACATCCCACATTCCTCATTTGATTTCACTCTTCACTTATGATAGAATACACTTCACATTCGGTGGTTACACTTTATATGTATAATGGCACACAACTGTTGTGACGTCATTGCTTCAGCAGACCTACTTGTGCCACCTTCCCTTGTTATATATTTTATTTTTCCCTTCTCCTTTTGCTTATTAACTTTTTCACTCACACTGTATGGTGCCCCACATTTCACTTGTTAACCAGTCTCTCGTAATTCTTGAACACCCGCTTCCACACTCACTTTGATCTTTGTATATTTGAATCTGTGTGGCAACAGGTGCCTACTAGACCGCTAACGGTTTGGCACTTTGAAATATTAATTATTTCAGGCTTCCTCTCGACTTTTTTTAACTAATAACTTTAGTTATCACTCGTAGGATTGCTCACTGACGTTGTCACTACCACTGATTACTGCTAGCAGTTACTGCACGCCTTAAAAACACAAAGGTTCTCGGAGCCTTGTGCACCCACGTCTGCGTGACCGTGTGTGTGTGTGTGTACTCACCTAGTTGTACTCACCTAGTTGAGGTTGCGGGGGTCGAGTCCGAGCTCCTGGCCCCGCCTCTTCACTGATCGCTGTGTGTGTGTATGTGTGTGTTGTGTGTGTGTGTGGTGTGTGTTGGTGTGTGTAGTGAAGTGTGTTGTGTGTGTTAGGGTTATAACTTTTTTACTTTTTTTCCAAATAACAAAAACATAAAGTGGGACCCAGTAAACCAAGCCCTAAAGGAAGATAGACTAAGCAACACAGATCCCAACTTATGCCTAGAACAGATTAACTCTGTGACACTCGATGTATGCTCAAGGCTTATTCCTTTAAGAAAACTTAGGAGTAGATAATGAAACAGAAAAGAGGCAGGTGCTCCCTTTACAGGCGACGGAAAAGAATAACAGAGCGGCTAAAAGAGGTCAATATATTTGCAATGCGTAGGGACACACTGGTCAGAGAAATAGCAAACATCGAACTAAAGCTAAAGGAATCTTATAGGAGTCAGGAATCGCGGAAGAAACTAAAAGCCAAAGATGAAATCGAAATAAACCCAAAGTATTTCTTTCTTAGGCCAAATCAAGTTTAGAATAACATCCAGTATGGCCCCTACTTAAACAAGATGGGTCCTAACACAGATACAGCAAAGGAAATGAGTGAGCTACTCAAGTCCCGAGTATGACTCAATTTTTAGCAAGCCGCTAACCAGACTGAGAGTCGAAGATCTAAATTACTTTTTTATGAGAGAGCCACAGAATTTGGTAAACACAAGCCTATCTGACGTTATCCTGACGCCAAATGACTCCGAACAGGCGATAAATGACATGCCCATGCACTCTTCCCCAGGGCCAGACTCGTGGAACTCCGTGTTCATCAAGAACTGCAAGAAGCCCCTATCACGTACTTTTAACATCCTATGGAGAGGGAGCATGGTCACTGGGGACGCCCCACAGTTACTAAATCCAACAGACATAGCCCCACTCCACAAAGGGGGCAGTAAAGCAATAACAAAGAACTACAGACCCACAGCGCTATTTCCATATCATAAAAATCTTTGAAAGGGTCCTAAGAAGCAAGATCGCCACCCATCTAGATACCCATCAATTGCACAACCCAGGGCAGCATCGGTTTAGAGCACGTCGCTCCTGTCTGTCCCAACTATTGGATCACTACGACAAGGTCCTAGATGCACTACAAGACAAAAAAAGGGAAATGCAACATGTAATATACACAGACTTTGCAAAAGCCTCGAACAAGTGTGACCATGGCTTAATAGCTCACAAAATGCGGCTAAAGGAATAACAGAAAAGTTTGGTGATGTATCTATAATGTTTTTTCCTGACAAATAAAAAACACAAAGAGTAGTTGTCAACAGATAAAGTCTAGTCAGCTACGGTGAAGCTCTGTTCCACAAAGGCACAGTACACACCCATCTTGTTCCTCTCATCCCCATATCTGACATAGACCAGGCTGTAAGCCACAGCACCGTGACTCCTTTGCAACGACACCCGAATCTGCTGACATGTCTTCCATTGCAGACACTGCAAGGCTCCCGGCGGACATCTATCAACCAAATCTTCAAGTGGGCTGCAGAAAACAAAATGAAGTTAACGATGAGAAATTTCAATTATTCTGACATAGTAAGCGTTAGAAAATTAAAACTTCATCAGAGTATAAAACAAATTCCAACCACACAATAAGAGCGAAAAACTATCGTCAAAGACCGGAGTGTCATGTAAGAGGATCTCACCTTCAAGGACCATAACATGTAACAATCGGCATCTGCTAGATAAATGAAGGATGGATCAATGAGAACCATCAAGACTAGGGATGGCCAACCCATGATGACACTCTTTAGGTCGCTTGTTCTATCTAGGCTGAATATGCTGCACACTAACAACTACACCTTCAAGGCAGGTGAAATTGCGACCAAGAAAATATACAGACAACCTTCACGGCGCGCATAACGGAGATAAAACACGTCAGTTACTGGGAGCGCTTGAAGTTCCTGAACCTGTACTCCCTGGAACGCAGGCGAGAGAAGACATGATTAATATAAACCTGGAAAAATCCGAGAGGGACAGTACCAAACTTGCACACGAAAATCACTCACAACGAAAGCTAAAGACTCGGCAGACGATGCAACATCCCCGCAATGAAAAGCAGAGGTACAACTAGCACGATAAGAGACAACACAATAAGTGTCAGGGGCCGAAGACTGTTCAACTGCCTCCCAGCATACATAAGGGGATTACCAATAGACCCCTGGCTGTCTTCAAGCAGGAACTGGACAAGCACCTAAAGTCGGTACCTGACCAGCCAGGCTGTGGTTCGTACGTTGGATTGCGTGAAGCCAGCAGTAACAGCCTGGTTGTTCAGGCCCTGATCCACCATGAGACCTGGTCACAGACCGGGCCGCGGGGGCGTTGAACCCAGAACTCTCTCCAGGTAAACTCCAGGTCTTCTGTGTCATAAATAGATGAACTTTTGCTTTCAAACAATGAAAAAGTCCCAAATTCCTCTCAGTTTTCAAAAAAGGTCACCCCTAAATAAAAACTAGAATCACCATATATCTGCATTTCCTATTTCATAAGTAAGCAACTCAAAAATTGCTAATTGGCCAACTCATATACTGGCGTCCTACTATTGTTGCTATTATTTTGTACTTCTCAGAAGGAGTGTAATCATGAGCCACCGCTTGTCTGACAATTATGTACCGTATAGACTAACAGTGGTGGGTTTTGTTGTCAATATTTACATTCATGTCGCTGTAAACTTTTTCCAGTTCTATAACGTTAATGAATTTCTGAAAACTGCCCAGTAACACGTTCTGGACAGGATTTCTCCGTTTTGGTAATGGGTAAAAATCTTGGTGCTAAAACCATTTCTTTAAACATCGAGTATCCATTTGTATCCCAACTGGTGAACAATTATGAAGAACTAATGGTACAGTTTTGTTAATGGAACAGAAGAGATCCTCCATAATTCAGGATGGAGAGACGATATGAAGTTTTTGCACAATCTAAAACGAGAGTTTAGATTCTTTGATGAAAAAGGACACTTTCCTTTGATTAACTTTCAGAAAATTGCAAACATCAGCAATGCCAGGTGGAATTCAAGAGTCATTCTATCTATTCTTGCATACATTCTTATACCTACAAGACGGAAGACTTTGGAGAAGATGTGCAGATTCATATCATACACCTGGACAGATTATTGGTTTACTGATCAGATATACGATGAAAATGACTTCAAGAATTTGTCAGATATAATGAAACCTTACAAAAAAGCACTGAACTCACTGAAAAATCACTGGAAGCAGGAACCGTCCGCGCTCAATATACCAAGAAGTAATCAGTGTGCTGAATGTGCAAAGTTATGCAGGAACTGTATGCTGCCTGCAAAACCAAAAGCAAACTGCAACTTCGGTTATTTCTGAGCCATAAGTAGTAATGTATGTACAAACATGATAACAATTAATTGCTGTAAGCTGTTTTATTTGTTATTAATATTACATGTAATATGCATTCAAGTTATATGTTTTCGTTACTATTGTTTTTTTCATTTAGAGGTGACATTTTCTAGAAAAATATTGAAATGAACAGGTCATTTCTTTTTGCTTTCTGCAAAATTATCCTGATTAAAGGTACAGGAATATTACACGTTGTTAAAAGTTATAACCCTAACTAAATACACACACACACACACATATATATATATATATATATATATATATATATATATATCATATATATATATAATATATATTATATATATATAAGATATATATATATATAATATATATATATATATATATATCTTTATATATATATATATACGTGCAAAACAACAAACACTCGAAAGAATAGAGAAATTCCAAGCGCTTTCGTGACTACTCACATATCAAGGAACTAGTTCCTTGATAATGTGAGTAAGTCACGAAAGCGCTTGGAATTTCTCTATTCTTTCAGAGTGGTTGTTTTGCATTTTTGAAATCACCTGTTTTAACTGTATCTTATTGCATATAAATACGTAACCATAAATAATATATCTTAGAACAAGAATTGGACCAAAAGTTTATTGACGAGCAATGATCTGGGAATAATCTAACGGGCTCTGGAACCAGACCTGCTCCCGCCAACAACTACAAACAATCGCACTGGGATGGTCCAAAGATGGAAAATAATGCCTCAACAATGCTTCAGATTGTGTCATGGAAGGATAGAGCCCTCCTCCTGGCGGGGAGAGCTTCCTCAGCAGGGGGATTTTCTGTTGCTGTTCCCAACTCCAGCCTTGGCATAAAACACGCCTCGACCCAAGACCATCCGCATTCGTGTTGCCCCTTCATCGAGTTGCCGCCACCTATTCTCCTCCGAACACAGGTGTATTTGTGAAAGTGAAGCAGCTCAGACCGATTCGGGTACCATGGTCTTGTGTGTCTAAATTCCTAGGGATAACTGCAAGACATGGAGGAGGTTAATAACATTATCAAGAGGAGCCTCACAATCAGCCGGATGCCCAGCAGTAAGGTAGCCAAACCACCCCAGCTATGCAGATGTGATGGCTGCCCATATGCGTCCAGATGGTATCACCTTCAAGCCTGGACCAGATAGAAGCAGGTGGTGTGGGACTATACATGAGCTGATACCTTATCTCCAATACACCAGGGAGGAAGGAAGGCAGCTTGCCAGCTTCAGGGAGTCTCAAAAGTCTAAAAAATATGGAGAACTTGCCCAGTCATTATGTTTGATCCCCATAGGCTCAGAAATCTTGGCTCATGGGAAGAATGCATCCTAAAATTCCTTAAGAAGCTGGAAAAAGACTCATCAGGGTAAATTTGGATCCCCCAAGGGGCCCCAGTCTAAGTTTTCTGTTCCAGCGCTCAGTGCGGCTGTTCAAAGGGGTAATGTCATCTGTATTTTGGCACACCCCAGCTCGTGGAGCTTGATGATATTTTCGCCTTAAAATCCGGTGATACCCACGTAACAACATGTACCGTATATGTCACCTTTATATCAAGCAATGTATCTCTTAAATCTTTATATATTTATATAGATTAATATATATATATATATATATATATATATATATAATATATATACAAGGAATTCGCGAGAGCAGGCGAAATAATACACAAACCTGATCTCTGGCTGAAGGAGACTCCGACAAAACCTACGTACCTTAGACAAGGTACGCAGTGCTTTAAACCAATCTACCCACACTACTGGACAATACCTTAGCGAGTACTTGCGCTACACGTTTGATCCAAGGCTGGCCAGCTTTTCAGGGAGAAGGCTTATCCAGCTTTTCAACTCATCCCTTGCATTCATCAGCATTTTACTAGAGAGTTTTAACAATGCAAGGAAGTCGCAAGTGCACAGGCGAAATTTACACAAACACTGATCTCTGGCTGAAGAGACACGAACCTACAACCTAGACATATATAAATATATAGGACATATATATATATAAATATATATATATATATATATATATATATATATATATATTTTATATATAATATAATATATATATATATTTTAATTATATAATCTATATATATTTTAATTATATATAATATATATATATATTATATTAATATATATATATATATATATTATATATAACTAATATATATGAAATAGACTGATTCTTAGGAAACAATTTGAAGAAAACAATCGCCTAAAGCGAGCGCACAATTATATTAAACTAACAAAATACAGGTATAAGCAGGGGTATTCATGGGTAAATGTCGAACAATGGCAAGACAATATAGAATAAACATAGTACAGTCTAACTTCAAGGCTGAAAAATATATTCATCACTGGAATAAATGGTTTGCTTGCTTAAAAACAGGAAACTCAAGTCTGTAAAACAAGGCAATATCAGCAAAACAATGGAAAAACTTTATAAATAATATAAACTATAATAAATTAAATGCAATGGGCAATGACAATGAGTACAAAAAATTACAAAAAAAATATATAATTAACAAGATAGAACACTGAGATTAATATGAATACTGGAAGGCTTGTGAAAATATTATTATAAGAGGCACTGCAATCAAAAGTTAAGAAATCAGAGTAAACACTAGGCAGTGACCAATAACACTGGGAAAATTTAAAAGAAAATATAGAGCATAAACCTGTAGAGAGTAAAGACTCAGAGTAACAATAAGTATACAGTCACACACTTTAAGTTACTAATTATAGTAGATATATCACGAACAGGATCATTTAACCGAAAGTCATTGAGTCACTACACTGCAGAGTTTCTAACACTGTCGTTCTCATCAGTATTAATAATTTAACCATGAATATGTCCTAACACAACACTATAATAATTTAAAAAAATCAGATATACAATAATATACAAAATGAGGTGAACATTAAGAGATAAGCAGTGAAGAGAGAAGAGGCAGCGGTGTACATAGTGGCTAGTGGAATTGACATCATATCAACTCCTGTTTGAAAGATGTACTGGTAGATGCCTTTTTACGGCATGCCTGAATGGATAAAAATATGCTTTTTTTTTCCCTAACTCTGAAGGCAAAACTGGGCGAAACTGGCGAAACTGGACAGAGTGGTATAGATGATGCGAGTAGAGTGGTGCTGGCAGTTATGACTTGAGTCAGCGAGACGCCCCCTACATAGTGTAATCCTCCCTCAGTGTAATCCACTGTAAGCCACCTTTACAGGGAAGGCGTTGACCAGAAGAAAAAAACTTGTAAGCAACAGTCATAGAAGCGGCTTGAAGAGCAGATTAAGTCACCGGCTTAGAACTAGATACTTGGATTGGCTTGACTTAGCTGTCTCTTGGCAGAGACATTTGAGACGACAGGAGCACTTGCAGACAGCATGGACATGTACAGCTGATCTCATCACGGGACTGGTTTACTGCAGACAGGATTACTGACTTTCTTCTTCCTAGTTCCCTTGTAGTGTATACATGTGAAAATTATCTTGGTTTGACATCTGGTAATAATGCAGACTATGAAATGCATTAAAATCACCACCACCACCACCGCTGCCGCCGCCCCCACCCACCACCACCACCACCACCACCACCACCACCACCACCACCACCACCACCACCACTTGTAGACGTAGTGACTGGAAAATAATGCTGGAGAAGGTTGAAGAGTGTAGGGAAACCAGACGCCATCATTTATGCAAATCACTTCACAGAACTGAATCACGAAAATTCAGAAAATTTTTCACCGCGCTGTCACCAATGATGCGTTGCTACTAATTGTAGTGCGTGGGTTTTAGTACGTAAAGGGCGTGAAATGAGTTAGGCATCATCGCTCTGCTGTGGGTTTAATCTGACGGCAAATAGGCATATGTTACCAGCACTGTGTCTGCCAGGTGACTGGCTCCATCTTTTGATGCGCCAGAGGTTTGAAGTACATACCCGTCATTATTAGTCTCTCAAAACACCACCACCACCACCATCACCATCACCACCACCACACCACCACCACACACCACCACCACCACCACCACCCCACCACCACCACCCCCAAACCCCCACCACCACCACACCTTACACCACCACCACCACCCACTACCACCACCACCACCACCACACCCCCACCACCACACCACCACCTCATCACCACCACCACCACCACCACCACACACACCCCACCACACCACCACCCCACCACCACCACACCACACACCCAAAACCAACCACCACCACCCCACCATCCAAACCACCACCACCACCCCCACCACCACACCACCACCCCCACCACCACCACCCCCACCACCCCCCCACCACCACCACCACCACCACACCATCCTACCCCCACAAAAACTACACCACCAAAAACCCCCCCCCACCCTACCACCACCACCACCACACACCCCCCATTACCACCACCACCACCACCTTCACACCACCACCACCACCACACCCCCCCACCACCCCCACCACCACCACCCCCCCACCCTCATCCACCACACCCCACCACCACACCACCATCACTACCCCCATTTAACCCCACCATCCTACCACCATTACCACCACCCCCCCCACCACCACCCACCCACCCCATCACAACCCCCACCACCACCACTACCACCCCCCACCATCCCCCCTTCCCCC
>NC_069404.1:83455876-83569819 GCF_026875155.1 Cherax quadricarinatus
AAGAATAGGGGTTTAAACCAGGGAGCCAATACGCTCCACAAAGGGAAAAGCAACACCAAAAAAAAGTCATGGAGAAGACCGCTCCTTCCACCCGGAGGAACTGGATTCTCGGCAGATTCACCAAGGGTGTAGTGCTGCGAAAACCCGTGATTGTCCCCATTGAGGCAGTAGCAGCTCACCCCAGTGTGTGTCACTAAGCGTCTAAAGGGCAAAGCGCGGCAACGACCAAACCCCGGGCAGTCCTCATTCAGCATGTAGGACCGTTGCCATCCCAGCTGACCTCGGTTCTTGGGGCAGGTACGATATCAGGACCTTTCACGGCAGAACCAGTTCGCTGTTTCAAGTGCCAGCGTTAGCAGTGACACTTGGTGCGACGAATCTCTGTCCGAAACTAGAGAATCTCGTGATCAGTGCACGCCACCCACTCCACCGAGGAATGCCAGCAGCTGAAAATGCATCGGAGCCATACCCACAGATGCCCGAAATTGCAGGCTGAAACACCATCTGACCCTCGAGCCCACGCAGGCTCCCTAGCAGATTGGTGAAGAATCCTGGAATACTGCAACACTCTGAACACAGGCAACCAAACATCATCCAGTGAATTCGGACTGGAATATGATAATCCGACCAAACTGCAGAAAATTAGCACAGGTGTTTGCTACCTTTCAACTCAAGCACACAGGGGTTTTCGACCTGGAAATAAGATGGTATAAATACCGAAATGCACAAGTGGTAAAAAGCACATCTGTAGAAATATACTTTTATTAGACAAACGTTTCGTCGGACCGATCATCAGTAGAGTTCTATTTTTCAGGACCCTACAACAAACAGATCTACTGGGGTGGAAGGTACGCGAGTATTTATAGTCAGGTTCAGAAAGCTGGGTCAGGTGGGGAAAGTTGCATCTGATGATGTATCTCATTTTAGACTCTATAACCCCACTCGGTACATCATCAGATGCAGCATTCTCCACCTGACCTATCATTCTGAACCTGACTATAAATACCCAGCGTAGCAGACCACACTTCACGATGCAGTTCTCGAACAGGGTGAAGATCAAACCAGAGAGTGGGACAGTCAATGACTCGTCAAAGCTAGCACTTGCAGCTGTCGTCAGTGGCAGACTGCAAGTCAAGTTTAATGCGATTCTGTCGCTCAAAGAGGCCTTCGTTGTCGTCTGTACTGACGACACCGAGGCTGAAAAACTCATTACCACCACTGCTACAACCACTCTACGAGATCAGGGATTTATTGTCTTGACTTCCCCAGCTCTGAGGGCCAGGAGAACTGTGTTCCTCGAGAGACTCGACAGGCTCATCACTGCCCAGGCTACCGAAGAAATCAAGTCATCTATTGAAGCACAGAACCCTTGGGCCAAGGTGGAATTCATTACCAAAATACCCAATGCCTCCTCCATGCTGAAGGTCACCTTCAGTGACGTCAACATGGCAGCCAGAGCTCTCGCTGAGGGACTGGCTATTCACTACTTCCACATCAATCCAGCCTTCATCGAAGCAGAAAAATTCCATCAAATTCCACAGTGTTCCAACTGTTACTCATACCTACATACCACCAAAGACTGCCATGCCAAGAATAAGTTCGAATAAGAAGTTCTGCTCCACCTGCGGCCAAGAAGGTCATGACTTCAAGACGTGCACTACTGACTCTCCACCTAAATGCTTGAACTGCAAGAATGATCACCATACTCTTGCTGTCAAGTGCCCAACCAGACGACATATACTTAAGAAACAACTCCAACAACAACAAAAAAAGCCACTGCACAAGCGACTACATATGCTGCTATTACTAAGCTTCAGGCAGATACTACCAAGATTCTTCAAGCCACGCAAGCTACATCTACCACTTCTTCGCCAGCTCTTGCTGGCGACTCCACCAAGATTCTTTACTGCATCATGTATGCTCATGTGCAGAATGTAGCTGAACCTGGTTCCTTCAACACCACCATCAACGAACTCTTCAAGCTCAACAACATGCCTGGTTTCACATTCCTGCATCTCCACCTTCCACAGAGATCATAAATCCACTGCAAATGTCTCCAACATTACCGCTGCTCCACCGCTACCACACCTTCCTCCCGACACAGAGATGGACCAATCAGAGACCACTGAGACGCCGACCAATTCCACCAATGAGAGTCCACCAGCACCTGCTTCCATCCGTCACAACGGACCAATCAGATGCTCACTCAACTCTCAGCCGCCAGCCAAGAAGGTTAAAACACAAGAGCCTTGGGATGCACCCTACGTACTACCGCCACTCCTTCACAAGAAGTCCATGTTTGCTTGTGTATACTTCTACACAACCAACCAGAATGAGAACGCAATGTACACTCCAGAAATTATTCAACGCCTCCACAACGGGACAGTCAAGTTCACCTGCGACTCAACTCGATCATTCACCACTGAATCCCTGATCAACCTACTCTCAAAAAGTCACCGCTTTGTGGCATTCGACTGCACCACAAGGAAGAAATTCAGGACTCTCCAGAATGGGGCTGCCGAAGACGGTACCCTCATCTAGCAGGACTGTCAATGATCAATCATCGTGAAGGCAAGTTTCCCCAGCACTTTGCTACCTGCTAAAGCTGGGGTGTGGCTCCAAAAAGAACCTGTAATTGTTGCCTCCGCCCTCCTATGCTGCTGAAGATGCTAAACGAGAAGATACTTCCCACTTGGGGAGTCACCGCAAGACAGAAGAAGTCACCCTCCAACCGGAGGGCCCCAAGAAACAATACAGAAGAAAGAAGATGAACGACACCCCCCGCCCGGGAGGCCACCGCCGGGTCGCCATCTGGAGAAGACCCTGGCCGGAAGTACCGGCAACCTACAACAACAACACCCCAGGTAGATCTGTTTGTGACTTGAAAAAGCCCACTGTGTGGGCGAAACTTTGTCAATAAAGGATCACATTATACTGCATATGTGTTTATATTTCCAATTTCCGACCTTGAAGACTCAACCAGGCGTCATGAACAAGAGCATCCTCCCCCACTACCGCAACGAAGAAACAAAAACATGAGGAACAAGCGGCGCCAACAGGAAACATCTGGGCAACGCAATCAGCAGACGGCACTACACGAGCCCCCACCGGCCTCCTTGCCAGGCACAACCACTATGCAGGCTGTGCCAGCACCTCACCAGCAGATGCCGGGTACACAACTTGGCATACAGCAACAGGCCACGGTGTGCACAGTGAAAAAAAATACGACCCTCAGCAGTCCCACAGATTAAAAAAGGGGGCCCAGTAAAAACCCTGCTTAAAACCCCCGAAAAACGCGGGCCCCTCAACAGGGGAGGACCTTTTAAAACACTCATCAAGGCTTTTCAGGGGTATTTTTTTGCAACACAATCCCCTCCCCCGGAACAACAGAGAAATGTTCCGGCAGAGGGTACACACCCCTGGGGGTGTGCTTACTGACAGAGCGGGAAAAAGTGGGGAAAATTTAATTGCAGTTAAAAGAGTGGCCAAAAGGCCCAGCCCCCCAGCTCAAAAAACGCGGAGATGGAGAAACCTCAGTCGCTTATGGACACACAAATAACTGCCCAAAACAGGGCTTTGGCAAAATATGTTTGCAACAATGAAGAATAAATTTTCCCCCTTTCGGAGCCAAGAGGGGTTTAAATCTCAAGTTTAAGACCGTCCGGGCCCCTGGTTTGGCGAACTTTACATACATACTAATTTGGTTTAAGGGAATTGGGTTTAAAAGGGGTAGGAGATTTGGGAAACCGGCCCGAAAGGGTCATAGATTTTTTGCAATGTTTTTTTTCTTATTTCTTATGTTTCTTGCCGGGGGGTTTCCCAGCTATTTTTTAAAAGAATTTTCTATAACATTGTGGAAGTATAGTGGAGCGTAAATTTAGGGAGATTTTTTTTGGTTGGACAAGAAAAAGTAAGAGGGGGAGAAAGAAAGAAGACAAAAGTAAAGGGTAGGAGCCAAAGGTAGGGGGGGAAAGGGAAAGGGAAGAAAGACGTAGTAATAGGGGATTTCAGTAAATGCCAAGAAACAAGAACACTGAAAGAGGTTTAAGAGCCTACGGGGGGTTTAAGACCAAAATCACGGGAATTTTGGGGGGAAAGGGAAAGTAAGAACATAAAAAAGGGAAGGGCACTGCAGCAGGCAAAAATTTTTGGCCCCAAAGAAAAAACCTTTCAAACTCACCCCACTCAAAACCACTACTACCATTATCACCCCCAACCTCCTTCCCCACCACATCCCCTCCGCCCCACCACCACCATTTTTGCTACTCTCATAAAACCCCCAATCACCCCCCATCCCCACAATTAAACCACCCCCAAAGCACCCCACTACTCCCAAACTACCACCCCCCACCAAACACCCCCCCCCACCCCAAAACCCCCAACCAAACATCCCTACCCCACAAAACCCAAACAAAAAACTATCCCCAACAAATCACAACCCCCCAAAAACTACAACCACCACCACCACCCAAACCAACCCCAACCCCCAAAATTCCCCCTCCATCCCCACCATACAACAAAATTCCCACCACCCCCCACCCCCACCCCCCACTACCACCACCATTTCCACCACCCCCATTTACCACCACCCCCCCCCCACCACCACTCCCACCATCCCACCCCCACTAACATCACCATTAAACCCCCACCATTACCACCACCCCCATCACCACCACCACCCCCTACCACCATTTCCCCCCACCCCCCAAACCACCACCACTTCCCCCAAACCACCTCAAACCACACCCCCCACCACAAACCACCACAACCACCACAACCACCCCACTATCACCATCCCCCCCCCACCACCACTCCCACCACTTTACCACCAAAAACCCACAACTCCCACCACCCCCACCACAAAAACCCACCACCCCCACCACTACCACCCACACTACCACCCCACTCCCAACCACCCCACCATATTTTTATTTTCGGCTTCATCAAACTTGGAGGAAATCAAATAAAATGATTTGATCCAGGGGACCCCGCTTCCCGCTGGCTACAAACCCCGATGAACCCACAACGCGAGCCAGTTTAAACAAACATTTTTGGCAGGGGGGAGCCCCCCCTTCCCTCCGGGTGATGCAGCTCATTTTAAACACCGAAAAAAGATCCCCCTCCGCCCCATTTTCCTCCTACACCCCCCTCTTCCTCCTCCACCCCCCATTTTCCCCTTCTCCACCCACCTCTTCATTCCCACCCCCCTTTTCCCTTTTCCACCCACCTCTTCATTTTTCCACCACCTCCCCCTTTTCCCAAACCCACCCTTCCCCTCCACCCACCTCTTCCTTTCCACCCCCCTCTTCATTCTCCGCCCACCTCTTCCTCTTCCACCCCCCCTTTCATTCCCCACCCCCTTCTCCTCTTCCACCCCCTCTTCATTTTTTCCCACCCACCTCTTCCTCTTCCCCCCACCTTTTTCCTCCCCCCAAACCCACCTCTTCCTTCTCCACCCACCTTTCCTTTTCCCACCCACCTCTTCCTCCCCCACCCCCTTTGCTCATCCACTCTACGATTACCACCCCAAAATATACCCCCCCCCTTCCCCCTACCCCCACCCCCACCACCATCACCCCCCCCACCTCCCCCCCCTCCACCCCCACCTCCCCCCCCCACCCCACCCCCCCCCCCCCAATCCCACCACCATCCCCACCATCACTACCACCCATATAGTTTTAATGACAGAAGCAAACACATTGAAGCAATCAAGAAAAAATACAGGGAATGTTTTAAAACAATGAGAATGGGTGAAAAACACAAAAAATTTACAGACGTGGAGTTTAAAAGTCAGATTGAAGATAAAAACACTGTGAGGAAACTCAGATTTTTGTAAGTAGCTGTGAGCGTGATGGACCCCCTTTTTTTAAGGACCCTGAAACTTGGACTGTCAGGGGGTTACCATGGAAACCCCGCAACAAACTACCTATATTATTTTTAAAAAAACTTTTTAAAATTTTTTAATTTTAAAAATTTATTTTGTATTAAATTTAACATTATTTTTAAATTAATATTATTTTTTTAAAGCCCTTTCCCCAAAAAAACCCCAAAAAATTTTTTTAAGAAAATTTTGGACTTTTGTCGCTTCGGGGGCCCCTTTGGGGGTTTAGGGGCCCCTGAAGCTTAAGTTTTCTTTAAAGTTTGACAGTAGTTTCCCCCCCTTGTCTGTGAGAGGTCATCAATGATTCACTTGATGTCATAGCCATTAATGGGGGGGAAACATGTTTTTATCATTATTGTTGTATACAAAAAATACTTTTCTCAAGACTGTAAACTAAAAAACATCGACCCCGGATAAAGACGGTTTTCCCCAAATTCCCTTCCTCATCTCTAACCTTTCTTCCCCTGTACGGGCCCTAAAGAAGCCCACTGGCTGGTAAAACCTCTTCCCTTTAAAAAAATTCCCAAATGTTACTTAAGTGTCAAATTTCTTTAACTTATGGGTTTTTTCTAAACCATTCCCTCAAAATAAATCAACTTTTTCGGGTATCTCTAAGAGTCCCCTCATAGGGCCTTTTTTTTAGAGTTACATAAGTCTTTATTAAGATGACTTCTTTTTCACGGAAAAAGAAAACTTTTCAAAAAGCCCAAAAAGGGTGTTTGTTTGGGGGTTTTTGGATTTAAGTGTTTCCAGGTTTATTTGGGGTTTGTAGATGAATGGTTTTCAGAGAACCGACATGTTGAAAAATTTAAAGCCCACATGTAAACTTTGGGGTTATTTTTATTGGGGAAAACTTTTTTCCCCACACAGTGGCTTCTTTCAGTCCATACATGGGAGAAACTTGAAGAACAGGAGGAAAAAGGGGTAATCAGTCCCTAAACCTTGAGTCGAGTTTTCCCGCCATAAATTTTGAGTAGAATGATGGACGAACACATCGACTCAAGGTTAAAGGGACTAAATTACCTCATTCCCCCCTGTTCTTAAAGTTTCCCCTTTTTGGACTGATAAAGCCCTGTGTGGCAAAAACTTCCTCAAAAAAGGGATACCCAAGGTTGCACAGGGTGTTCAAAATTTATCATTTTTTGGGGTAAAAAAATTTTCTTTTTTGTTTTTCCTTTTAAAACATTTGGAAGGATTAGATCAGACCCAGATCTTGGAACACTGAGGAACTAATTAATCACAGACTTAAAAAAAATCCCAATAGCTTTAAATCACAACCTCAATAAAACACAAAGTGTTTAAATTTGGGTCCTTTAAATTGGGGAAAATTTCCCGAGACAGCAATATAAAAACCCTATGTGACTGTAAAGGAAATTTAAATTAATGAAATTTAAGATACCAGATAAAATTAAGAAAATTTTCCTAAATTGTTTTGTAAAAGATAGTAAAACTGAAAAAACAAATCCGGGATGTACCCCTTTTAAATTTTTTGGGCCTAGTTCCTGGGCCTTTTGTGTACCCATATACTTTTAACCATCGCCCCCAAAAGGAGGGAAATGGTTTGTGCACAATAACGGGCCCACTTCCGTGGCAATATCAAAAAACTTCATTGAAGTAAAAAAAATAAAAAAGGGAAAACTGTCGGGACATTCACGGGGAAAACGGTCTTGTTTTCAGGATGAAAAATTTGAATACAATAGCATACAGGGGGAGGGGGGCCAAAAAAAGGGAATGAGATATAGGTCGGGAAAAGTTTTAAAAAAAAAAAAAAGAGCACATATGTTAAAACATAAGAAACCCCAAATTATAATGAAAAGATTCGCATACAGGACAGAAACTAAAACCTTCTTCTAGAGGGTTTAGAAGCAGAAAAAAACAAAAAGTCGTTCAAGTAATTAAAAAAAAAATCATAATTTTTTTCTACTTCCTGAAAAGCCCAATTACCAACCTCCTCTAACACAACCGAAAAAAGTTCAATACATTCCCCGATTTTTAACCTGGAGTTTACCTGGAGAGTTTTTTCCGGGGGTAAAACCCCCCCGCCCCCCGGTCTGTGACCGGGCCTCCTGGGGATCAGGCCCGTTTAACCAAAAAGGGTTTTTGCTCTGGCCAAAGAAACCCAAAAGTCCCAGCCACAGCCCGGCTGGTCAGGAAAACCCACTTTAGGTGCTTGTCCAGTTTCCAGCATGAAGACTGCAGGCCCTCTGTTGCTAAACCCCCCCATGTATGCTGGGAGGCAGTTGAACATCTCGGGCCCCGACACTTATTTTATGGTCTTTTAACGGGGCTAGTGACACCCCCGCTTTTTCAGTGGGGGGAAAGTTTTCATCGTTTTTTTCCCAAATCTTTTGCTTTCGTAAATGAGGATTTTTTGTGTGCAAATTGCCGGGGGTATCCCTCTGGGTTTTCCAAAGGGTATATAAGCATGTTTCTCTCCCCCCTGCGTTTTCCCGGGGAAACAGGTTCAGGAACCCCAAACGCTCCCAGTAATTGAGGGGTTTATATCTTCCCTTTTTGCCGCCCCTGAAAAATTCTCTGTACATTTTCTAGGTCAGCAATTTCACCTGCCTTGGAAAAAGGGGCGGGTTTAAATGTGGGGAAACAATATTTTTAGCCTAGATAGAAACAAGTGGGGGCCTTTTAAGAGTGTCATCATGGGCTTGGCCTCCCCCAGTTTTTTTAAAGGGTTTTCATTAAACCATCCTGTCCCTTTTTCTAGCAGTGGGATTGATACAATGTTTTTTTCCCTTTAAGGGGAGATCCTCCCCATGATTTACTCCCCCGGTTTTTTGACCCTTTGGGGTTTCGCTCTATTTTGTGGCCAGAATTTGTTTTGTACTCTTTATGAAATTTAATTTCCTCGTGTTTTCCCTATCTGAGTAATTTTAAATTTTCATCCCTTTAACTTTTAAATTTGGGTTTTTTGCAGCCCACTCAAAGATTTCCCGGGGATGTCCCGCCTGGGGCCTTTGCAGTGTCTGCAATGGAAGCACTGTCATGCAGATTCGGGGGGTCAAAATGCAAAGGAAACACGGTTTCCCGTGGCTGACATCCCTTTTTCAAGTCGGATATGAGGAGAGGAACAAGATGGGAAACGGGGTACTGTGCCTTTGGAACAGGGCTTTTTACCGTTTTGCAGCCTGGACCCTTTTCTCTGTTGACGCTAATCCCTGGTTTGTTTTGGTTTAGGAAATTTTTAACCCCCGACCCACTTTTTTTTGGTTTTCCCTTTTTGCACGCATTTTTTGTGCTATTACGCCTTTTTCACACTTTTCGAAGGCTTTTGCAAAGTTGTAATTTTTTACCTTGCATTCTTTTTATCTTTTAGTGCATTTAGGGGCCTTGTTTGTAGTGTCCCAAAAGTTTTAGCCCGACAGGGACGCCTGTTCCTAAAAACCCTTTTTTCCCCCGGGTTTTTGGGAACTGATGGGTTTTTTTGATGGGTTTGGGGATCTTGCTTCTTTTGGACCCTTTCCCAAAAATTTTTATGAAATGGGGAAAATTTAGTGCCCATCGGCTGTTTTTTTTTGCTTTGCTTTTTCTGCCCCCTTTTTGGGGTGGGGGTATGTCTGTTGTTTTTAGTAACTGTGGGGCACCCCCGGGTCCATGCTCCCTCCCCCTAGGATGGAAAAAAGGTCGTGATAGGGGCTTTTTTGCAGTTCTTGAGAACACGGAGGGTTTCCCTGAGTCTGGCCCTGGGGGAAGTGCAAAAGGGCATGCAAAATTTTTCGCCTGTTCGAATTCCCTTTGGCGTCAGGATAAAATCAGATAGGCTTGTGTTTTAAACCCAAATTTTTTTGGTTTTTTCTCATAAAAAATTCGTTTTTTATCTTCGACTCTCATTGGGTTTCGGCTTTGCTAAAAACTAGTCATATTGGGGCTTGAGGGAGCTCACTCATTTCCTTTCTGTCCTTTTGTGTAGGACCCATCTTTTTTTAAGAAGGGGGCCCCAAAACTGGACCCTTGTTTTCCCATTTTGATTTGGGATAGGAGAAGAAATTTCTTTGGGGTTTTTTTCGATTTCATTTATGGTTTTTTGTTCCTTCCCCCGATTCCTGATCCTTAAGGGGGTTTTTTTTTTTTAAAAACCCTTTTTAGTTCGATGCTTGCCATTTCTTGACTATGTCTTCCCCACGCATTTCAGATATATTGGGCCCTTTTTAGCCCCCCTCTGTTTTTTCTTTTCCTTTGCCCGTAAAAGGGGCTTTGTCCCCTTTCCCATTTTACATCTACCCCTCCTTTTTTTTAGAGGGAAAAGCCCCTTTTGCATTTCACCCAGTGCCCCAAGGGTTAAACCCGTTCTAGGCATACGTTTGGGGGCTGTGTTGCTTAGTATAACTTCCCAGCTTATACGGTTTTGGACCCTTGGTTTTTTCTTGGTCCCACTTTAGGTTTTTGTTATTGAATTGAATTTGGGAATGCTCCCCGGACTATCTTTATTATGTCGGGCTGGGGGGTCCGCGCATACAGTCTGGGAACCCCAATTATGTTGTGATTGAGTATATTGTTTTTGATTGGGAAATTTTTTTTCAGCTCATCAAATTTTTAGTGAAATGAGGTCTGTGTATTCTCCAGTCTATTTGGCTCTATTATTTGTGGTTTAAATTAATTTGTGCGAAATTTAAAAGCTGTTTTGGTTTATTTTCATCAGAGCTGCCCCCGGTTTTTATTACTGCAACAAAAATTATTTTTCTATATTCCCCCCCTTTTTTGGTTTTCCCTTTAAATTTAAATCCCCCCGGGAAAACAAGATTTGGGTGCAGGGGCTGGAAAATTTTCCCGACAGTGGTTTTTTTTAACCAAAAATGAAATAGGTTTTTGGGTTCCCCCCCTTTCTGCTAAAATTTCCACTCACCAAATTTTAGGCATTTAGCAGTTTTTGTTCAAACAAGTGACCTGCAATGTACAGGGCCAACCCCCCCCCCTTTTTCCTGTTCACTCGTCAAATCGTATAGGTTGTAACCTGGGATCCATATTTCGTTGTCCAAGTGATCCTTTTTGTTGGGGCTTTAGTGAAAAACCGCGAAAATTTCCCTTTGGGCCCCTGCAAGCATTCCCCGGAAAAGAAAGGTATTTTTTTTGGGGGGTTGTGGCTTTAGACCCTTTATTTGCAAAGAAAAGTTTATCGAATGGTGGTTTTTGTTGGTACTGGGGGGGGATTTTTTTCCCGGGAATTTGTAAAACGTATCTATTGGTTTGGAGTGGAGGGCCCTCGACTGTGGTTCCACTCCAGGAAATGACCCGGATTTGGTGACGATTTCTGCCATTTCCTGCCAGTTTTTTTTCCTTTCCCGGCACTAAAAAACCCTCCCTCTTGAGTGGCTGTGGCAAATCGGTTTTCCCCTGGCCTGGATGTTTTGTATCTTTTTTTTACCCTTTTTATGGGTGCCTGCAATTTAAGTTATAGCACAGTCTTTTCCCGTACTGAAAAAGGTAAACAATTTTAGGGGAAAAAAACTTACAGGAATGGGGGTTTGCATTTTCCTGTTGTCATATTTGGGGAAGGCATTTTTTAGGGTGGTCCTTTTTGCCGTCCCGTTGTTTTTCCAGATTTCCCATGTCTGCAGATACCCGTGCAAAAGTAGTGCAAAGGCTTTGGGTTTTCCCTTTTCCTTGGGTTTTTGTGGGCTGTATTCCCCCCCTTTGGGGCATGTTTCCCCGTCTTATTTCCCAAACCTCCCTAGCACCCAAAAATGGAGCTCCCACCAGTTGTTTTTGGTAATAAATCCCATATAGCTAGTGGAGTCCTCTTGTTTGCTACCTGTGGGAAATTTTAAATTTGCAATTTTTGGGTTTTTAATCTTATCTTTGACTACACTTTTTTTTTCCCCATACGGCTCCTTTCCCCTATTTAGGGTTTTTTAAAATGTATTTCCCCTTTCCCGCGTTAATTCCCGATACCTGGACAAAATCTCCAGCTTTTACCATTACTGTCTCCCGGGCAGCACCCCAGCTTCCCCTTACTGGTTTTCCCCGGACAGCACCTCCCGCCTTTACCATTACTGTCCCCCCAGGGAAAAGCACTATCACCCCACATTTACTGACTACCAGGGCCCTCACCCCCCACCTTAAAATTTTTTGGGCTACTTTGGGGTATCAAGGGCAAATACCATTCAGCCCAACTTTTTTTTTTTCCCCAAATGTTTAGAAAGCTTCCAGGTTGCTAAGAAAGCAGCTTTTATGTTATCCTCTTTTAATACCCTTTTTGATTTTTTGTCCACAGATTTTTTCCCCATTTGGGGGTACCAAAAACACTTCCCGTTTTTAAAAGCTTGTAGCTAGTTCTTGAAAATCTGCCAAGGGGGGGACACCAATTTTCCCCTTTCCCCCGAAATTTGCAGCCCGTAAAGCGGGGTGTGGTCCAATCGACCCCGTTTTCTGCCTTTTGCCCAAAATGTGACATCGAAATCCCCAAACAAGAAGGGCATCCCCCCTTGGGGGAGTCCAGGGAAGATAGAAGAAGAATTACCCTCCAATGAGGGGCCCAAAAGAGAAGATAGAAAAATGAAGAAGACGAACGACACCCCCGCCCAGGGGGGCCCCCGCCCGGGGCACCCCTGGGGGAAAGGGCCCGGGGCCGGGAAAAAATACCGGGAAAAATTTTAAGAAGGAAAAAACCCAAATTTTCCCAAAAATGAAAATTTTATCCCTTGGAACCCGTTTTTTTTGTTGGGGGCCCGTTATCAAAAGCTTCATAATGATTTTTGGGGGGTTGATTTACTGTTTTTACGGAAAACCCCCAAAACTCTATTAATTAAACCCCTTTTTGAAGCTCTTGCTTTTGTATTTTATTTTCTAACTAATTTGGAAAACCCCTTCCGTGCACGTTCCCGTTTAAAATTTTTTGTTTGGTTTTTATAAGGGCGATACAACCCCAAACCGTTTTCAGTCCCGCTTATTTTCCAACGAAACCCTTTGTTTGAGAAATGAAATAAAAAACTCCCCAAAAAAACAGTACGGGTCAATGTTTTAGTAGCCCACTGAACGTCAAGAGACTTTTGCAAAAATCGTTTACGAAAATACAAATCATGTATCACATAAACCCCAAAAATTTCCCCAAAAAAAAAAAAAGGGAAAAAGAAAACTTGCTCACACATGGGCGCACCTGGACCAGATTATCGGGTCTTTTTTTTATAAAGTTGTGCCCAAAAAAACCACAAACACGGCACTTTGGTTTTTAAATTTTGGGGAGAGATAGAGAGAGCGGCTTTCTTTTGGGTAAAATATCAGAGGGTTTTGGGGTGCATAATTAGCTCTTCTGACAAAGGGAAAAAAGTATAGATTGTCCAAAAATATAATCCGTAATGTTAATATGAGACATCTTTAAAACTTTGAAATGTTATGAAAACGCCGAATTTCACGGTAACATGGATTTTGAGAGGAAAAACAAAGCTTTACAAATACCAATAAATTGCAAAAGATTAAAAAAAGTTTAAAAAAGGGAGAGGTTGGCCCACAGGGACTTGCTGAGGGCCTTTCCCGAAATAGATCGTTTTAAAATGAATTTTGCCCCAAAAATAATGCAATTTAAATATAAAAAGGGAAAATGGAAAAAATATCCCATATCTAATGAACAGAACAAAAAAAGTAGCCCAAAAACAGCAAACTCTATCCTTATTAAAATGAAAAAAGGGTCTGTTCCCAAAGGGAAAGGTCCCCGGGGAATTCCCGTTTTTTTATCTTCATAGCAACCTTGACGAAAAAAATAGCCCCAGCTTCGTATCACCTTTTGCCGGCAATCTATTAGTGAATACAAACATACAGGTGGGGAGGCCAAAAAGGGAATGAGATAAAGGGTCTGGAAGTTTTTAAAAAAAAAAAAAAAGAGCACAATGTTCAACATAAGAAAGCCATTATAATGAGAGATTCGCATACAGGACAAAACTAAAACCTCTTCAATGGAAACAGAAAAAAACAAAAGTCGTTCAAGAAATTTAAAAAAAAAATCAAATTTAAATTTCTACTTCTCTGCAATGTCCAATTACCAACCTCCTCTAACACAACTCGCAGAAAGTTCAATACATTCACCGATATTTACCTGGAGTTTACCTGGAGAGAGTTTCCGGGGGTCAACGCCCCGCGGCCCGGTCTGTGACCAGGCCTCCTGGTGGATCAGAGCCTGATCAACCAGGCTGTTGCTGCGGGCTGAAACGCAAACCAACGTACGAGCCACAGCCCGGCGGGTCAGGAACCGACTTTAGGTGCTTGTCCAGTGCCAGCTTGAAGACTGCCAGGCGTCTGTTGCTAATCCCCCTTATGTATGCTGGGAGGCAGTTGAACAGTCTCGGGCCCTGACACTTATTGTATGGTCTCTTAACGTGCTAAGTGACACCCCTGCTTTTCAGTGGGGGGAAATGTTGCATCGCCCGCCAAGTCTTTTGCTTTCGTAGTGAGTGATTTTCGTGTGCAAGTTCGGTACTAGTCCCTCTAGATTTTCCGGGTGTATATAATCATGTATCTCTCCCGCCTGCGTTCCAGGGAATACAGGTTCAGGAACCTCAAGCGCTCCCAGTAATTGAGGTGTTTTATCTCCGTTATGCGCGCCGTGAAAGTTCTCTGTACATTTTCTAGGTCAGCAATTTCCACCTGCCTTGAAAGGTGCTGTTAGTGTGCAGCAATATTTCAGCCTAGATAGAACAAGTGACCTGAAGAGTGTCATCATGGGCTTGGCCTCCCTAGTTTTGAAGGTTCTCATTATCCATCCTGTCATTTTTCTAGCAGATGGGATTGATACAATGTTATGTTCCTTGAAGGTGAGATCCTCCGACATGATCACTCCCAGGTCTTTGACGTTGGTGTTTCGCTCTATTTTGTGGCCAGAATTTGTTTTGTACTCTGATGAAGATTTAATTTCCTCGTGTTTACCATATCTGAGTAATTGAAATTTCTCATCGTTGAACTTCATATTGTTTTCTGCAGCCCACTCAAAGATTCGGTTGATGTCAGCCTGGAGCCTTGCAGTGTCTGCAATGGAAGACACTGTCATGCAGATTCGGGTGTCAACTGCAAAGGAAGACACGGTGCTGTGGCTGACATCCTTGTCTATGTCGGATATGAGGATGAGGAACAAGATGGGAGCGAGTACTGTGCCTTGTGGAACAGAGCTTTTCACCGTAGCTGCCTCGGACTTTACTCTGTTGACGACTACTCTCTGTGTTCTGTTAGTGAGGAAATTATAGATCCATCGACCGACTTTTCCTGTTATCCCTTTAGCACGCATTTGTGTGCTATTACGCCATGGTCACACTGTCGAAGGGCTTTTGCAAATCTTATATATTACTCTGCTTTTTTTATTTTCTAGTGCTTTTAGGCCCTTTTTCGGGGACCCAATGTTAGCAGACAGGACGACCTTTCAAAAACCCATGTTGCCCGGGTTTGTAACTGATGGTTTCTAAGGGGGTGGTGATCTTGCTTCTTAGGACCCTTTCAAAGTTTTTTTATGAAGGGATTTAGTGCTATGGGCTGTATTCTTTGCTTTGCTTTACTGCCCCCTTTTGGAGGGGGGCTAGCTGTTGTTTTTAGAAACTGTGGGACACCCCCGTGCCCCTGCCCCCTCTCCATAGATGGAAAAGGCTCGTGATAGGGCTTTCTTGCAGTTTTAGAACCGGAGTTCCATGAGTCTGCCCTGGGCAAGTGCAGGGGCATGTCATTAACGCCTGTTCGAACATTTGGCGTCAGGATAACATCAGATAGGCTTGTGTTAACCAATTTTGGGTTCTCTCATAAAAAATTCTTTTTTGACTTCGACTCTCATCTGTTACGGCTTGCTAAAAACTGGGGTCTTTTGGGGACTTGAGTAGCTCACTCATTTCCTTCTTCTCTGTGTGGGACCCATTTTGTTAAGAAGGGCCCAATACGGACGTTTTTTCCGATTTTATTTGCATAGGAAAAAATACTTTGGTTTCTTTCGATTTCATTTATGCTTTTAGTTTTTTCCCGCGTTTCCCTGACTCCTATAAGACCTTTAGCTTAAAATTCAAATGCTTGTTTTTTTTCCTGACTATGTCCCCTACGCATTTCAGATATATTGACCTCTTTTAGGGCCGCTCTGTTTTTTCTTTTCCTCGCCTGAAAAGGGGAGCTCTTGTCTCTTTCTTTTTTACATCTACCCCCCTTTTTTCTTGGGGAATAAGCCTTGTCATACACGAGTGCCCCAATTAACCCTGTTCTAGGCATACGGGGGTCTGTGTTGCTTAGTATACTTCCCAGCTTATAGGGTTAGGACTTTTTTTATTTGGGTCCCACTTTATTTTTTGTTTATTGAATTGAATTTGGAAATGCTCCCCGGACTATCTCTTTATGTGGGCCCTGGGGCTCCGCCATACAGTCTGAACCTCAATTATGTTGTGATTGAGTATATTGTTTTTGATAGGGAAATTTTTCTTATCAGCTCATCATTGTTAGTGAAAAGAGGTCAGTGTATTCTCCGTCTAGTAGGCTCTATTTTTTTGCTGGTTTAAATTTGAATTATTCAGAGATTTAAAAGCTCGTGTGAGGATTTTCACAGAGCTGCCTGGTGTTTTTAAACTGAAACAAAAATTATTTGCTAATTCCCCCCATTTTAGGGCCTTAATTGAAACCCCCCAGAGAAAGATTTGGGGCGGGAGCGGAAGTTTTTCCCAGACAGGGGTTTTTTAACCACAAGACTGGGTTTTTGGTTCCGACCTTTACTGCTAAAATTTTCCACTACACCATTTGAGGCATTTAGCAGTTCGTCAAACAAGTGACCTGCAATTACAGGGCCAAACCCCCCCCCCTTTTTCCCGTCACTCTGTCACATCGTATAGGTTGTAACCCGGGTCCATATTTTGTTGTCCAAGTGACCTTTATGTGGGGCTCATGAAAGCCGCGAACATTTTCCTTTGCCTCTGCAAGCATCCACGGGTGAAAGGTATTTTTTTGTTTGTTGCTGGCTTTAGACCCTTATATTGCAAAGAATGTCACGGACTGGTGGTATTGTTGGTACTGGGGGGGGGGTTTTTTTCCCGGGAATAGTATCGTATCTATTGGTTTGGAGTGGAGGCCACGACTGTGGTTCCCCTCCAGGAATGACTGGATTTGGTGTACGATTTCTGCCATTTCCTCCAGTTTTTTTTTTTTCCTGGCACTAAAAAAAACCCCCCCTTTAGTGGCGTGGGACTCAGTTTTCCCATGGCCTGGATTTTTATCTTTTTTTACCCTTTTTATGGGTTTCCCCGCAATTAAGTTATAGCACAGTCTTTCCTGTACTGAAGAGGTACACATTTCAGGGGGAAAAAAATTCAGGAATGGGGTTTGCTTTTCCTGTTTTCATATGGGGAAGGCATTTTTTAGGGTGGTAATTCACGTCCCTCTTTTTTTTTCCAATTTTCCCCCCGTCTGCAGATACCAAATGCAAAAGTAGTGCACAGGCTGGTTTCCGTTTTCCTTGGGGTTTTTGGACTGTATTCCCGTTGGTGCATGTTTCCCTGTCTTATTTCCCATCCTCCCTACACCCAAAAATGGAGCTCCCACCCTTGTTTTTTTTTAATAATCCCACAAGCTATGGGGTCCTCTTGTTTGCTTTTTCCTGTGGGATTTTAGTTTGCAATATTGGTTTTTTTCTTTTCTTTGACTACACTTTTTTTCCCCCCTACGCTCCGTCCCCTATGAGTTATTTAAATGTATTCCTTTCCCGCGTATAATTCCCGACTACCTGGACAAAAACCCAGCTTCACCATTACGCTCCCAGGGCAGCACCCCACTTCCCCTTACTGTCTCCCAGGGCAGCACCTCCACTTTACCATTACTGTCTCCCGGACAGCACATCACCCCACATTTACTGACACCCGGGAAACACCCCCCACCTTACATTTCTGACTACATGGCCGTATCAAGGGCAGTACCATTCAGCCCAACTTTTTAAATTTTCCCCAAATGTTAGAAAGCTTCCAGGTTTTCTATGAAAGCAGCTTTGATGTTATCCTCTTTTAATACCCTTGTGATTTTAGTCCACAGATTTTCCTCATTTGGGCATACCCAAAAACACTTCCCTGTTTTAATACTGCTTGTAGCTAGTTCTTGAATATCTGCACAAGGGGCGTGACACCAATTTCCCGTTCCCCCAGCACTTTGCTGCCTGCTAAAGCTGGGGTGTGGCTCCAATCGACCCTGTTTTCTGCCTCTGCCCAACTGTGACATCGAAGATCCCAAGCAAGAAGACACTCCCCACTTGGGGAGTCCAGGCAAGATAGAAGAAGAAGTTACCCTCCAACTGGAGGGCCCAAGAGAGAAGATAGAAGAATGAAGAAGACGAACGACACCCCCGCCCCAGGGGGCCACCGCCGGGTCACCAGCTGGAGAAGACCCGGGCCGGAAGTACCGGCAAACATTTAAGAAGAAGAACACCAATTTCCACAAAAATGACATTTTATCCATGTGGAAGCCCGTTTGTTTGATTGAGTGCAGACTATACAGAGCTTCATAATGATTTGAGTGGTTGATTTACTGTAATTCTACTAGCAACCTCTTGAATACTCTATTAATAACCTCCTTAAATGAAGCTCTAGCTATTTGTATTTCTATTTCTAACTAATTGGACAGCTTACCGTGCACGTTCCTGATTTATATTTATTGTTTGTGTTTGATAAGGGCGCATACAACCCCATCCGTTTACAGTCTGCTTTATTGTCCAACGAAACCGTTTGTAGAGAAATGAAATAAAATCTCCAAAAGAACAGTACGGATCAATGTTCAGTAGCCCACTGAACGTCAAGAGACTTTAGCAAACATCGTTTACGTAAGATACAAATCATGTATCTTACATAAACACAAATCTCCCATAAATCAAAAAGGAAATAGAAAACTTGCTCACACATGACGCACCTGGACCAGATTCATCGAACTTTTAATTTATAAAGTTGTGCAAAATACCACTAGCACGAGCACTCGGTATACTTTGGAGAGAGATAGAGAGAGCGAGCTTACATATGGATAAAATATCAGAGGCTTTAGAGGGTGCATAATTAGCTCTTCTGAGCAAAGAAAACAGTATAGCATTGTCCAAAAATATAGATCAGTAATGTTAATATGAGACATCATAAAGCTTTGAAATGCTTATGAGACGCCGAATTACACGGTAACATGGATTTAGAGAGGAAAGACAATGCTTGTCACAACTACCAGATCATTAGCATAAGATTAAAGAAAGTCAAAGAAGCAGAGGTTGTCTACAGGGACTTCGCTGAGGCCATCCAGAAATATGATCGTAAAGTGATAGTCCGAAAAATAATGTCAATAAGTATAACAGGAAAGTGGAAAAGATATCCACATATCTAATGAACAGAACACAAGAAGTAGCTAACACAGCAAACTCTATCCTTAGTAAAGTGAAAGGATCTGTTTCCTAAAGGTATGGTCCCGGCAATTTCACTGTTTCTCATCTTCATAGCAGACATAGACGAAACAATAGCCACAGCTTCGTATCACCTTTAGCCGGCAATACGTATTTAGGCATGAAATTCACCTCGGTAAAATATGCAGAAAACTTGCATGCAGATATCATCAAAATCTTCCAGAAGACAATGGAAAATAACATGATGTTCAGTCGTGACACATTTCAACTGTTCACGTATGGAAAAAATGAAGATCTCCAAGTGAGCCCAGGACATAAAACATTTCAGATGACCAGTCGTTTAGAGAACGTATTAAGGTAAATGCCGCAGTGGTCAGAAAATATGTGAAATAATGTTAATGGTGATTCTGTTCACGCACTTTTGCTCTCTCGTATAAAATATATTAATTGGTGTTGATCACTTAGTCCAATGCAAAGGAGATGTCATTACTCGAAGGATACGGAGATCGGTTACTACCAACTCAGAGACTACAAAGCACTTAACTACTATTAACGCCTCAAAGTACTGGAAATGCAATGTCTTGAGCGAAGAAGAGAGAGATGCCTGATTATACATAGATGCTCGAGGGCCTAGTCCCAAATCTACACACAACCATAACAACGTACTGGATTGAGAGATAGGGGATGAGAGACCTACTGAAAAGCAGGAACGCGCCATGGATATAATATCTTCCATAGGTCAAAACTATTCAATCTGTCCACAGAAGATACCAGAAATATTGGAGGAACAAATGAAGAATTAATTCTTCAAGACGAAAATGGATCATTACCTCTGCTAGGTTCTAGATCACACAGGCAGTGATGGCTGTATGAGCCACCACTACCACCACTAACATAACAGCCAAACAACTGAAAAATCCTGGCCACAGCCTAGGCTGGGAGGGTAGGCAAACATCATGACTACCACCACAACAACCAACACCACTACCACCACAACAACCAACACCATTACCACCACAATAACCAACACCACTACCACCACAACAACCAACACCACTACACCCAACAACCAATACCATTACCACCACAACAGCCAACACCACTACCACCACAATAACCAACACCACTACCACCACAACAACCAACACCACTACCACCACAACAACCAATACCATTACCACCACAACAGCCAACACCACTACCACCACAACAACCAACACCACTACCACCACAAAAACCAACACCACTACCACCACAACAACCAACACCATTAAGACCACAATAACCAATACCACTACAACCACAACAACCAACACCACTACCACCACAACAACCAATACCATTACCACCACAACAGCCAACACCACTACCACCACAATAACCAACACCACTACCACCACAACAACCAACACCACTACCACCACAACAACCAATACCATTACCACCACAACAGCCAACACCACTACCACCACAACAACCAACACCACTACCACCACAATAACCAACACCACTACCACCACAACAACCAACACCATTAAGACCACAATAACCAATACCACTACCACCACAACAACCAACACCACTACCACCACAACAACCAACACCATTACCACCACAATAACCAACACCACTACCACCACAACAACCAACACCACTACACCACAACAACCAATACCATTACCACCACAACAACCAACACCACTACCACCACAACAACCAACACCATTACCACCACAATAACCAACACCACTACCACCAAAAACAACCAACACCATTACCACCACAATAACCAACACCACTACCACCACAACAACCAACACCACTACACCACAACAACCAATACCATTACCCCCCACAACAGCCAACACCACTACCACCACAACAACCAACACCATTACCACCACAATAACCAACACCACTACCACCACAACAACCAACACCACTACCACCACAACAACCAATACCATTACCACCAAAACAGCCAACACCACTACCACCACAACAACCAACACCATTACCACCACAATAACTAACACCACTACCACCACAACAACCAACACCATTAAGACCACAATAACCAATACCACTACCACCACAACAACCAACACCACTACCACCACAACAACCAACACCATTACCACCACAATAACCAACACCACTACCACCACAACAACCAACACCACTTCCACCACAACAACCAACACCACACACCACAACAACCAATACCATTACCCACCACAACAGCCAACACCACTACCACCACAACAACCAACACGACTACCACCACAACAACCAACACAACTACCACCACAATAACCCACACCAGCACCACCATAAAAAACCAACACCACTAAACCCCCACAATAACCAACACCACTACCACCACAATAACCAACACCACTACCACCACAACAACCTGACACCACTACCACCACAAAAACCACCACCACCACCCACAACAACAACCAACACTACTACCACCACAATAACCAACACCACTACCACCACAATAACCAACACCACTTCCACCACAATAACCAACACCACTACCACCACAATAACCAACACCACTTCCACCACAATAACCAACACCACTACCACCACAATAACCAACACCACTACCACCACAAAACCAACACCACTACCACCACAATAACCAACACCACTACCACCACAATAACCAACACCACTACCACCACAATAACCAACACCACTACCACCACAATAACCAACACCACTACTATCAGAGTAACCACACACCCCCACCAAAATAACCCCAACCCCACCACAATAACTATCACTCCCACCACCACTACAACAGCCACATTTCCAACCACTACCACCACTACAAACTACAACAATAACATACACTTACACACACTACCATACTAACCACCAACACCACAACTACCACTACAACCACAATTGCTACTACCACTACCACTGGAGCTACCACCGCTACCATTATCATTACGACACCACTACCACCATCATTACCACACCACCACCATTACCACTACCACCACCATTACACTAACCACCACCATTATCACTACAACCACCATTACCACTACCACCACCATACACTACCACCACCATTACCACTACCACCACCATTAACCACTACCACCACCATTACACACTACCACCACCACCATTACCACTACCACCACCATTATCACTACCACCACCATTACCACTACCACCACCATTATCACTACCACCACCATTACCACTACCACCATTACCACTACCACCACCATTACCACTACCACCACCATTACCACTACCACCACCATTATCACTACCACCACCATTATCACTACCACCACCATTACCACTACCACCACCATTACCACTACCACCACCATTATCACTACCACCACCATTACCACTACCACCACCATTACCACTACCACCACCATTACCACTACCACCACCATTATCACTACCACCACCATTACCTGATTAGTATATATACTACTACTAGTGCTACTACTATTACTATCACATGCTCAATGATCCTTTAATTCATAGTGATGGTTCAGGTGACTCCCACTGCTACTACTCCTACTGCTGGTGACATCACATGGCTCCTTCTGTTGTGATGTCACATGGATTCTTTTGTTTTGATGTCGCATGATTACTCCCACCAGTAATGACGTCACATGACTGGCTAATTCTGGAAGTGACGTCACATTACTGGCTCTTCCTCCTGGTAGTGACGTCACATGACTAGTTCTTCCGCCTGGTAGTGACGTCACATGACTGGCTCCTCCTCTTGGTAGTAAAGTCACACGACTGTGTCTTCCTCCTGGTAGCGACATCACATGACTGGTTCCTCCTCCTGGTAGTGACGTCACATGACTGGTTCCTACTGGTAGTGACGTTACATGATTGGCTCCTCCTCCTGGTAGTGACGTTGCATGATTGGCTCCTCCTCCTTATAGTGACGTCACTTGATTGGCTCCTCCTCCTGGTAGTGACGTCACATGATTGGTTCCTCCATTATTGACTCTGCATACATTAACATATTTAAGCAGGTTCACTGTGTGTTAACTTCTGGTGCTCTGAGGCGTCTATACCAGAGTGGAGGAAGTGTCTTCATGGTAGTGGAGGGAGTGTGTTGATGGTAGTGGAGGGAGTGTGTTCATGGTAGCGGAGAGAGTGTGTTGATGGTAGTGGAGGGAGTGTGTTCATTGTAGTGGAGGGAGTGTGTTGATGGTAGTGGAGGGAGTGTGTTCATGGTAGTGGAGGGAGGGTGTTGATGGTATTGGAGGAAGTGTCTTCATGGTAGTGGAGGGAGTGTGTTGATGATAGTGGAGGGAGTGTGTTGATGGTAGTGGAGGGTGTGTGTTGATGGTAGTGGAGGGAGTGTGTTGATGGTAGTGGAGGGAGTGTGTTGATGGTAGTGGAGGGAGTGTGTTCATGGTAGTGGAGGGAGTATGTTGATGGTAGTGGAGGAAGTGTCTTCATGGTAGTGGAGGGAGTGTGTTGATGGTAGTGGAGGGAGTGTGTTGATGGTAATGGAGGGAGTGTGTTGATGGTAGTGGAGGGAGTGTGTTGATGGTTAGTGGAGGGAGTGTGTTCATGGTAGTGGAGGAGTGTGTTCATGGTAGTGGAGGGAGTGTGTTCAGGACAGTGGAGGGAGTGTGTTCGTGGTATTGGAGGGAGTGTGTTCAGGGCAATGGAGGGAGTGTGTTCATAGTAGTGGAGGGAGTGGGTTCAGGACAGTGGAGGGAGTGTGTTCGTGGTATTGGAGGGAGTGTGTTCAGGGCAGTGGAGGGAGTGTGTTCATGGTAGTGGAGGGAGTGTGTTCATAGTAGTGGAGGGAGTGTGCTCAGGACAGTGGAGGGAGTGTGTTCGTGGTAATGGAAGGAGTGTGTTCAGGGCAGTGGAGGGAGTGTGTTCATGATAGTGGAAGGAAAGTATTTTTGGGATTGGAGGGAGTCTGCTCGTGGGAGAAGAGTTAGTGTGTTCGTGATATTGGTGAGAGTGAGTTCATGGTAGTTCATGGAATGTGTTCATGGTAGTGGATTGAGTGTGTTCATGGTAGAAGAGGGAGTGTATTCATGGGAAGGGAGAGAGTGAGTTTATGGGAGGGGAGAGAACGTGTTCAGGGTAGTGGATGAAGTGTGTTCATGGTAGTGGATGGAGTGTGTTCATGGTAGAGGGTGGAGTGTGTTCATAGTAGTGGATGGAGTACGTTGTTGGTAGTGGAGGAAGGGTGTTCATGGTAATGGTTGGAATGCGTTCATGGTAGTGGAGGGAGTGTGTTCGTTGGAGCCCAGGAGTGTGTTCATGGTAGTGGAGAGTGTGTTCATGGGAGCGGAAGGAGTGTGATCATAGTACTGGAGGGAGTGTGTTCATGGTAGAAGAGGGAGTGCATTCATGGGAGGGGCCGGAGAGTGTTCTTGGGAGGGGAGAGAGTGTGTTTATGGGAGAAGAGGGCGTGTGTTCATGGTAGTGGTGGGAGTGTGTTCATGGTAGGAGAGGGAGTGTATTCATGGGAAGGGAGTGAGTGGATTCATGTGAAGGGAATGCATTCATGGGAGGGGAGAGATGTGTTCATGGTAGAGAAGGGAGTGTATCTGTGGGAGAGGATGGAGTGTATTCATGTTAGTGGAGGGAGTGTGTTCATGGTAGGAGAGGGAGTGCTTTCATGGAAATGGAGGGTGTGTATTCATGGGAAGAGAAGGAGTGTATTCACGTAAGAGGAGAGAGTGTGTTTATGGTAGTGGAGGGAGTGTGTTCTTCTTAGTGTATGTTGTGTTTTCATGGTAGTGAATGGAGTGTGTTCATGGTCGTGGATGAAGTGTGTTCATGGTAGTGGGTGTAGTGTGTTCGTGGTAAGACATGGGAGCGAGTGTATTCATGGAAGGGAAGAGAGTGTATTTATGGGAGAGGAGACAGTGTGTTCAGGGTAGCGAAGGGAGTATGTTCATGGTAGGGAAGGAAGTATGTTTAAGTTAGTGCATGGAACGCGTTCATGGTAGTGGAGGAAGGGTGTTCATGGTAGTGGTTGGAATGCATTCATGGTAGTGGACGGAGTGTGTTCATTAGAGCACAGGAGTGTGTTCATGGTAGTGGATAGGGTGTGTTCATGGTAGAGGGTGGAGTGCGTTCATAGTAGTGAATGGAGTACGTTCTTGGTAGTGGAGGGTGTTCATGGTAGTGGTTGGAATGCGTTCATGGTAGTGGAGGGAGTGTGTTCATTGGAGCACAGGAGTGTGTTCATGGTAGTGGAGGGAATGTGTCCATCGGAGAAGAGGGAGTGAGCTCATAGTAGTGGAGAGAGTGTGTTCATGGGAGCGGAAGGAGTGTGATCATGGTACTGGAGGGAGTGTGTTCATGGTAGTGGAGGGAGTGTATTCATGGGAGGGGGTCGGAAGGTGTTCATGGGAGGGGAGAGAGTGTTTATGGGAAAAGATGGTGTGTTCATGGTAGTGGTGGGAGTGTGTTCATGGTAGGAGAGAGAGTATATTCTTGGGGAGAGAGAGAGTGGATTCATGTGAAGGTAATGTATTCATGGGAGGGGAGAGAGTGTGTTCATTGTAGAGAAGAGAGTGTGTTTATGAGAGAGGATGGAGTGTATTAATGGTAGTGCAGGGAGTGTGTTCAGGTTAGTGAATGTAGTATGTACATGGTAGTGGATGGAGTGTGTTCATGGTAGGAGAGGGAGTGTTTTCAGGGAAAGGGAGGGTGTGTATTCATAGGAAGGGGAGAGTATATTCGGGTAAGGGGAGAGAGTGTGTTTATGGTAGTGGAGGGAGTGTGTTCATGGTTATTGAGGGTGTGTTCATGGAAGGGTAGGAACTGTGTTCATGGAGGGGCGGAAGTGTGTTCATGGGAGTAGAGTGTGTTCATGGGAGGGAGAGAGAGACATTCCAGGGAGTTGAGGGATTGTGTTCATGGAAGGGGAGGGAATGTGTTCATTGGAGAAGAGGGAGTGTGTTCATTGGAGGGGAGGGAGTGTGCTCATGGGAGGGGAGGGTGTGTGTTCATTGGAGGGGAGGGAGTGTGTTCATGGAGGTGAGGGAGTGTGTTCATGGTACTGGAGGGAGTGTGTTCATGGTACTGGAGGGAGTGTGCTCATGGGAGGTGAGGGAGTGTGTTCATTGGAGGGGAGGGAGTGTGTTCATGGAAGGGGAGAGAGTGTGTTCATGTGAGGTGAGGGAGTGTGTTCATGGTTCTGGAGGGAGTGTGTTTATGCTACTGGAGGGAGTGTGTTCATGGTACTGGAGGGAGTGTGTTCATGGGAAGGGAGGGAATGTGTTTATGGGTGGGAAGGGAAAAAAAAAACCATACCACGGGCGGGATAGAACCCGCGATCAGAGAGTCTCAAAACTCCAGACCGTCACGTTAGCCACTGGGCCAGCTAGGCACAATAAGATTCATCCAACTAGGTATATTTCTAACAGTGTGTCTGTACATGTACACACCAGTTCCGCTACTCTTAAGGTGTGTGTCAGTGATAAGGCGTCATGAGTTTCGCCCCCATGAGGCAGCAACTCATATAATGATTATAAATTATATATATGATTATATCATATATATATTATATTAATATATATATATATATATAATATATATATATATATATATATATATATATATATATATATATATATATATAATATATATATATATATATATATATATATTATACACCACGCAGAAACAAGCAGGTATGTACAGAGAAAGATCACAGTCAGCAGGACTCGATACTGCTACTGGGGACGGACAAGATTCCCAGGCAGCGCTCTAGCCCACTCGGCCACACAAATGCCACATAGACTGGGCAGCCTGGTTCACAAGCCATGTTTCTTTCCCAGCCTGGGCACGTCAATGAGCCTCAAGCATGGATTCAAGCTATTTCAATCTCCTCCTGTATGTTCTGACCTCTAAAGCGATTTTTATATTAGTGCACCACGCAGAAACAAGCGGATATATATAGAGGAAGATCGCAGTCAGCAGGACTCGATACTGCTACTGGGGACAGTCAAGATTCCCAGGTAGCGCTCTCATATGTATTCCCTTCCTTCCAAGGTACACACTCCCTTGCCTTCCATATGCAGATCCCCTCCCCTTCCTTATCTACATTTGCTTGTCATGAATACACTTCCTCCACTCCTGTATACACACTGCCTCCCTACCCATATATTCACTCATTTCCCTCCCATATACACACTCCCATCTCTTAATCAACAAGATTCCCTTTCCATGACTCACGAAATCGTAATGACACGATTGCATACAAACCATACCACAGGCGGGGATAGAACCCGCGATCAGAGTCTCAAAACTCCAGACCGTCGCGTTAGCCTCATGTTGGGTGAAAACTTATGACGCCTTAAGGATTGTGTGATCCAATGGATTTTAAGGCGTCATGAATTTTCGCCCACCATGAGGCAGGCCAAAGCAGCATGGGTTCGAGTTCTTGGCTAGTTGCAGTGTTATTATTGATCAATACCACTCGTTCGTGGGCACAATAATATAAAATACTGCTCGTTGTACTAGTACACCAAACAGGGACTAGAATGAAATTAGCCTAGAGTCATCCACACCAACGTGTGTCCTTGGGTAGCAAGTACAACATCCAGTTCCGCTGGACGCGCTACTCTTAAGGAATGTGTGGTCCAGTGGATTAAGGCGTCATGACTCATCTGAGTCTTCAGCTTCCAATTGTGATCCCTTGTTTCTGTGTCCAATCTCTGGAACATCCTGTCTCTGTCCACCTTGTCTATTTCACGTAGTATTTTGTATGTCGTTATCATGTCTCCCCTGACCCTCCTGTCCTCCAGTGTCGTCAGACCTATTTCCCTTAACTTTCTACGTAGGACATCCCCCTTAGCTCTGGAACCAGCCTTGTTGCAAACCTTTGCACTTTCTCTAATTTCTTGACGTGTTGGAATAGGTGTGGGTTCCAAATTGGTGATGCGTACTTCAGTATGGGCCTGACGTATACAGAGCATAAAGTCTTGAACGATTCCTTACTGAGGTACCGGAACGCTATTCTCAGGTTTGCCAGGCGCCCATATGCCGTAGCAGTTATCTGGTTAATGTGAGCTTCTGGCGACGTACTCGGTATTATACTCACTCCTAGATCTTTCTCCATGAGTGAGGTTTGCAATCTTTGGCCTCCGAGCCTATACTCTGTCTGCAGTCTTCTTTGCCCTTCTCCGATCTTCATGTCTTTGCATTTGGCGGGGTTAAATTCTAGGAGGCAGTTGCTGGACCACGCATCCAGCCTGTCCAGGTCTTTTTTGTGCATGTGTGTGTTTGTGTGTTTTGTTTGTGTGTTTGTGTGTGTGTGTGTGTGTGTGTGTGTGTGTGTGTGGTATGTGTGTGTGTGTGTGTGTGTGTGTGTGTGTGTGTGTACTCACCTATTTGTACTCACCTATTTATGGTTGCAGGGGTCGATTCATAGCTCCTGGCCCCGCCTCTTCACTGATTGCTACTAGGTCCTCTCTCTTCCTGCTCCATGAGATTTATCAAACCTCGCCCTAAAACTATGTATGGTTCCCACCTCCACTATGTCACTTTCTAGGCCATTCCACTGGCTGACAACTGTATGACTGAAGAAACAGTTCCTAACATCTCTTTGACTCATCTGAGTCTTCAACTTCCAATTGTGACCCCTTGTTTCTGTGTCACATCTCTGGAATATCCTGTCTTTGTCTACCTTGTGCATTCCGCTCAGTATTTTTCATGCCGTTATCATGTCCTCCCTGACCCTCCTGTCCTCCAGTGTCGTCAGGCCAATTTCCCTTAACTTTTCTTATTAGGACAATTCCCTTAGCTCTGGGACTAGTCTTGTTGCAAACCTGTGCACTTTCTCTAATATCTTGACGTGCTTGACCAGGTGTGGATTCCAAACTGGTGCTGCATACTCCAGTATGGGCCTGACGTACATGGTGTACAGAATCTTGAACGATTCCTTACTAAGGTATCGGAGCGCTATCCTTAGGTTTGCCAGACGCCCGTATGGTGCAGCAGTTATCTGACTGATGTGCACCCCAGGAGATGTCGGTTTCCCTTGAGTGAGGCTTGCAATCTTCAGCCATCTAGACTATACTCTGTCTGCAGTCTTCTTTGCTCTTCCCCGATCTTCATGACTTCTGCATTTGGCAGGGCTAAATTCAAGGAGCCAGTTGTTGACCAGGCTTGTAGCCAGTCCAGGTCTCTTTGTAGTCCTGTCTGATCCTCGACCGATTTGATTCTTCTCATTAACTTCACATCACCTGCAAACAAGGACACTTCTGAATCTATCCCTTCCATTATGTCATTCACATATACTAAAAACAGCACAGATCCTAGGACTGACCCCTGTGGATCCCCGCTTGTCACAGGCGCCCACTCCGACACCACGCCACGTACCGTGACTCGTTGTTGCCTCCCTGACAGCTATTCTCTGATCCATTGCAGTGCCTTTCCTGTTATGTGTGCCTGATCCTCTAGCTTTTGCATTAACCTCTTGTGAGGAACTGTGTCAAAGGCCTTCTTGCAGTACAAGAAAATGCAGTCTATCCACCCCTCTCTCTCTTGTCTTACTTCTGTCACCTTGTCATGAAACTCCAGTAGGTTTGTGACACAGGACTTTCCTTCCTTGAAACAGTGCTGGTTGTCGATTATACGCTTGTTTCTTTCCAGGTGCCCCACCACTCTTCCCCTGATGATCCTCTCCATGACTTTGCATACTATACTAATGCCTCGTGTTTGTCTCCTTTTTTAACTACCTCAGGTAGTTGCCCAGTTTCAATGGATGTTTTGAAGATCATTGTTAGTGGCACACAACATCTCTGCTCTCTCTAAGGACCCACGGAGAGATGTCTCGTTCCACCTCCTTTGAGGTATAAAATTAACATTGCAGCTTCTTCACCTCCCCCTCGGTTATGTGTCCCTCATCCAGCACTTCTTGGTGTACCTCCATGTTTTGAATTCCTGGAGTCCTACCTGTTTCTACCGTAAATACTCCTTTAAATCTCCTGTTGAGCTCCTCACATACCTCTTCGTCGTTTCTTGTGAACTCCCCACCATCCTTCCTTAATCTGATTACCTGGTCCTTGACGGTTGTTTTCCTCCTGATGTGGCTAAACAACAGCTTCGGGTCAGACATGACTTTCGATGCTATGGCATTTTCGTGTTGTCGTTGAGTCTCCCTTCTTATCTGTGCATGTTCGTTTCTGGCTCTTCGGCTGATCTCTTTATTTTAATGGGTCCTTTGACTTCTGTACCTTTTTCCATTCTCTAGTGCAACTGACTTTTGCCTCCCTACACCTTTGGTGAACCAAGGACTCGTTCTGTTTCCCTTGGGAACAAACCTCTCCTGTCCCTCCTTGCATTTTGTTGTCACATAGTCCATCATTTCTTTTACTTGTTTTCCTACCAATTCTCTCTCCCACTGAACGTCTTGTAGGAAGTTCTTCATGCCTTTGTAGTCCCCCCTTTTGTAGTTTGGTTTATCCCATCCTATTCCTGCTACTCTCTCCACTTGCAGTTCAACTATATAATCAAAGCACTGAACCACATGATCACTAGCTCCAAGGGGCCTCTTTCATACATGATATCCTCGATGTCCGAACTACTCAAGGTTCAGTCTTGCTGGATCATCCTCACCTCTCTCTCTGATAGAGTCTCTAATATGTTGATGCATGAGGTGTTCCAGTACCACATCCACCATCTTGGGTCTCCATGTTCGTGGCTCCCATGGGGCTCCAGGTTTTCCCAGTCAGTCTCCTTGTGATTGAAATCACAAATAACTAGTAACTTTGCTCCCCCCATGTGAGCTCTTCTAGCCACCTCGGCTAGTGTGTCAGCCATTGTTCTATTGCTCTCGTATTCTTCTCTTGGCCTCCTGTAGTTCTGTGGCGTGTTGTACATTATAGCAATTACCACCTTATGGCCGTCAGACTGGATTGTTCCTACTAAGTAGCCCCTTTCGTAAATTATATTCATACCTTCCATTTCCCCGAATCCTCACTGGCTATTAATGAGCAGTGCAACTCCTCCTCCCCCACTCTTCCCTCTATCTTCCCTGAGGATTTGATATCCAGGTGGATATCTGTTGTCATCGTGGTGAGTTTCGTTTCTCTGAGTGCTGTTATGTCTAGGGACGTCTCCTTGATTCTTTCATGCCACTCCTCGCACTTATTTGTTATTCCGTCTGCATTTGTATACCACACCTTCAGCTTCTTTTCTAAAACTGTGGTCTGGGGGATACGTTGGGGTTCGGGAAGTGGGAGACCTGATACGGAACTATGGGTGGATGCTGTGGGGGTGCAGTTTGTAATAAGGTGGGTGGGGGGATTGGATATGGCATGGGTGTTTTGGGTTAGAAAGTTTGGTTGCATTTGGGTTGTCCTGGTTGGGGGCTTCTGTAGGTGGTTGTGAGGGAGGCTGTATTAGATCTTCCTCCTGAGTCTGGGTTCTCATCTGTGTGTATGTGTGTGTACTCACCTAGTTGTACTCACCTAGTTGAGGTTGCGGGGGTCGAGTCCGAGCTCCTGGCCCCGCCTCTTCACTGATCGCTACTAGGTCACTCTCCCCGAGCCGTGAGCTTTATCATACCTCTGCTTAAAGCTATGTATGGATCCTGCCTCCACTACATCGCTTCCCAAACTATTCCACTTCCTGACTACTCTGGGGCTGAAGAAAAACTTCCTTTCATCCCAGTGATTCATCTGTATCTTCAGCTTCCAACTCTGTCCCCTTGTTGCTATGTCCCATCTCTGGAACATCCTGTCTTTGTCCACCTTGTCAATTCCTCTCAGTATTTTGTATGTCGTTATCATGTCCACCCTACCTCCCCTGTCCTCCAGTGTCATCAGGTTGATTTCCCTTAACCTCTCCTCGTAGGACATACCTCTTAGCTCACCTTTGCACTTTCTCTAGTTTCTTTACGTGCTTGGCTAGGTGTGGGTTCCAAACTGGTGCCGCATACTCCAATATGGGCCTAACGTGCACGGTGTACAGGGTCCTGAACGATTCCTTATTAAGATGTCGGAATACTGTTCTGAGGTTCGCTAGGCGCCCATATGCTGCAGCAGTTTTTTGGTTGATGTGCGCTTCAGGAGATGTGCCTGGTGTTATACTCACCCCAAGATCTCTTTTCTTGAGTGAGGTTTGAAGTCTCTGGCCCCCTAGACTGTACTCCGTCTGCGGTCTTCTTTGCCCTTCCCCAATCTTCATGACTTTGCACTTGGTGGGGTTGAACTCCAGGATCCAATTGCTGGACCAGGTCTGTAGTCTGTCCAGATCCCTTTGTAGTTCTGCCTGGTCTTCGATCGAATGAATTCTTCTCATCAGCTTTACGTCATCTGCAAACAGGGACACCTCGGAGTCTATTCCTTCCGTTATGTCGTTCACAAATATCAGAAACAGCACTGGTCCTAGGACTGACCCCTGTGGGACCCCGCTGGTCACAGGCGCCCACTCTGGCACCTCGTGTGTTGGTGTGGTGGTGTGTGTGTGTGTGTGTGTGTGTGTGTGTGTGTGTGGTGTGTGCTGATGTGTGTGTGTTGTGTGTGTGTGTGCGTGTATGTGTTGTGTGTGTGGTGTGTGTGTGTGTGTGTGTGTGTGGTGTGTGTGGTGTGTGTTGTGTGGTTTTGTTTGTATAGTTGTTATATATAATATATATATATATATATTATATATATATATATATATATATATATATATATATATATATGTGTGATGTGAATGGTGTGTGATCGCAGTTGTTATGTGTTGTGTTGTTATTGTGTGGTGTGTTGTCCTGGTTTGTAGTGAATGGTAAAACTTGAAGATTTTGCTTTAATTTGTGTATGAAATAATTCTCACCAAAAAATCAATCTGAACCTCGAAAAAATATTTTACTTTGTTTCTTTTAAATTGTAAACTATGACTAAAATGTATTAAGTCTGATCTGGCTAAATTAAAATTTGCTTCTATAATAACGTTAGTAAGTCTCCTAGGATCTTTGCACAAAATTAATAATTTTACATTATCATAATATGAAAAAAATAATATCTTAAATCTATGAAAAAATTCTTGATATAATTTATACTAATGGCGACTGATACACATCACGATCAGCACACACACACACACGACATTTCATCCAACAGACTCACACACACACCTCACACACCTCACATCATAACTACACACACACACAAAACACATCAACCAACGAAACATATACATCACATCAAACACACTAAAACACACATCACGCACCACATACACACTACTCTCATATACTTTTTCTCTATTTCCCTCTTCTCTTCGCTCTCAATCTCTTTCTTTCTTACTCTTAAAATATCTCTCTAAATCTCTTACTCTTCTTCTTTTCTATTCCGACCTCTACTACTACCACCTCTCACCTACCTCCTCTCTCTCCTCTCTCATCTCACCCCCTCACCTCACCCCACCTCCTCTCCTCTCTCTCACACTTTCCTCTCAAAAATAAATTGTGGGACTCGAAGGAACCAGGATCAGACGAGAATGGTATCCGGAGGAGAAGTGGATGGAGGAGCAGTGGAAAAGGTAGAACAAGCGTGGGAGAGAAAATTTAGGAAAGCTTTCTGCAAAAATTTAACACAGCTTTCTGTGAAATTGAAGTCTCGAGAAGCGACAAATTGAGCACTCTCGAAACTCACTCAATCGCGTCTCTAATCGGTACGCTAACGCTCAGATTTTTGCCAGAGGCTACACTCTCACTCTCTCTCTACTACTACTCTACTCTCTCTCTCTCTCTCTCTCAGCGCTCTCTCAGTTCACTCTCTCTCTCCTCAACTCTTTCCTCTCTAAAAATAAATGTGGGGACTCGAAGGAACCAGGGATCAGACGAGAATGGTTCTGGTAGGGAGGAGTGGATGGAGGAGCAGTGGAAAAGGATAGAACAAGCGTGGGAGAGAAAATTTAGGAAAGCTTTCTGCAAAAATTTAGACAGAGCTTTCTGTGAAATTGGAAGAGGTTGGAGAAGGAGACGAAGAATTGGAAGGCACAAGTCGAAACTGCAGTAGCCAGAATAAGGGTCCTAGAAGATGAGGTAAACAGGCTGAAGCGAGCTGCAGGAGTATTGACCAGAGAAGGCACAGCATATGAAGCTGGGAGGCCGAACAGGAAGGAAGGAGATATGAGTTATGTCAAGGTCATGTCAGCCTGCCAAGCAGGGCCTAGGAGTGAAAGGGGAGAGCAGCTGGGTGCAGATGGAGAGGGTGATAGGTCAATTGCAGAGGCACAACCATGCTACCAAGAGCTACTGGAAAAAACAAGGGAGAAAATGGCCACGCAGAGACAGGAACCAGAGTCACAGAGGGAAAGACAAAGGGAGGAGGAAAGGGCAAAGTCAGTGTTTATTCATGGGCTTAAGGAGAGCGAGGGAAGGACACGCAGGCAGGCAGAAAGAAAGAAGATTGAAAACATCATCACAGAAATAGGTGAAGAAGACATGGATGAGATTGTAAATTTTCAGAGAATAGGGGGGTACTTAAAGGGGAGAAAACGACCTATCAAGCTGATTTTCAGGGCCAGCGATCATATGGTTTTAAGCTTCGAATACACAGTAGAGCTACAAGTGGAGGGGGAAGCAGGAAGGCCCGGGCGAATGAAGCGAACTACAAGAAAGGGGACAACATGGGAATGAGGAACTTCCTGAATGGGGTTCAGTGGGACAGAGAACTGGCAGGGAAGCCGGTAAATGAGATGATGGAATATGTAGCAACAATATGTAAGGAAGCTGAGGAGAGGTTTGTATCCACGGGTAACAGAAATAATAAAAAAGCCAGGATGAACCCATGGTTCACCTAAAGGTGCAGGGACGCAAAAACCAAGTGTGCTAGGGAATGGAAGAAATATAGAAGGCAAAGGACCCAGGAGAATACGGAGAGCAGTCGTAGAGCCAGAAATGAATATGCACACATAAGAAGGGAGGCCCAACTACAATATGAAAACGACATAGCAGCAAAAGCCAAATCTGACCCGAAACTGTTATACAGCCACATCAGGAGGAAAACAACAGTCAAGGACCAGGTAATCAAGCTAAGGAAGGAAGGAGGATAGACAACAAGAAATGACCGTGAAGTATGTGAGGAACTCAACATGAGATTCAAAGAAGTGTTCACAGAGGAGAGGTTAAGGGAAATCGACCTGACGACTCTGGAGGACAGGAGAAATAGGCGAGACATGATAACGACATATAAAATACTGAGAGGAATTGAAAAGGTGGACAAAGACAGAATATTCCAGAGATTGGACACAGCAACAAGGGGACACAGTTGGAACTTGAAGACACAGATGAATCACAGGGATATTAGGAAGTATTTCTTCAGTCACAGAGTAGTCATTAAGTGGAATAGTTTGGGAAGCTATGTAGTGGAGGCAGGATCCATTCATAGCTTTAAGCAGAGGTGTGATAAAGCTCATGGTGCAGGGAGAGTGACCCACTAACGGACAGTGAAGAGGTGGGGGGGGGGCAGGAGCTATGAATCGACCCCTGCAACCACAACTAGGTGAGTACAAGTAGGTGAGTACACACACACTGGTCATAAAAAATGGGCACAAAGTATGTCAGGAGCTCAACATGAGATTCGAAGAAGTGTTCACAGAGGAGACAGAAGGGACTCCAGAAAGACGGAGAGGTGGGGTACACCATCAACTGTTGGACACAATACATACAACCGAGGAAGAAGTGAAGAGGCTGCTAAGCGAGCTAGATAGCTCAAATGCGATGGGGCCGGATAACATCTTTCCATGGGTCCTGAGAGAGGGAGCAGAGGCGCTTTGAGTACCACTAACAACTATCTTCAACACATCTATCGAAACAGGGCGGCTGGCAGAAGTATGGAAGACAGCAAATGAAAACCCAATTTTTAAAAAAGGAGACAGACATGAAGCAATAAACTACAGACCAGTGTCACTGACATGAACAGTATGCATGGAAGACAGGAATAAATAAAGGGGATGTAAATAGTGTGCTGAAAATATCTAGCCTAGACAGGACTCGCAGCAATGGTTTTAAGTTGGAAAAATTCAGATTCAGGAAGGATATAGGAAAGTACTGGTTTGGTAATAGAGTTGTGGATGAGTGGAACAAACTCCCAAGTACCGTTATAGAGGCCAGAACGTTGTGTAGCTTTAAAAATAGGTTGGATAAATACATGAGTAGATGTGGGTGGGTGTGAGTTGGACCTGATAGCTTGTGCTACCAGGTCGGTTGCCGTGTTCCTCCCTTAAGTCAATGTGACCTGACCTGACTAGGTTGGGTGCATTGGCTTAAGCCGGTAGGAGACTTGGACCTGCCTCGCATGGGCCAGTAGGCCTTCTGCAGTGTTCCTTCGTTCTTATGTTCTTATGTCATGGAGAACATTATCAGGAGAAGAGTGGTGGAGCACCTAGAAAGGAAGGAGCTTATCAACGGCAGCCAGCACGGTTTCAGGGACGGGAAATCCTGTGTCACAAACCTATTGTAGTTCTATGACAGGGTGATGGCAGAAAAACAAGAGAGAGATGGGTGGGTAGACTGCATTTTCTTGGACTGTAAAAAGGCGTTTGACACAGTTTCACGCAAGAGAGTAGTGCAGAAGCTGGATGACCAGGCAGGGATGACAGGGAAGGCACTACAATGGATCAAGGAATACCTGTCAGGAAGACAACAGCGAGTCGTTGTACGTGGCGAGGTGTCAGAGTGGGCGCCTGTAACGAGCGGGGTGCCACAAGGACCAGTCCTAGGACAGGTGTTGTTTCTGTTGTTTGTAAACGACATGATGGAAGGAATAAACTCCAACGTGTTCTGTTTGCAGATGATGTGAAGTTGATGAGAAGAATTCAATCGGACGAGGACCAGGCAGAACTACAAAGGGATCTGGACAGGCTGTAGGCCTGGTCCAGCAACTGGCTCCTGGAGTTTAACCCCACCAAGTGCAAAGTCATGAAGATTGGGGAAAGGCAAAGAAGACCATAGATGAAGTACAGTCTAAGGGAACAGAGACTACAAACCTCACTCAAGGAAAAGGATCTAGGGGCGAGTTTAACACAGGTTACATCTCCTGAGGCACACATCAACCAAATAACTGCTGCAGCATTCGGGCGCCTGGCAAACCTAAGAACTGCATTCCGACTTCTAAATAAGGAGTCATTCAGGACCCTGTACACTGTGCACGTTAGGCCCATATTGGAGTATACAGCGCTAGTTTGGAACACTCACCTAGACAAGCATGTAAGGAAACTAGAGAAAGTGCAAAGGTTTGCAACAAGACTAGTCCCGGAGCTAAGGGTTAGGGGAAGTTAGGGGAAATCGACTTGACGACACTGGAATATATTAGAGATAGGGGGGATATGATAACGACATATAAAATACTGAGAGGAATCGACAAGGTGGACAGAGACAGGATGTTCCAGAGATGGGACACAGCAAGTAGGGGTCATAGTTGGAAGTTGAAGACACAGATGAATCACAGGGATGTTAGAAAGTATTTCTTCAGAGACAGAATTGTCAGGAAGTGGAACAGTCTGGGTGATGATGTAGTGGAGGCAGGATCCGTACATAGCTTTAAGAGCAGGTATGATAAAGCTTATGAGCGGGAAGAGTGACCGAGTAGCGGCCAGTGAGGAGGCGGGGCCAAGAGCTGTGACTAGACCCCTGCAACCACAACTAGGTGAGCACACACACACAACACACACACACACACACACACACATTTACCTAACTACGGCAGGCCAGAACTCGACCCTACGAACCTTATACCGCCTCCAGAGACAGCACAATGTACGCATCAATTAATCCTTGAGATACCACTGCCACGAGTGTCCTCGGGCCAAGACAAAACACATAGCTACGTGCTGTGTGCTTGGTTCCTGTAAGATCGCTGGCTCAAGTGGTAAGGCGATGCGTACATTGTGCTGTCTGGAGGCCGTATAAGGTTCGTAGGGTCGAGTCCTGGCATGCCGCAGTTTGGTAAATGATTTAAAATCACTTGTTTCGTGATTTCATTACTATATATATATATTGATTGATTGATTTGTACATATGTCTTTCCGAATAGGTAAAACTAGTCAATTACCAAGAACTCATTTAATATTAAGTCCTAGTTAAAAATTTTCTCTTATACATTTAAAGATACATTTTTTCATTCATATTAATATAAAAATAATGATTTTGTACCTAAAGAACCTTAAGAAACTTACCTATCGTTATTATGACAAACGCAGTTTAATTTAGCCTAATCCAACTAAATATACTTTATGTAAGTTTACGATAATCTAATAACAAACAAACACAATGAAATATATGTTTTTTCGTTAGTTTCGGAATGATTTATGCGAAATTATTAAATACACAAATTTTCGCTTGCCGTATTCGGCAAGAAGTGAGTATATATATATATATATATAATATATATATATATATATATATATATATATATATATATATATTTGTGTGTGTGTGTATGTACATAAACACTGATCTCTGGCTGAAGGAGACACGAACCTACGAACTTTGGAACAAGGTACGCAGTGCTATACCATTCTCACCACACTGGACAATACCTTGGCGCCTAGCTCACGCTAGACGTTGATTTTCAGGGAGAAGGCTTACAGCTTTTCATCCAGTGTGGTGAAAATGGTATAGCACTGCGTACCTTGTTCCAAGGTTCGTAGGTTCGAGTCTCCTTCGGCCAGAGGTCAGTGTTTGTTTATACTTCGCCTGCTCTTGCGAATTTTTTGCATATATATATATATATATATATATATATATATATATATATATATATATATATATATATATATATATATATATATATATATATATATATATATGTTAAGGATGTTAGGAAGAAAGAATGATAGAATGGAAGAGTATGTGGGAGGGAAGGGATAGTATATGTTGGAGGGAAGGAAAGTGTATACCCGAGGCGAGGGAAAGTATGTGGAAGTGAAGGCAGAGTACATGTGTGAGGGAAGGGAGAGTATGTGGGAGGGATGAGAGAGTGTATGTGGCGAGGATGGAGAGTATATGGGGAAGGGAGATTATATGGAAGAAGAGGGAGAATATGTGGGAGAAATGCAGGCAGGCGGAGTATGTGGGAGGGATGGAAGAGTATGTGGGAGGGAAGGAAGAGTTTGTGGGAGGGAAGACAGAGTATGTGTGAGGGAAGACAGAGTATGTGGGAGGGAAGACAGAGTATGTTGGGGAAGACAGAATATGTGGGAGAAAGACAGAGTATGTGGGAGAGAAGACAGAGTATGTGGGAGAGATAAAGGAGCGATGTCATGTCACTGCATCCTTGATTTATTACAGTATCCCTAAATCTTCTCTTAATTTTTTACTTTTCTCTTCACGACCCTTCACTATTTTCTCCTCTTTCTCCTTTTCTTTCTCCTCCTTTTCCTCCTTCTCCTCCTCCTTGACGCACGCCATATAAACCCATTTTCCTGCTTGTCATTTTAGCCGGTCAGAATCACGGTAGTCACGGCTTTCTAGGATAATTCTACCATCCTGGTATGGAGCGGCTAAGTAGGTGCTGCGACCTTCTGGCGGTTCAGAGGGAGACTTGGTGGCCTGGGGGCAAAATTTCCTCCTTTTCAGGGACATCTCAAACTACGAGACCCTCTCGTGCCTCTCGCTGGTTCACACTACATTAACTCTAATTGTAGTAGCGAGAGAGATCACGTTTCCACTCTCTCCAGAACTCGGTTCGCTGTTGTTTTTAACTCGCCCCTGAATTATGTATATAGCTCAACATAAATGTGCATACGATACCTGCTGGTGGTGGGAAAATTATGTTAAAAAAAGATTATTCTGTTCTGTGTGCTATAGTCCTTATTTCGACTGTCCTTTAACTGTGGTAAAAATTAATTCACAGAGCGACCTGGTACTGCAGGTCTTTTAAAAAGTTCAGGAGTTCGTGATTCTCCTCTCCTTCCTCTTCTACCTCCTCCTCTTCCTCCTCCCCTGCCTCATCTTCCTCCTGCATCCTCTTTACATCCTCCTGAGTGGAAATTGCGCTGTAACTACTGATTGTTTCATAAATATAATTTTGCCAAAGAAAATGATGTATTTTCCTACAAGTCGAAGACGCTGCCGCTGCCGAGGTCCGTTCATCATTCCTTCGTCAGCAGGGAATACCTTCATTTGTTTATATGTGTGTTATGGCACCTAGTATGGTCCATTTTCAAGTTCACACATAAAAAGTTTGTCGACATTTTTATGTGCTGACCACGGGCCGCTTGCGGTCCAGTTGACTGCAGAGTGCGGCCCGAGTGAGTTTCCGCACTTGATCAAAATTAATCATTGGCTGCCACTTGGCTCGTAACTGTACACTTTTCCACTAACAAAGTGGAATTTCGTTTGACATTTTCATCACTATTTAAAACTATTCACTTGTTAATAACTAACTGGTTATAATTCACCTTTGTTATATATATATATAAAAACTCTTCAGTCCAGCATACGAACTGCTCATGTGACTCTTAACTGTAAAAGGACACGAGTATTATCGTTTTATAAAGATGCTGATTATTCAGGCTGTGGTGCTCATGATGTACTGCGTGCATCTAGCAACAACAACCTGAATGATGCGGCTAGCAAGCATCAGACCTAGTCCAGGACGTGGCCTCTAGGGAACGAGAGGGGCAGAGACTCAAGAAATAATTATCAGGTAATTGTTTCTACCATCTTGGAAGGGGGGCGCTGCCCCACCATATTAATCATCTTAGACGTTATCAAAACAATTTATTGAAACTATGCATAGTTAAATCTGCATTTCTCCACAGCAATAAAATATTATTTTTTTTTATTATTATCACACTGGCCGATTCCCACCAAGGCAGGGTGGCCCGAAAAAGAAAAACTTTCACCATTATTCACTCCATCATTGTCTTGGCAGAAGTGTGCTTTACACTATAGTTTTTAAACTGCAACATTAACACCCCTCCTTCAGAGTGCAGGCACTGTACTTCCCATCCGGCCTGCCGGTTTCCCTGAACCCCTTCATAAATGTTACTTTGCTCACACTCCAACAGCACGTCAAGTATTAAAAACCATTTGTCTCCATTCACTCCTATCAAACACGCTCACGCATGCCTGCTGGAAGTCCAAGCCCCTCTCACACAAAACCTCCTTTACCCCCTCCCTCCAACCTTTCCTAGGCCGACCCCTACCCCGCCTTCCTTCCACTACAGACTGATACACTCTTGAAGTTATTCTGTTTCGCTCCATTCTCTCCACATGTCCGAACCACCTCAACAACCCTTCCTCAGCCCTCTGGACAACAGTTTTGGTAATCCCGCACCTCCTCCTAACTTCCAAACTACGAATTCTCTGCATTTTATTCACACCACACATTGCTCTCAGACATGACATCTCCACTGCCTCCAGCCTTCTCCTCGCTGCAACATTCATCACCCATGCTTCACACCCATATAAGAGCGTTGGTAAAACTATACTCTCATACATTCCCCTCTTTGCCTCCAAGGACAAAGTTCTTTGTCTCCACAGACTCCTAAGTGCACCACTCACCCTTTTCCCCTCATCAATTCTATGATTCACCTCATCTTTCATAGACCCATCCGCTGACACGTCCACTCCCAAATATCTGAATACATTCACCTCCTCCATACTCTCTCCCTCCAATCTGATATCCAATCTTTCATCACCTAATCTTTTTGTTATCCTCATAACCTTACTCTTTCCTGTATTCACTTTCAATTTTTCTTCTTTTGCACACCCTACCAAATTCATCCACCAATCTCTGCAACTTCTCTTCAGAATCTCCCAAGAGCACAGTGTCATCAGCAAAGAGCAACTGTGACAACTCCCACTTTATGTGTGATTCTTTATCTTTTAACTCCACGCCTCTTGCCAAGACCTTCGCATTTACTTCTCTTACAACCCCATCTATAAATATATTAAACAACCACGGTGACATCACACATCCTTGTCTAAGGCCTACTTTTACTGGGAAATAATTTCCCTCTTTCCTACATACTCTAACTTGAGCCTCACTATCCTCGTAAAAACTCTTCACTGCTTTCAGTAACCTACCTCCTACACCATACACCTGCAACATCTGCCACATTGCCCCCTATCCACCCTGTCATACGCCTTTTCCAAATCCATAAATGCCACAAAGACCTCTTTAGCCTTATCTAAATATTGTTCACTTATATGTTTCACTGTAAACACCTGGTCCACACACCCCGTACCTTTCCTAAAGCCTCCTTGTTCATCTGCTATCCTATTCTCCGTCTTACTCTTAATTCTTTCAATAATAACTCTACCATACACTTTGCCAGGTATACTCAACAGACTTATCCCCCTATAATTTTTGCACTCTCTTTTATCCCCTTTGCCTTTATACAAAGGAACTATGCATGCTCTCTGCCAATCCCTAGGTACCTTACCCTCTTCCATACATTTATTAAATAATTGCACCAACCACTCCAAAACTATATCCCCACCTGCTTTTAACATTTCAATCTTTATCCCATCAATCCCGGCTGCCTTACCCCCTTTCATTTTAGCTACTGCCTCACGAACTTCCCCCACACTCACAACTGGCTCTTCCTCACTCCTACAAGATGTTGTTCCTCCTTGCCCTATACACGAAATCACAGCTTCACTATCTTCATCAACATTTAACAATTCCTCAAAATATTCCCTCCATCTTCCCAATACCTCTAACTCTCCATTTAATAACTCTCCTCTCCTATTTTTAACTGACAAATCCATTTGTTCTCTTGGCTTTCTTAACTTGTTAATCTCACTCCAAAACTTTTTCTTATTTTCAACAAAATTTGTTGATAACATCTCACCCACTCTCTCATTTGCTCTCTTTTTACATTGCTTCACCACTCTCTTAACCTCTCTCTTTTTCTCCATATACTCTTCCCTCCTTGCATTACTTCTACTTTGTAAAAACTTCTCATATGCTAACTTTTTCTCCCTTACTACTCTCTTCACATCATCATTCCACCAATTGCTCCTCTTCCCTCCCGCACCCACTTTCCTGTAACCACGAACTTCTGCTGAACACTCTAACACTACATTTTTGAACCTACCCCATACCTCTTCGACCCCATTGCCTATGCTCTCATTAGCCCATCTATCCTCCAATAGCTGTTTATATCTTACCCTAACTGCCTCCTCTTTTAGTTCATAAACCTTCACCTCTCTCTTCCCTGATGCTTCTATTCTCCTTGTATCCCATCTACCTTTTGCTCTCAGTGTAGCTACAACTAGAAAGTGATCTGATATATCTGTGGCCCCTCTATAAACATGTACATCCTGAAGTCTACTTAACAGTCTTTTATCTACCAATACATAATCCAACAAACTACTGTCAAAATATGAAGGATACAAATCACAATACCATGACTGGAACAGTTTACAAGTAATTTACAATTATATGGCTGGAACAATTCACAAGTAATTTACAATTATATGGCTGGAACAATTCACAAGTAATTTACAATTATATGGCTGGTACAATTCACAAGTAATTTACAATAATAAAAACTGCACTACCGTGGCTGGAACAATTTACATGAACTTTCAAAACTCTGGCTTGAGTAAATCACAAATAAGAAGCAATACTCTGGCAGGAACACTTTACAACTCACTCGCAATACCGTGGCTGGAACAATTTACAGGTAACCTTCAATAACGTTGTCAATATGAATTTTTCCAAAGCCTTGTACATGCTGCCCAAGACACATTACTAATTGCAACATTATTTTGATAAACAGGAAAATCAGTGTTATAAGTAAAAGTGAGTTGCAGAGTAACACACAAACAGACATTTCTTCGTCTTAACAGCAATTTAGTAATCATGTATATTATAGTGAGCATTATTATCATCATTGTAATTCTTTATATTTCTCTTATCTTGTATTCAAGATAAAATATTTACCTCACATCATAAAAGGTATATTAATTGTTATTCTATGAAGGAACGACGATAGTTAAATTTATGACATTACAGCTGTGTGTATGGAACTGCTCAGTCATGTTGCTGGGTGAGATTTGCAAATGACAAATCGCCAGTTTCGTGGTTGGTTCCCTCCAGCAACATGTAACCTGCAGTCTGGACTTTTCCACGCTATTCCAAATTAGCTGGAGCCAAGGAGGGAGCTTGGCTTTCTCACTTCTGTGACGTTTGTGCGTCATTACTCATTATTTAAACTGTTAGTTACCTATACTTTTTGTGTATGTGTGTGAACGAGAATTCTTCTACATTTTGTTCACCCGCACCAGTATTTTTAGAAGCTTTCCTCCTACCATACGTTCCTGCCTTACATCTGAAGTCAGTTGAAGGAATTTCTTTGTTTCTGGTTGGACATGTTGCTGTCGTTGCTGTCGTCTTCAGGTTGCTTCTACAGTTCTGAGTGTTATCCTTACGCATCTCTAGTGGTAAGTCAGTGTTTATACTGGTGTTCTTGTGGGTTTACCCCATAATAATCGTAGGTAGGACATAGTCTTGTAGATTGTTGCAGGATGTTCCTGTCAAAATAACGTTGCTCTCCAAAACTTGGTTCTATATCTGATCTACGTTGTAGGTTATCTGTGCACTGCCACAGTCGGAACACAAGGTAATTACACTTCCTATCATTGTAATTGGGACTTTGCTGTAGTATTGGAACCTCAAATGTTCACCTTAGAGTGTTTGGTGATCCATATAGTTAAATGTTTGTTCTCGCTGGTCAAAGTTTTGGCTACTGTTGCAAAACGTTGAATATATCTTAGGGTATCCCAGATGTTTGTATTATCATGTATATATCCATAAGTATCTTTTATGTTCACCACACAATATACAAACTCGTTAACATCTAAATAAACTGTAAATACCTGTAATTCACCTATTTGTTTAATGTATTATTGTACGTATAGCCCCTAGACAAACATATAATTTTTAAGTATCTTTTCGATAACTGATATTTTACCATCCCTGACATTTTTTATATATGTCTTTGTTGATAATTATAAGAAAGTTTCTGGTTCATATGTTTTATGGTAAAAAAAAATTACTGAGCCAAACACTGGTAAATTTATTATGACCTGCATAAATATCTGTCATTATGAATTGAATGGCAGTATCCCTTGCAATATCACAATTAATAAAAAAAAAAGGCACAATACCGTGACTGGAACGATACACAAATAACCCGCAGATAGAAGAGAGGAGCTTACCCTTCCCATTTCATAAACTCTGCCCTCTCACTTGCTAAACGTAATTTCTTCTCTCCCAAACTCTCTATTCCTGGGAACTCTTCTGTCCTCTGCCTTCCTTACATTTCCGGTCTTTCTAATCTCAACAATTCTCTCCGTCCCTTAGACATCAAAGTTACTTTCCGTCAGACTCTTCGCACTAATCTCGTTCATACCTCTCCTCCCTCTACAGATGTTCCTGGTGTCTACTCTATTTCTTGTTCCTCCTGTCCTCTTCAATACTTTGGAGAAACTGGTCGAGCTCTTTCTGACAGACTTAGGGAGCAAATAGTGTTAGGCTTGCCGACACTAACAATGCTCTTTTCTGTCACGTCAGAGATCACAGCCATCCTATTGACTGGTCTTCCGCTAAAACTGCCTCCCTACTTCCAACTCTAACAGTCGCCGTCAAGTTGAATCCTCTCTAATACATAACTTTCCTTGTATGAATCTTAGTCCTGGCTTCGTCTCTGTAGATGCCTTCCTCTCCCACTACATTGTAAAATGTTCCAAACTTCAGAACACTCGTGACTTAACCTGATTTCTCATTTTTTTTTCTTCTTTCCCCTCTTCCCCTTTCCTCTTTCCTTTTTCTCCTCTGGGTTGTCTTTCTTCTGTCTCGTGTTTCTGTTCCTTCATTATTTATTTCATCACTTCCCCTTCCCCCCACCTCTGTGCACTTGCTCTCCCTCTGTGGGCACCTAGCTCCCTTGCAGTGCTCCCCTTTCTTTGTATTTATCAGGCTCCTCATCTTTATTCCCCACTACTACCACTACTACTACTACTACTACTTCTACTACTACTACTACTACCACTACTATTACTACTACTACTACTACTACTACTACTNACTACTATTACTACTACTACTACTACTACTACTACTACTACCACCACTACCTCTTCTTGCCTATATATACCCGTCCTGCTCCACTTCTGGTTAGTGTGACTTTGTGAATGGTCCAAGTCGGAGTGAAATGTCGTCGTAGCTCCTCTCTTCTATGTGAGGGTTATTTGTGTTTCTTTTAGGTACATAAGAATATTATTAAAGAAAAGATAGGCCCACATAAATGGAACTCATGTCAGCTGAGTCTTGTTACAAAGAAATGTTTGTAATTTATAACGAAATTCTAGGAAACCTTAATTATATAGATCAGGACGAAAATGAATCACGCAAGATCAAAGTGACTTGGTACTTAGACAAAGAGATATATTAATTAAGGTCAAACAAGTCACCGGGCCCAGACGAACCATTTTCAACAGTTTTAAAAGAATGTAAAAAGTAACATAGCAAACCATTAGCGAAGCTCTTCAGTAGATCGCTATAAATGGGTATCGTTTGGATAAGTGGAAAATGGCAAATATGATACCAATTTACAAAACCGGAGGTAGGTTCTTGGCTTCAGTTATAAATTAGTCAACTTTACCTCATCTGTAACAAAATTGATGGAATTAATAACAGCAGATGCATTTGAAGCCACCTTGTAAGGAAAATTTGATCAATGCAACTCTGCAAGGTTACATGAAGGGATGTTCATGACTTGTGAATTTACTAACCTCTCTCACTAATGTATTTGATTAGGAATGTGATACTGTGCGTATGGATTTCAGTATGGCATTCAGTATGATATTCGATAGAGTGCTATATATGATACTGTTGAAAAAAAAAGTAGCGGTACTTAGTATGGGAGATTAAATTGCCTCCTGGATCGAGGCATGTTTGACACACAAGCAACAAAGGGTTTGCTTAAATGGCTAAAAATCATAATAGAAACCCATTACAAGTGATGTTCCACAGGGATCAGTACTCGACTCCTTATTGTTCACAATCTAAATAAATAACATTGATGACAGAGTACGCAAATTTACCACTGAAAAATAAAATTGGTTACAAAGCCATGGCTTGCTTCTGCAGTGTTTTAATTAAAATCTTAGGTTAGTGTTGAAGGAGGAGATCCTACTTCTCCAGGAGGAAATCAGAAGGCTGAAGATTCACCTCGATGGGTTTGGGAGTGAGTGTGAGATAGCTGGAGTGGGTGAGAGGAATGAGGCTGCCAGCAGTGAGCAACAGTCCAGCATTTGCTACAAGTGGCGAGTGGTTCCCAGTAATAGGAGGAGCATCAAAATAAAGATAAGAGAGAAGGTTTGAACGTAGGAAATCGCTTCTCTGTTCTTCAGGACGAGTGTACTTCTGTGGTCAGTGAAAGTAAAGGTACTACCTCCCTTCATAATAGAGGTAAGCGCATTCTTGTGGTTGGTGACTCACAGGTAAGATATATGAACCATGCTTTCTGTAATAGGCATAAGAAGGTGAGAGAGAGAGAGTGTGTGTGTGTAATTCCCTGGAGCTGGTGTTGGTGACATAGTCAACAGGTTGGATAATATCATATCAGGTAATGGGAACAAGCCCATTATCTGTCTCACTGCTGATGGAAATGATATCGGGAAGGGTAGGAGAAAAGAGTTGCTAGATAAATACAGGTCAGCTTTAGATTTAATTAGATTTAAGGGGGAGGTCCCAGTTATATGTAGCATCTTGCCTAGAAGGGGAGTGGGCAATGAATGGATGTCTAGGGCAACTGATGTAAATTGCTGGCTAGACAGATACTGCAAGGAACTTGCAGTATAATTCATTGACAACTGGGACAACTTTTATGGCAAACATGATATGTGTGCATGAGATGGAGTACATCTCTCTGGGGCTGGGGTGGTAGCATTTGCCAGCCCGACTGAGAGAGCCATTGCTGACATGTCTAGGACTTTAAACTGATAAAAGATTGATGTAAGGGTGTGTGTGGGAAACAATCAGATTGCAGCACTAGGGTTGAAGACAGTAAATGTTTAAAACATATTATTCATCATAAAGTTACAAATAAAGACAATGGAACCGGTTAACAAACAAAGGGAGAGACTAGCTCCCTTAAGGTTTATTATACTAATAGTAGGATTGTAAGAAATAAGATAGATGAGCTAAGATTAATTGCAAGTGCAGGAAGTATAGATATTATTGCTATAACAGAGACCTGGTTCAATCTGAAAGATAGAGAAATGCCTTCTGAAAGCCACATACAAGGCTATAAATTTTTCCAAACTGATAGGGTCAACAGAAAGGGTGGTGGACTAGCGATGTATGTCAGAGATAATTTAACTTGTTGTATTAGACAAGATATAAAATTAGAAGCGTCAGCCATTGAATCTCTGTGGATACAGCTTCTCGAGAGCCGTGAAAAACTAATCTTGCGTGCAATTTACAGGCCCCCAAACCTTGATAGGGAGTGCAGTAAACTTCTCTGGGATAAAATTCGTAAGGCATCTACATACGAAAATGTTGTGCCAATGAGAAATTTTAACTTTAGACAAACTGACTGGAGCAATTTGACAGGAAATTTAGAGTCAAGCGACTTTCTTGATTCGATTCAGGTTTGTTTGTGACAGAACCAACTAGAGGAAATAACACTAATTAATAATCTTGAGGTTAACGATGAGCTTGGGGAAAATAATCACAAATCACTCAGTTTTAAAATATCATGGAATTTCCCTAATAATGGCAATCAAGTCTCTATCCCTGACTACTGTTTGGCTGATTTCACAGTACTGAGAAATTTCCTGGGTGGGCTGAACTGAAATATCTGACTATATGTCAGGTACATAAGAACATAAGAACATAAGAACGAAGGAACACTGCAGAAGGCCTACTGGCCCATGCGAGGCAGGTCCAAGTCCCTACCGGCTTAAGCCAATGCACCCAACCTAGTCAGGTCAGGTCACATTGAGTTAAGGGAGGAACACGGCAACCGACCTGTTAGCACAAGCTATCAGGTCTAACTCACACCCACCCACATCTACTCATGTATTTATCCAACCTATTTTTAAAAGCTACACAACGTTCTGGCCTCTATAACGGTACTTGGGAGTTTGTTTCCACTCATCCCACAACTCTATTACCAAACCAGTACTTTCCCTATATCCCTCCTGAATCTGAATTTTTCCAACTTAAAACCATTGCTGCGAGTCCTGTCTAGGCTAGATATTTTCAGCACACTTTTTTACATCCCCTTTATTTATTCCTGTCTTCCACTTATAAACCTCAATCATACCCCCCTGATTCTACGTCTTTCTAGAGAGTGCAGTTTCAGGGCCCCTTAGTCTATCCTCATAGGGAAGGTTTCGGGATACATGGGATCATCTTTGTCATCCTCCTTTGTACATTTTCCAGAGAATTTATATCCATTCTGTAATACGGTGACCAAAACTGTGCCCGCATAATCTAAATGAGGCCTAACCAAGGATGTAAGAGTTGAAGAACAACCTGAGGACTCCTATTATTTATGCTTCTTGATATGAAGCCAAGGATTCTATTAGCTTTATTGCGAACACTTATGCACTGTTGTCTTGGTTTCAGATTACTGCTAACCAGAACTCCTAAATCTTTTTCGCAATCCGTAATAATTTAAAATCTACAATATTTAGTTTATATGTGGCATGGTTATTGTCCTGTCCAACATTTAGAACTTTGCATTTGTCTATATTAAACTGCATCTGCACTATCTCCGACCACTGCATCAGTCTATTCAAATCTTCCTGGAGTGCTCGAAAGTCCTCGTCAGAATGAATTCGACGGCCTATTTTGGTGTCATCGGCAAACTTGCCGAAGTCGCTCTTTATGCCCTCATCTATGTCGTTTATGTAGATTGTGAACAGCAGGGGGCCCAACACTGACCCCTGTGGAACACCGCTCTGACGCTTCCCCACTCTGATTTTCTCCCCATTTTATGCAAACTCCTGCTGCCTATTTGTCAACCATGCCTCTATCCAGGAAAAAATTTCTCCTCCTATTCCTGTGCTTTAATTTTCCTCAATAGTCTCTGATGTGGGACCCTGTCAAAAGCCTTACTGAAGTCCATATACACAATATCATATTCATTACCATGATCTACCTCCTCAAATACCTTAGTGAAAAAAGTTAATAAATTCGTAAGGCAGGAACGCCCCTTTGTAAAACCATGTTGAGATTCGTTTGATTAATTTATGCTTTTCAAGGTGGCTACGAACTGCCTCGGCAATTATTGATTCCATAAATTTTCCCACATATGGAGGTTAGGCTTATTGGGCTATAGTTCGAAGCAAGGACCTGTCACCTTTTTTGAAAATAGGTATCACATTTGCCATTTTCCACTTATCTGGCACCATGCCAGTTTGTAGTGTTTTATGTTGAAAAGATTAGCCAAAAGGTGTCCCTAAGCTCCTCTTTACATTCCTTTAGAACCCTTGCATACAGTTCATCAGGGCCTGGGGATTTGTTAGGTTTTAATTTATCTATTTTCCTAAGGACCATGTCACTTGTGACCCTAATCGTGCACAGTTTATTATGTCCTGTTCTACATAATTTATCATTACTGGAATATCGCTGGTATCCTCCTTGTAAAAACTGAGAGGAAGTATGTGTTAAAAATTCTACACATTTCCTTATCACTGTCAGTGAGCTGACCCGAGGGAAATTTTGAGTGGGCCTATCTTGTCCCTGATCTTACTTCTGTAAAACCTGAAAGAATCCTTTTGGGTTAGTCTTCGATTCTCTTGCAACTTTAACCTCAAAAATCTCTTTTTTCTTTTCTAATTCCCTTTTTTTTTTCTCTCTTTAACTGAATATATCGATTTCTTAATTGCCCCTCTCCTCTTTTGATTTGGGCCCATATATGCCTCTCTTTTGACCAATCAGATATTTTAATCTATTGTTTTATCCATTTTGGATCATTTTTGTTTGATCTGATTTTCCCCATTTGGAACATAATTTGGGCTGAGCAGCTAGAACTATGCCCTGGAAAGCATCATATCGGCAACCATCACCACCTACCTGACCCCTAGTCAGGTCATTCCAGTTCAGCCCACCTAAGTAATTTTTCAGTCCTATGAAATCAGCCAAGCGAAAGTCAGGGACGGAGACTTGATTGCCATTATTAGGGGAATTCCATGATATGTTAAAACTGAGTGATTTGTGATCACTCTCCCCAAGCTCATCATTAACCTCAAGATTATTAATTAGTGTTTCCCTACTGGAGGTAGGAGGTGATGGTTTCCAATATAACATTTTTCAGAGCTCAGACAACTTATGCTCCGAAAAGGAAGATCAGATCAAGCAAAAATGATCCTAAATGGATAAATAATAGATTAAAACATATCATTGGTTAAAATAGAGGCATATATAGGCGAATCATAACAGAAGAGTGGCAGTTAAGAAATCAATATATTAAGTTAAAGAGAGAAATAAAAAAAATGGGAATGAGTAAAGCAAAGAGAGATTATGAGGTTAAAGTAGCAAATGAATCGAATACTAAGCCAAAAAGATTCATTCAGATATACAGAAGTAAGATCAGGGACAAGATAGGCCCACTCAAAAGTTGCTCGGGTCAGCTCACCGACAGTGATAAAGAAATCTGTACAATTTTTAACACATATTTCCTCTCATAATAAATTATATAGAACAGGACGATAAAAAACTTTGCACGATTAGGGATCACAAGTGACATAGTCCATAGGAAAATAAATAAATTAAAACCTAACAAATTCCCAGATTATGATGAACTATACACAAGGGTTCTAATGGAATGTAAAGAGGAGCTTAGCAAACCTCTGCCTAATATTTTCAACATATCACTACAAACTGGCATAGTGCCAGATAAGTGGAAAATGGCAAATGTGATACCTATTTTCAACGCAGGTGACAAGGCTTTAGCTTTGAACTATAGACCAATAAGCCCAACCTCCATAATAGGAAACTTCATGGAATCAATAATTGCCTAGGCAATTCGTAGGTATTCTGAAAGGCATAAATTCATTAATGAAACTCAGCAAGGTTTTACAAAAGGGCGTTCCTGCACTACAAATATATTAACTTTTTCCACTAATGTATTTGAGGAGGTAGATCATGGTAATGAATATGATATTGTGTGATAAATTAGACACATGTGCAACTCTTGGGTATCTTTATTGAGGAAACGTTTCGCCACACAGTGGCTTCATCAGTCCATACAAAGGAGAATCTTGAAGAACAGGAGGAGAATGAGGTAATCAGTCCCTCAACCTTGAGTCGATGTTGTGGTTGAGGGACTGATTACCTCATTCTCCTCCTGTTCTTCAAGATTCTCCTTTGTATGGACTGATGAAGCCACTGTGTGGCGAAACGTTTCCTCAATAAAGATACCCAAGAGTTGCACATGTGTCTAATTTATCAACATGTCGGTTCTCTGAACCATTCATCTACCATGATATTGTGTATATGAACTTCAGTAAGGCTTTTGATAGAGTCCCACATCAGAGGCTATTGAGGAAAATTAAGGCACATGGAATAGGAGGAGAAATTTTTCCTGGATAGAGGCATGGTTGACAGATAGGCAGCAGAGAGTTTGGTTTAGAAAGACACGTAAGCAAGTATTTATTACCAAGGTTTATACCAGCAGAGAGTTTGCATAAATGGGGATAAATCAGAGTGGGGAAGCGTCACGAGCGGTGTCCCACAGGGCTCCTTGTTGGGCCCTTTATTATTCACAACTTACATAAACGACATAGATGAGGGATTAAACAGCGACATAAGCAAGTTTGCCGATACACCAAAATAGGTCGTCGAACTCATTCTAGCGAGGAGATTAGAGCATAATATAGACTAAATGCAAAGTTCTAAACATTGGACAGGAAAATAACCATGCCACATATAAACTAAATAATGTAGAGCTTAATATTACTGATTACATAAAGAGTTTGGAAGTTCTGGTTAGCAGTAATCGAAAACCAAGACAACAGTGCATAAGTGTTCGTAATAAAGCAACAGAATCCTTGATTTCATATCAAGAAGCATAAATAATAGGAGTCTTCAGGCTGCTCTTCAACTCTATACATCCTTGGTTAGGCCTCATTTAGATTATGCTGCACAGTTTTGGTCACCGTATTACAGAATTGATATAAATGCTCTGGAAAACATACAAAGGAGGATGACAAAGTTGATCCTATGTATCAGAAATCTTCCCTATGAGGATAGACTGAGGACCCTGAATCTGCACTCTCTAGAAGGACGAAGAATTAAAGGGAATATGATTCAGGTGTATAACTGGAAAACATGAATAAATAAAGAGAGTGTAAACAGCGTGATAAAATTATCTTGCCAAGACAGGACTCGCAGCAATGGTTTTAAGTTGGAAAATTTCAGATTCAGGAAGAATATAGGAAAGTACTGGTTTGGTAAGAGTTGTGGATGAGTGGAACAAACTCCCGAGTACCATTATAGAAGTTGAAGTGCTGTGTAGTTTTAAAAACAGGTTAGATAAATACATGACTGGGTGTGGGTGGGTGTAAGTTAGAACTGGCTAGCTTGTGATAATAGGCCTGATGCCGCGTTGCTTCCTTAAGTGGATGTGACGTGACCTGACTAAGTTGGGTCATTGGCTTAAGTCGGTGGGACACTTGCACCTGCCTCTCACAGGCCAGTAGGCCTACTGCAGTGTTCCTTCTTTCTTATGTTCTTAAGTTCTTAAGACGATCGATGATGTGGTCAGAGAAGTGACAGATGCAGATTAATGTAGCCAATTTTGGGAAAGAAAATAAATTTGGCCTTTATCATTTAGATCAAAGGTAAACAATACCTACAAGGTGATGAATAAAATACATGTGCAACACGACTAGTGGCTAACGCGACGGGCTGGAGTTTTGAGACTCTATGACCGCGGGTTCAATCCCGGCCGGGGGTATGGTTTATGTGCAACACCTGAAGAGACATCCTCATCCTCTGAGTTAGATTCGTCATGGAACCTTGGTACAGAGCATATCATCTACAACCTCAATGTTAGCATCTAGCTTACCTTATGGACGTGACTTATTTCCACTTCCACATGTAAGAATTCATTTACCTGCCGCACAGCACCACTTCTTCACCTGGTTCCAGTACAAAAGTCTTCGTTCTCATGCCTGTATTAGATAGAAAAGGTGTGCTGTGGAGGCCAAATATCTCTCCAATATAGATAGCAAGGTGTTGCATACGTGTCTTGTTCATCAAATGTAGTTCTTAATGACAACAAATGCGAAAAAAAATAAGATTTCTGGTTAGTAGAATTGTGAAGTTCAAAATTGAATGAGTAAGTGTAGGCAATAAATCTCATGGAATTCTTGGCTTTATATCTTCAGGTATAAATAAGAGAAGCCCTCAGTGTATTACTGCAAGTTTATTTTCTCTTGGCAAACCCTCATTTAGTTTACGCTGCTCAGTTCTTTATTTCCCCCTTTTAGAGAATGAACGTAAATGCGCCGCAGAAAAGGATGACAAGCTTGATACTATGCATCAAAAATCTTTCTTGCGAAGATAAGACTAAGATGAAAGTACTTAATTTACACTCTCTGAACAGGCGAAGAATTGTTGGGGAATATAACTGAAATGTAAAAAAAAAAAAAAAAAACAGAATTAATATAGGTATATAAATTATGTGCTGAAAATATCTAGTCAGAAAGTGACTCGCAGCACTAGATTCCAGATAGACCAATCTAGATTTAGAAAGTAGCATCACAGAAGTGAGAACTGTGGGTATCTTTAAATATAGGTAAGACATGTTCATGAGTGGGTATGGGAGAGTACGAGTTAGTCCTGCCTAACAAGGGCCAGCACTTGATGAGTAAGATGCATGTGCAACCCTAGGTATTTAAGTAAATATTTCGCCTACACTGCAGGCTTCATCAGTTGAATAAAAGGATGAATTGCAATCCTTGATTAGAGATGGGGTGGAGTGGAAATTTGAAGTTATCAGTTCCTCAACCTTGATGAAAGAAATCCTGGAGACAGTAGACGAAAAGGAGAGGAAGAATGAGGTGATCAGTTCATCAGCCTTGGTGGAAGACAATCAGTTTCTTAACCTAAAGCAAATGCATGAAGCCAGAGGCTAATATAGCAGAAAGCTAGAGATAGTAACATCATGGAAGAGAGGTCAGAGTTGCGCTGGGCCCACCAGGGGAGTTAGGTCATGATAACAAGTGCAATTCTCCACTATCTTCAAGTTATTATTACAAGCATCTCAGCTCACTGTAGAGCGTAGGCTTTGTATACGTAGCTTCAGGTTCGCTTCCCATCTAGGCTTACCTGAATTTAGTAACAGGCGATCGTTACGATCTTTCCCATCACACGAGCAAATCAACATACTGAAAACACAGAGGCAAAAATAATCAATCAGGTGGAAGCAAACATGTACACCAACATAGATGGAAATAGACACGTACACCAACATAGATGGAAATAGACATGTACACCATCATAGGTGGAAATAGACACGTACACCAACATAGATGGAAATAGACATGTACACCATCATAGGTGGAAATAGACACGTACATCATCATAGATGGAAATAGACACGTACATCAACATGAATGGAATTATACACGTACACCAACATATATGGAAATAGACATGTACACCATCATAGGTGGAAATAGACACGTACACCAACATATATGGAAATAGACATGTACACCATCATAGGTGGAAATAGACACGTACACCAACATAGATGAAAATAGACACGTACACCAATATAGATGGAAATAGACACGTACAAAATCATAGATGAAAACAGACACGTACACCATTGAAGGAAAGAAACACGTACACCAACATAGATGGAAATAGAAACGTACGCCAGCATAAATGGAAATAGACACGTGCACCATCGTAGATGAAAATAGACACGTACACCAACATAGATGGAAATAGAAACGTACGCCAGCATAAATGGAAATAGACACGTGCACCATCGTAGATGAAAATAGACACGTACACCAACATAGATGGAAAGAGACATAGTTGGAAACGACGTTGAAGAACTCGTGATACAAAGAATTGTTGCTAGTACTCTCCTCTTCCTCGGATGAAACCTGATTACTACCTCATTCCTTTACGAATTTAACGCTTCCATGTTAATGTAACAACTGTTTAAAATCAAGTTAAAAATATGAAAAAAATTTACCAAGTTCAAACCCATAATATAAATAACGTTGAATTTTGAATGGAATAAATTCTGATTCGAGAAAATCACACTTTTTTTTTTTTAATAAAATATTGACAAAAGATTCCAGATGGCTGGACGATTGTTACGCAGACTTTTTTTTTTTCAAGTAATTTGTATGAAAATTGTGGCATTTGTTGTTGGGACCATTAGCAACATGCATAAAAAATTCATAATGTTAGGGGACATTAGCTAGACTAGAGATTCTTGCATCTCTGCCTCAGGTCTTGTAAATAAAGGCTACAGATTATGAGTCAATAATTTTTTCCTTAAGTGGTGCTAAAGGGAACTAAATTAATCTCAAAGTATCTTTACTGCCAAAACAAAATTAAGCAAAGATGATTTTATTTGGGGAGTAATATAATGATGATCTGAAAAATTATTGATAAAACTCTGGAACGACTGAAAACTTATCTCAGTAAAAGCTTCTTATGCAACGCTTTGATTTTTCTTTACTGATTTTACAGAACATAAAATTATTCATACGAGAAAAAAAAGACAGAAAATATATGATGACTGCTATCGTATATATGAATTTGATATTAAAATATATATACTACAGAAAATGGGAACCTAATTAGTAATATTTCATGTTTTTAATACACCGATGACTGCGCAGGGCAGGAGTTGTTATCTTACCTAAGCTTATCTTAGATCTCGGTCATAGAGAACTAACCGTAACAGACGACAGATACCTATTAATTGCTAGACAATCAGGGGTAACAGGCATTAAGACGACTTAGCCGAAAGTCTATATACTTGCCCGGGACTGAAACCGGGTCCTGTGGTTGTGAGCCTAAGATGCTATTACTGAGCTACCAGCTGCTATAACATTAGAATAACTTAAACAGAGGTTAATCATACTGGACAAGTCACCAACGAAAACATCAGGATAGAAAAGAGTAAGTCGAACCAAATCTTCCCTTCATTCTTCATTTTTAGGTGTTTAAATGCTTATCTCACGGGATTTTGTGATGCTCTGCCATTCTCTCTCTCTCTCTCTCTCTCTCTCTCTCTCTCTCTCTCTCTCTCTCTCTCTCTCTCTCTCTCTCTCTCTCTCTCATTTTATTATATATATTATATATATATATATATATATATATAATATATATATATATATATATATATATATAATATATATATATATATACAGAGAGAGAGGAGAGAGAGAGAGAGAGAGAGAGAGAGAGAGAGAGAGAGAGATTATTGTAACCACGAACGACTAGTATTGATCAATAACAACAATGCACTAGCCATGGACTCGAACCCATGTTGGACTGGCCTGCCTCATGGTGAGCTAGAACCACATGACGCCTTAACCCACAGGACCACCCAATTCTACAAAGATGGCGCAGCCAGCAGAGCTAGCTGTTTTACCGCCATCCTTGTGGTATTTAATCAATAACAACACTGCGACTAGCCGGGGACTCGAACACATGTCGTTTTGGCCCGCCTCATGGTGAGCGAAAATCACATGATGCTCTAACCCACTGGACAACTCAATCCTACAAGAAACACTCTCTCAGCAGAGCTAGGTGTTTTACCACGATCCCAGGACATACGGTGGTATGAGTTCTTCTGAGCAAATTTCATTCTACTTACCTTTTGGTGTACTAGCCTCATGGTGGGCGAAAACGCATGATGCCTTAATCCACTGGACCATACAATCCTTAAGAGTAGTGTATCAAGCGGAACTGGATGTTGTACTCGCTACCCAAGGACATACGACGGTGTGGATGACTGTATGCTAATTTCATTCTAGTCCCTGTTTGGTGTACTAGTACACTAGAATGAAATTAGCCTAGTCATTCACACCATCGTATGTCCTTGGGTAGCGAGCACAACATCCAGTTCCGCTGGATGCGCTACTCTTAAGGACTGTATGGTCCAGTGGATTAAGGCGTCATGAGTTTTCGCCCACCATGAGGTAGGCCAAAGCAGCATGGGTTCGAGTCCTTGGCTAGTCGCAGTGTTGTTATTGATCAATACCACTCGTTCGAGGGTACACTATATATATATATATATATATATATATATATATATATATATATATATATATATATATATATATATATATATATATACAACAAGTCGGCCGTCTCCCACCGAGGCAGGGAGACCCGAAAAAAGAAAGAAAATCCCCAAAAAGAAAATACTCTCATCATCATTCAACACTTTCACCTCACTCACACATAATCACTGTTTTCGCAGAGGTGCTCAGAACACAACAGTTTAGAAGCATATACGTATAAAGATACACAACATATCCCTCCACACTGCTAATATTCCGAACCCCTAATTTAGAGTGCAGGCATTGTACTTCCCATTTCCAGGACTCAAGTCCAGCTATATAAAAATAACCGGTTTCCCTAAATCCCTTTACAAAATATTACCCTGCTCACACTCCAACAGCTCGTCAGGTCCCAAAAACCATTCGTCTCCATTCACTCTTATCGAACACGCTTATGCACGCCTGCTGGAAGTCCAATCCCCTCGTCCAAAAACCTCCCTTACCCCTTCCTTCCAACCTTTTCGAGGGCGACCCCTACCCCGCCTTCCTTCCCCTACAGATTTATACGCTCTCCATGTCATTCTACTTTGATCCATTCTCTCTAAATGGCCAAACCACCTCAACAACCCCTCTTCAGCCCTCTGACTAATACTTTTATTAACTCCACACCTTCTCCTAATTTCCACACTCCGAATTTTCTGCATAATATTTACACCACACATTGCCCTTAGACAGGACATCTCCACTGCCTCCAACCACCTCCTCGCTGCTGCATTCACAACCCAAGCTTCATACCCAATATATATATATATTATATATATAATATATATATATATATATATATATATATATATATATATATATATATATATACATATATATATATATATATATATATATATATATATATATATATATATATTATATATATTAATATATATACATAATATATGATATATATATATATAATATTATATATATATAAACCTTATTTCTTGGGTAGAATGATTTGTTGGTGGGTTGTCGTGAGGACCTGTCTAGTTGGACCAGCGGGCCTACTGCAGTGTTCCTCTTTTCTTATGAGTCCGTATTGTCCCGCGTCAGGTGTTTCTTGTTGTGGGGTTGACGTGAGGTGTGGTCTAAGCCTTTAATTGCCTTCCTTTGATGTATTACTTTCATAGTTCCTTGACAATGTGAGTAGTCACGAAAGCGCTTGGAATTTCACTACTCTTTCACAGTGGTTGTTTTGCATATATATATATATATATATATATATATATATATATATATATATATAAAATATATATATATATTATATATATATATATATATATATATATATATATTTATATATATATATGAAACTCCTAAATTATTCCTTAACGAAAATTCCTTCATTGAATTTTAATTAATATTCGAAAATAAATGATATAATAACTACAATAATTACAAGCTAGGAAGTAAGAAAGTGGCATTATGCTATTAGACATTTATAAAAGGTAAAACAATACGACAGAAAGAAATATTACTTTGTTTTCTGAAGAAATGTGTGGAAAAAACTCTCTCTTCTCTCTCTCTCTCTCCACTCTGAATCATGTCCAGAACCGCATTACGGAACGGTAAATTGGCAGGCAAATTGAGAATGGCTCACATTTCGCTGATCTTCCAAATAAAGGTTATGGAGATTTTTTTTTCTTATAGTCAGCGTTGTGGGAGATACACAAGTGAAAGACATTAAAGAAAAAGATGAACAAACTATTCTTCTTCAGTCTAGCAAAATCGTGTATAAGGACATGTTAAGTTACCATTCCAACAGCAAGATTTTAACAAAATTGCATTACATGGGCAGAAAGTATATATGTTTTATTTGAAAAAACAACAACTTTTGATTGAGTTCCTGGCAAAATACTAAACAGCAACCTAGAAAATGTTGGAGGAAAACATGTAAACATTACATCGGACGAAATAGTTATCCTTAGCAAAATGCTTATATTCATATGCAATGAATCATAATCCTTTGCAAACAGAAAACGAAATTATTGCAAAACACTGCTAGGACTTTTAGAGTTAACAGATACAACAACAAACGGATGGTAGAATTTAGTGTGCGATAAAATCTGTACAAAGAATACTAAGAGAGAGGGAAGGTAATTACAGAGTTCACAAATGACCCTCATTTTTGGAGAAGAAATTCTAGACGTTTCGGTCTGTAATGGGCTATTTTCAACTCGCAGTTGATAATGGTCGAGGATGGAACAAGATGCCGTCTAGAATTTCCTCTCCATAATCTTGGTTAATGGTGATTTGTTCCAACGACGACCTTGTGACTTTCATTCTTCAGTTTGAGAAATTTTAAATAAACAGATCACAAGACTCACACAAATGAAGTAATGGGGAATCACTTATACTTTTGACAATATTATGAACTGATTTTAAATTAAGATCTAGATTTTTATATATAAAAAAAAATGTTCTCAACATAATTAAGATTTTTTTTATGATGCTTCGCCTGTAAAACAGAAAATAAACCAAAGACCTAAAATAAAACGAAGTTCCATCCCCAGTTAATAAGAATTCCGGAAACTATTATGGGTATGGAAAATAATATATATATAGAAAATAATATAGTTACGGAAAATAATATAGGTACGGAAAATTATGTAGGTGCGGAAAATTATGTAGGTGCGGAAAATTATGTAGGTGCGGAAAATTATGTAGGTGCGGAAAATTATGTAGGTGCGGAAAATTATGTAGGTGCGGAAAATTATGTAGGTGCGGAAAATTATGTAGGTGCGGAAAATTATGTAGGTGCGGAAAATTATGTAGGTGCGGAAAATTATGTAGGTGCGGAAAATTATGTAGGTGCGGAAAATTATGTAGGTGCGGAAAATTCTTTCGTTGGAATACAGGCGAAAAATAACGGGAAATATGACTGACACATAACAGGTCATAAAAGGCACTGAGAATATGAAAGATAACAGGATAGAGGTTAGATCGTTCAATGCCATTTATAATCTCTAAGGGTCAAGGTCTCATTATGAGGTTCATGTGATACTAAGACTCGCCTGGACGCAACTTTCATCTTGCAAACAAGTATTGAAAGTGATTTATACACATTATGGTCACATAGAGAAACTTTTGAAGAACACTGGAGCAAGCTTTGAAGAACACTATCACAAACTTTGAAGAACACTGTCAGAAACCTTGAAGAACATTGTCAGAAACCTTGAAGATCACTATCACAAACTTTGAAGAACACTATTACAAACTGTGCTGACAATGTGGACGACCTTTCTCACTGGACCACACTGTGTGGACGACCTGGCTCACTGGACCACACTATGTGGATGACATGGCTCACCCCACCACACTGTGTGGACGACCTGGCTCACCCCACCACACTGTGTGGATAACATGGCTCACTCCACCACACTATGTGGATGACATGGCTCACTCCACCACACTGTGTGGACGACCTGGCTCACCCCACCACACTGTGTGGATGACATGGCTCACCCCACCACACTGTGTGGACGACCTGGCTCACCCCACCACACTGTATGGATAACATGGCTCACTCCACCACACTGTGTGGATGACATGGCTCACTCCACCACACTGTGTGGACGACCTGGATCACCCCACCACACTGTGTGGATGACATGGCTCACCCCACCACACTGTGTGGACGACCTGGCTCACCCCACCACACTGTGTGGACGACCTGGATCACCCCACCACACTGTGTGGACGACCTGGCTCACCCCACCACACTGTGTGGACGACCTGGATCACCCCACCACACTGTGTGGATGACATGGCTCACCCCACCACACTGTGTGGATGACATGGCTCACCCCACCACACTGTGTGGACGACCTGGCTCACCCCACCACACTGTGTGGATGACATGGCTCACCCCACCAAACTGTGTGGATGACATGGCTCACCCCACCACACTGTGTGGATGACATGGCTCACTCCACCACACTGTGTGGACGACCTGGCTCACCCCACCACACTGTGTGGATGACATGGCTCACCCCACCACACTGTGTGGACGACCTGGCTCACCCCACCACACTGTGTGGATAACATGGCTCACTCCACCACACTATGTGGATGACATGGCTCACTCCACCACACTGTGTGGACGACCTGGATCACCCCACCACACTGTGTGGATACATGGCTCACCCCACCACACTGTGTGGATGACATGGCTCACTCCACCACACTGTGTGGATGACATGGCTCACTCCACCACACTGTGTGGACGACCTGGCTCACCCCACCACACTGTGTGGACGACCTGGATCACCCCACCACACTGTGTGGATGACATGGCTCACTCCACCACACTGTGTGGACGACCTGGCTCACCCCACCACACTGTGTGGATGACATGGCTCACTCCACCACACTGTGTGGATGACATGGCTCACTCCACCACACTGTGTGGAGGACCTGGCTCACCCCACCACACTGTGTGGATGACATGGCTCACCCCACCACACTGTGTGGATGACATGGCTCACCCCACCACACTGTGTGGATGACATGGCTCACTCCACCACACTGTGTGGACGACCTGGCTCACCCCACCACACTGTGTGGATGACATGGCTCACCCCACCACACTGTGTGGATGACATGGCTCACTCCACCACACTGTGTGGACGACCTGGCTCACCCCGCCACACTGTGTGGATGACATGGCTCACCCCACCACACTGTGTGGATGACATGGCTCACCCCACCACACTGTGTGGACGACCTGGCTCACCCCACCACACTGTGTGGATAACATGGCTCACCCCACCAAACTGTGTGGATGACATGGCTCACCCCACCACACTGTGTGGATAACATGGCTCACCCCTCCACACTGTGTGGATGACATGGCTCACCCCACCAGACTGTGTGGACGACCTGGCTCACCCCACCACACTGTGTGGATGACATGGCTCACTCCACCACACTGTGTGGATGACATGGCTCACTCCACCACACAGTGTGGACGACCTGGCTCACCCCACCACACTGTGTGGACGACCTGGATCACCCCACCACACTGTGTGGATGACATGGCTCACCCCACCACACTGTGTGGACGACCTGGATCACCCCACCACACTGTGTGGATGACATGGGTCACCCCACCACACTGTGTGGATGACATGGCTCACCCCACCACACTGTGTGGACGACCTGGCTCACCCCACCACACTGTGTGGATGACATGGCTCACCCCACCAAACTGTGTGGATGACATGGCTCACCCCACCACGCTGTGTGGATGACATGGCTCACTCCACCACACTGTGTGGACGACCTGGCTCACTCCACCACACTGTGTGGATGACATGGCTCACTCCACCACACTGTGTGGATGACATGGCTCACCCCACCACACTGTGTGGACGACCTGGCTCACCCCACCACACTGTGTGGACGACCTGGCTCACTCCACCATACTGTGTGGATGACATGGCTCACTCCACCACACTGTGTGGACGACCTGGCTCACCCCACCACACTGTGTGGACGACCTGGATCACCCCACCACACTGTGTGGATGACATGGCTCACCCCACCACACTGTGTGGACGACCTGGATCACCCCACCACACTGTGTGGATGACATGGCTCACCCCACCACACTGTGTGGATGATATGGCTCACCCCACCACACTGTGTGGACGACCTGGCTCACCCCACCACACTGTGTGGATGACATGGCTCACCCCACCAAACTGTGTGGATGACATGGCTCACCCCACCACACTGTGTGGATGACATGGCTCACTCCACCACACTGTGTGGACGACCTGGCTCACCCCACCACACTGTGTGGTTGACATGGCTCACTCCACCACACTGTGTGGATGACATTTCTCACTCCACCACACTGTGTGGACGACCTGGCTCACCCCGCCACACTGTGTGGATGACATGGCTCACCCCACCACACTGTGTGGATGACATGGCTCACCCCACCACACTGTGTGGATGACATGGCTCACCCCACCACACTGTGTGGACGACCTGGCTCACCCCACCACACTGTGTGGATGACATGGCTCACTCCACCACACTGTGTGGATGACATGGCTCACTCCACCACACTGTGTGGACGACCTGGCTCACCCCACCACACTGTGTGGACGACCAGGATCACCCCACCACACTGTGTGGATGACATGGCTCACCCCACCACACTGTGTGGATGACATGGCTCACCCCACCACACTGTGTGGATGACATGGCTCACTCCACCACACTGTGTGGATGACCTGGCTCACCCTGCCACACTGTGTGGATGACATGGCTCATCCCACCACACTGTGTGGATGACATGGCTCACCCCACCACACTGTGTGGATGACATGGCTCACCCGACCACACTGTGTGGAGGACCTGGCTCACCCCACCACACTGTGTGGATGACATGGCTCACTCCACCACACTGTGTGGATGACATGGCTCACTCCAACACACTGTGTGGACGACCTGGCTCACCCCACCACACTGTGTGGATGACATGGCTCACCCCACCACACTGTGTGGATGACATGGCTTACTCCACCACACTGTGTGGATGACATGGCTCACTCCACAACACTGTGTGGATGACATGGCTCACTCCACCACACTGTGTGGATGACATGGCTCACTCCACCACACTGTGTGGATGACATGGCTCACTCCACCACACTGTGTGGATGACATGGCTCACTCCACCACACTGTGTGGACAACCTGGCTCACCCCACCACACTGTGTGGATGACATGGTTCACTCCACCACACTGTGTGGATGACCTGGCTCACTCCACCACACTGTGTGGACGACTTGGCTCAATCCACTACACTGTGTGGACGACCTGGCTCACCCCACCACACTGTGTGGATGAAATGGTTCACTCCGCCACACTGTGTGGATGACCTGGCTCACTCCACCACACTGTGCGGACGACCTGGCTCAATCCACCACACTGTGTGGACGACCTGGGTCACTCCACCACACCGTGTGGACGACCTGGCTCAACCCACCACACTGTGTGGACGACCTGGCTCAACCCACCACACTGTGTGGACGACCTGGCTAAACCCACCACACTGTGTGGATGACTTGGCTCACCCCACTACACTGTGTGGACGACCTGGCTCAATCCACCACACTGTGTGGACGACCTGGCTCAATCAACCACACTGTGTAGACGACCTGGGTCACTCCACCACACTGTGTGGACGACCTGGCTTAACCCACCACACTGTATGGACGACCTGGCTCAACCCACCACACTGTGTGGACGACCTGGCTCAACCCACCACACTGTGTGGATGACTTGGCTCACCCCACCACACTGTGTGGACGACCTGGCTCAACCTACCACACTGTGTGGGCGACCTGGCTCAACCCACCACACTGTGCGGATGACCTGGCTCAACCCACCACACTGTGTGGATGACCTGGCTCACTCCACCACCACTGATGTCTGACATCATCACTGGTGTAGTGACTGACATCATCACTTGTGTAGTGACTGACATCATCACTGGTGTAGTGACTGACATCATCACGTGTGTAGTGACTGACATCATCTCTTGTGTAGTGACTGACATCATCACTGGTGTAGTGACTGACATCATCACGTGCGTAGTGACTGATATCATCACTTGTGTAGTGACTGACATCATCTCTTGTGTAGTGACTGACATCATCACTGCTGTAGTGATTAACATCATCACTGCTGTAGTGACTGACAACCTCACTGGTATAGTGACTGACATCGTTACTTGTGTAGTGACTGATAACATCACTGGTGTAGCAACTGACATCGTCACTTGTGTAGTGACTAACATCATAACTTGTGTAGTGACTGACATCATCACTTGTGTAGTGATTGACATCATCACTGGTGTAGCAATTGACATCATCACTTGTGTAGTGACTGACATCATCACTGGTGTAGTGACTGACATCATCACTGGTTTAGCAACTGACATCACTTGTGTAGTGACTGACATCGTCACTGGTGTAGTGACTGACATCATCACTGGTGTAGTGACTGATACCATCACTGGTGTAGTGACTGACATCATCACTGGTGTAGTGACTGACATCATCACTGGTGTAGTGACTGGCATCATCACTGGTGTAGTGACTGACATCATCATTGGTGTAGTGACTGACATCATCATTGGTGTAGTGACAGACTTCATCACTGGTGTAATGACTGACTTCATCACTTGTGTAGTAACTGACATCACTGGTGTAGCGACTGACATCATCACTGGTGTAGCAACTAACATCATCACTGTTGTAGTGACCGACATCATCACTTGAGTAGTGACTGACATCATCACATGTGCAGTGACAGAAATCATCACTGGTGTAGCAACTGACATCATCACTTGTGTAGTGACTGACATCATCACTGGTGTAGTGACTGACATCATCACTGGTGTAGTGTCTGACATCATCACTGGTGTAGTGACTGGCATCATCACTGATGTAGTGACAGAAATCATCACTGGTGTAGCAAATGACATCATCACTGGTGTAGTGACTGACATCATCACTGGTGTAGTGACTGACATCATCACTGGTGTAGTGACTGACATCATCATTGGTGTAGTGACTGACATCATCACTGGTGTAATGACTGACATCATCATTGGTGTAGTGACTGACATCATCACTGGTGTAGTGACTGACATCATCACTGGTGTAGTGACTGACATCATCATTGGTGTAGTGACTGACATCATCACTGGTGTAGTGACTGACATCATCATTGGTGTAGTGACTGACATCATCACTGGTGTAGTGACTGACATCATCACTGGTGTAGTGACTGACATCATCACTGGTGTAGTGACTGGCATCATCACTGGTGTAGTGACTGACATCATCATTGGTGTAGTGACTGACATCATCACTGGTGTAATGACTGACTTCATCACTTGTGTAGTGACTGACATCACTGGTGTAGCGACTGACATCATCACTAGTGTTGCAACTAACATCATCACTGTTGTAGTGACTGACATCATCACATGTGTAGTGACAGAAATTATCACTGGTGTAGCAGCTGACATCGTCACTTGTGTAGTGACTGACATCATCACTGGTGTAGTGACTGACATCATCACTGGTTTAGTGACTGACATCATCACTGATGTAGTGACAGAAATCATCACTGGTGTAGCAACTGACATCATCACTTGTGTAGTGACTGACATCATCGCTGGTGTTGCAACTGACATCATCACTGATGTATTGACTGACATCATCACTTGTGCAGCAACTAACATCATCACTGGTGTTATGACTGACATCATCGCTGGTGTAGCAACTAACATCATCACTGGTGTAGTGACTGACATCATCACTGGTGTAGCAACTAACATCATCACTGTTGTAGTGACTGACATCATCACTGGTGTTGTGACTAACATCATCACTGTTGTAGTGACTGACATCATCACTGATGTAGTGACAGAAATCATCACTGGTGTAGCAACTGACATCATCACTTGTGTAGTGACTGACATCATCACTGGTGTTATGACTGACATCATCACTGGTGTAGCAACTAACACCATCACTGGTGTGGTGACTCACATCATCACTGGTGTAGTGACTGACATCATCACTTGTATAGTGGCTGACATCTTCACTGCTTCTAATACAACAATTTTAACGGACATTACACATTCTTCTTCGTGTTGGTGAAAGCGTGCTGTAATGTGAGTGTTGCCAGGCTGCTGCACCACTCTTGACGGAGGGCAGGAGAGCGAGGGACGGCGGTAAGGAAGAGTGTGAGACGGGTCTAGCAGGTAGACGGCGGGGACAGATGGGAAGGTGAAGGGGAGGGAGGGGTGTGGAAGATTGAAGAGAGAGGGAGAGACTGGGAGGGAGAGAAGTGTGAGGCTGGAGGGGAGGGGGTGAGGCAGGAAGGGAAAGGGTGAGACTAGAGGGAAAGGAGGTTAGGCGGGGGGGAGGGGGAGAACGGAGGAGGACGGGGAGGTCGGAGGGGAAGAGTGAGATTTGAAATGGAAGGTGAGGCTGGAGGTGCAGGGGTTGATGAGGGAAGTGAAGGGGGTGAGGCGGAGGTGAAGGGGGTGAGGTGGTATGGGAGGACTGAGGCTGGAGGAGTAGAGGGTGAGTCTGGTGGGGAGAGGGTGAGTCTGGTGGGGAGAGGCTGAATCTGGTGGGAGAGGGTGAGTCTGGTGGGGAGAAGCTGAGTCTGGTGGGGAGAGGGTGAGTCTGGTGGGGAGAGAGTGAGTCTGGTGGGGAGAGGGTGAGTTTGGTGGGGAGAGGGTGAGTCTGATGGGGAGAGGTTGTCTGATGGGGAGAGGGTGAGTCTTGTGGGGAGAGGGTGAGTCTGGTGGGGAGAGGGTGAGTCTGGTGGGGAGAGGGTGAGTCTGGTGGGGAGAGGCTGAGTCTGGTGGGGAGAGGGTGAGTCTGGTGGGGAGAGGCTGAGTCTGGTGGGGAGAGGTGAGTCTGGTGGGGAGAGGGTGAGTCTGGTGGGGAGAGGATGAGTCTGGTGGGGAGAGGGTGAGTCTGGTGGGGAGAGGGTGAATCTGGTGGGGAGAGGGTGATCTGGTGGGAGAGGGTGAGTCTGGTGGGGAGAGGGTGAGTCTGGTGGGGAGAGGGTGAGTCTGGTGGGGAGAGGGGTGATGCTCAAATACTGCAGTCCTGCACCATCACCCCCTCCCCCCCCTTGTACCTCCCCTATTTCTTCTCTTGTCCCTTTACTTCCCTCTCACTCCCTCTCCTCCATCTTCTCTTTCAGTATCACTCACTCATCCCTTTTAATTTTTCTTCCACCTCTATCCTTATCTCTCTCTCTCTCTCTCTCTCTCTCTCTCTCTCTCTCTCTCTCTCTCTCTCTCTCTCTCTCTCTTTTTTTTACACAGGGTTTGACAAGGATCCCTAGTTTTATTGACAAGCTATTTACAGGTTAAGGATGTCTGTTACTACACCAATGATGATGTCAGTCACTGCACTCACTCTCTCTCTCTCTCTCTCTCTCTCTCTCTCTCTCTCTCTCTCTCCTCTCTCTCCCTCTTCCCGACTTTGTTTAAAGGTCGACATCTGAAAGTTTGATACTACGCAACAGGACAAGACAAATTTAGAACCCCCAACCTCCCCACTATGTCTTACTTTAACTCTCTCTCTCTCTCTCTCTCTCTCTCTCTCTCTCTCTCTCTCACTCACTCTAACCCTCTCTTAAACACTCTTATTCACATTCACTCTTACACTGTTACACACTCTCGAATAGAAAATCAATTAAAATGGCTTAAACTAATCTAAATTAACCTAACCTAACTTAAATATATCTCACCTAATCTAACCTAACTTAATCTAACCTAACCTAACCTAACTTAAACTAACCTGATCTAAACTAACCGCATCTAACTTAAGCTAACTTACTACCTAACTTGGAAATAAATGGTATAAAATACCGACACAATGGAAATATAAACACATATGCAGTATAATGTGATCCTTTATTGACTACGTTTCGCCCACACAGTGGGCTTTTTCAAGTCACAAACAGAAACACAAACAGTTCTGTTTGTGACTTGAAAAAGCCCACTGTGTGGGCGAAACGTAGTCAATAAAGGATCACATTATACTGCATATGTGTCTACTACCTAACTTAAACTAACCTAACATAATTTAACCTAACTTAGGTTTACCTAACCAAACCCAATCTTACCAAACTTATCGTAACCTAATTTAACCTAACCTAACCATATCTTGCATAACCTAACCTCCCTTGACCTAATTTAACCTAACGTAACCTATGCTAATCTACTTTAACTAACCCATGCTAATATAAATTAGCGTAACCTTCCCTAGGCCAAATTAACCTAAGCTATCCTAACATAAATTAACCTAACCTATCTTAACATAATCTAACCTAACTTAAACTAACCTAATCTAACTTAACCTAACCCATCTCATGCAAAGGTAATTTAACCTAACCTACAACGTTACAAAATAACAAAAAATAACGTTATTAGACAGAGATTAATCCACTTGTAACCCCGGCCAGTTCATTGGTAAGTTGGTAATGTTTAAATCGTGCAAAAATATACGTAATGAAGTGCGTGAGACAAATAACTTCGTTAGTATTAAGGCAAGTTTTCCAGTGAATTTTTTTTTCTGTAATTGCTATCGGTAGGTACTCAGGTAGCTGTTTCCCAACACCTGAATAATTCCAGCAGCAGGTACTTGAGTTTCTTACACACAACACTGGGGTGTTGTCTTACATAGCGTGTAATAAAACACTGGAGCGTTGTCTTACATAGGTTTTTTCTTACTATGACTGGAGATTCCTTATGTTTTCACCCACAGGATGCGAGTCACGACAGCGGGATGATTCACAGGTACCTATTTTTTTTTATTTTATTTTTTTTTGCTGCTAGGTGGGCAAGGGCAGCAGGGACGGAAGGAAGCTTGCCCATATGTTTCTCCACGCCAGGGAGCTTATAATTGTGGGTCGAATACTCTCTCTAGATCTTGTGAGATAAAGGAGAGGAGGAGAGAAGCGAGGGTAAAAGGAAGGGAGATGTAGTGAGGAAAGAAGTGGAGGAAAGAGGACGAGGGTTGGAGGGTAGAGGAAGGGGTGTATGGGAGGGGTAGAAAAGAGGGATTGAGGGGTTACCTGGAGGTTATTCCGGGGATCAACGCCCCCGCGGCCCGGTCCATGACCAGGCCTCCCGATGGATCAGGGCCTGATCAACTAGGCTGTTACTGCTGGCCGCACGCAGTCCGACGTACGAGCCACAGCCCGGCTGATCCGGCACTGACTTTAGGTATCTGTCCAGCTCTCTCTTGAAGGCAGCCAGGGGTTTATTGGCAATTCCCCTAATGCTTGATGGGATGCTGTTGAACAGTTTTGGGCCCCGGACACTTATGGTGTTTTCTCTTAGTGTACCAATGGCGCCCCTACTTTTCATTGGCGGCATTTTGCATCGCCTGCCCAGTCTTTTACTTTCGTAGGGGGTGATTTCTGTGTGCAGATTTGGGACCATTCCTTCCAAGATTTTCCAAGTGTAGATTATGATATATCTCTCCCTCCTGCGTTCCAACGAGTACAAGTCAAGTGCTTCCAAGCGTTTCCAGTAGTTAAGGTGCTTGACAGAACTTATACGTGCAGTAAAGGATCTCTGTACACTCTCTAGATCTGCGATTTCACCTGCTTTGTATGGAGATGTTAATGTACAGCAGTATTCCAGCCTAGAGAGAACAAGTGATTTGAAAAGGATCATCATGGGCTTGGCATCTCTCGTTTTGAAAGTTCTCATTATCCATCCTATCAGGGGAACTAATGAAGTGAAATGAGAGGAGAGGGGTAAAGAGTAGGTGAATGGAGGGATAATGGGGGAAGGGGAGGATAAGGGTGGTAGGGTGGAGGGTTGAGAGGGGTAGAAAGAAAGAAAAGAGTAATAATGGATGCATCCCCAGACATTGTGGCACTCATATAGAGAAGCTCACAGAGAAGATATCAGATCATACGAGAAGACACGAGGAATAGAGGAGTTGGAGGAGTAGCATTGTGATGGAACCAGAGAAGTTTTGAGATGAGAGGAATAAACAGAAGGGAAACAGATAACTATACAGTACGGTAGGCACTCTCAAGACTTGGGGTTCCATGGTGGTGACAGCAGGAGTGTACGACTCTTCACTAAGCAGTAGAAGACCAAGATAAGAATATGATGACACAATACAACAGTGGTGAATACATTAACTGAGATGATCAGAAATGTTTAAATAAGCAGTGCAAAGCTGCTGATCACGGGAGTCTTTAGCCACAAGGAGATAGATTGTGAGAACCAAGAGCCACACAGATAAAAAAATATGTAGAGCTAAGATAGTAGGGTAGTAGTGAAGAACTTCAAGCACCTACATGTTACTGATACAACCAGAGAAAGAGAAGATGATGAACCAGCAATTCTGGACCTTATATTCATCTTGAGCGATTCTGAAATTGGAGGAATAGTGAACAAAAAGGCCCTTTGGTGTTAATGACGACAAGGTCCTGAGAGCAAACCTCTAGACAGAAGCACCACGAAAAGAAAAACGATAGAAGTCAAACTTCAGAGAAGGCCTACACACGAATGAGGCAATTCCTGAATGAGATGTAGTGCGATAGGGAACTATAAGGTAAGACACTGAATGTGATGATGGAGTATATGGCAGGAAAGTGAGCGGAGGAAGGCGAGAAATTCATATCCAGGAGCAAAGGAAGTACTGGGAAGATCGGAGTGAGTAAACAGTTCATTCAGAGACACCTAGAGGCCAATGTTAAATATCCATGAAGCCTATGAGAACCTCAGCAAGAAATTTAGGGAGGTATTCTCAGAGGAGACAGGAAGACTACCAGAGAACCGAATTATTAGAATGCACCAGCGAGTGCTTGACACAGTACATACAACAGCAGAAGAAGTGAAGAAGCTGCTGTGTGAGGTAAATACCTCGATGGCAGTGGGACTGCATATCTCTCTGTGGGCAACACTCTTCAACACATTAATTGACACAAGAAAACTGTCTGAGGTGTGGATGACTGCAAGTGTATTCACAATATTTAAGACAAATGGCAGACAAGTAGCATTAAACTACATTCACTCATGCACACACACACACACACACACACACACACACACACACACACACACACACACAAACACAAACACACACACTCACAAACACATACGTATGTTGATGAAGAAATCATCAATATACATGTGGGTGTTCCTAGACTGCGACAGAATAAGAACAGAAAGACAGCAGCTGAAGGAGAGTACACAGAAACGAAAAGGGCTAGGAAGAGAGACAAGGATAGAGTCAGCAGAGAACTACCAAAGCAAAGCAAAGCAACAAGCAAAAGCCCACACAGAACCATCCCCAAAACCCCAGAACTCCAAAACCAAACACGCTATCCCAACGAAATCCACAATCCACACGTACAGCCCCCACCCCACACTATGCTCCAGAATCCCACAGCACACTACCAGGTCCTGCAACCCCACAGGCCCCCAGAATACGGTGTTGGAGAGGAAACTGAAGGTATGGTACACCAACGCTGATGGAATAACGAATCAGTGGGAGGAGCGTGAAAGAGTCAAAGAGGCATCACTGTTCATCATAGCTCTCACAGAAACCAGGCTTACAGGAATGATAACAGATGTCATCTTTCCAACGGGATATCAGATCCTGAGGAAAGACATAGGGGACAGAGGGGGTGGAGGAGTGGCACTGCTCATCAAAAACCAATGGGATTTTGATGAGCTGGAGAGTGGAGACAGAGGAGAAGCAAGAGACTACATAATAAGACCGCTACAATCTGGAGCTCCCAAGGCGGTAATTGCAGTGATGTATAACGCACCAAAGAACAGCTGGAGACCAAGGATGATGAGAGTAATAGAGCGATGGTTAACACACTGGCTGAAGTGGCCAGAAGGCTCATGCGAGCAGGGAAAAGCTGCTGATTGTGGGTGATTTCCTTCACAAGGAAATCGACTGGGAGAACATGGAGCTACATGAGGGACCAGGAGCGTGGAGGGTTAAAATGATGGAGGTGGTACCGGAAAACCTCATGTACCAACACTTAAGGGACACTACCAGAGAGAGAGGAGAGGATGAACCAGTAAGACTGGACCTTGTTTTCACCTTGATATTGAGGACATCACATATGAAAGACCCCTCGTAGCCAGTGACCACACGTTTATGAGCTTCGAATATATAGTAGAGTTACAAGTGGATAGGGAAGCAGGAAGGGCAGGACGATTGAAGTCAGACTACAAGAGAGGGGACTACACAGGCATGAAGAATTTCCTGCATATGGTTCAGAGGGACAGAGAACTGGCAGGGAAGTCAGAAAATGAAATTATGGAATATGTGACAACAATAAGCAAGGAAACTGAGGAGAGGTTAGTACTCAAGGGTAGCATAAATAACGAGAAAGCTAGGATAAGCCCTTGGTTCAGAGGTGTAGAGAGGCAAAAACCAAGTGGGCTAGAGAATGGAAGAAGTATAGAAGGCAAAGAACCCAGGAGAATAAGGAGAGCAGTCGTAGAGTCAGAAATGAATAAGCACAGGTAAGAAGGGAGGCCCAACGACAATACAAAAAAACGACATAGAGGAGAAAGCCAAATCAGACCCGAAGCTGTTATACAGACACATCAGGAGGAAATCAGCAGTCAAGGACCAGGTAATCAGGCTGAGAAAGGAATGAGGAGAGATCACGAGAAACGACCGTGAAGTATGTGAGGAGCTCATCATGAGATTCAAAGAAGTGTTCACAGAGGAGACAGAAGGGACTCTAAAAAGACGGAGAGGTGGGATACACCATTAAGCGTTGGACACAATACATACAACCGAGGAAGAAGTGAAGAGACTGCTAAGCGAGCTAGATAGCTCAAAGGCGATGGGTCCCGGATAACATCTCTCCATGGGTCCTGAGAAAGGGTGCAGAGGCGTTATGTGTAACACTAACAACAATCATCAGCACATCTATCGAAACAGGGTGACTACCTGAGGTATGGAAGACAGCAAACGTAGTCTCAATTTTTAAAAAAGGAAACAGACACGAATCATTAAACTACAGACCAGTGTCACTAACATGTATATTAAGCATAGTCATGGAGAAGATTATCAGGAAAAGAGTGGTGGTCACCTAGAAAGGAATGAGCCTATCAACGGCAGCCAGCACGGTATCAGGGATGGAAAATCCTGTGTCACAAACCTACTGGAGTTCTTTGACAGGGTGACAGCAGTACGACAAGAGAGAGAGAGAGAGAGAGAGAGAGAGAGAGAGAGAGAGAGAGAGAGAGAGAGAGAGAGAGAGAGAGAGAGAGAGAGAGAGAGAGAGAGAGAGAGAGGTGGGTAGACGGCATTTTCTTGGGCTGTAGGAAAGCGCTTGGCACAGTTCTACAGAAGAGATTAGTATAAAAGCTGGAGGACCAAGGATGGATAACAGGGAAGGCACTGGAATGGATCAGGGAATACCTGTGAGGAAGAGGTGAGGCGAGGTGTCAGAATGGGCGCTTCTGACGAGCGCGGTTAGACACGGGTCATTCCTAAGACAGGCGCTGTTCTTGGTATTTGTGAACGACATGACGGAAGGAATAGACTCAGAGGTGTACCTGATTGCAGATGATGTGAAGTTGATGAGAAGAATTCAATCGGACGAAGACCAAACAGAACTACAAATGATCTGGACAGGCTGCAGGCTTGGCCCAGCAACTGGCTCCTGGAGTTTAAGCCCACCAAGTGCAAAGTCATGAAGATTGGGGAAGGGCAAAGAAGACCGCAAACGGAGTACAGTCTAGAGGCCAAAGACAACAAACGTCACTCAAGAAAAAGGATCTTGGGGTGAGTATAACACTGGGCACATCCCCTGAGGCACACATCAGCCAAATAACTGCTGCATCATATGGGCCCATAGCAAACCTAAGAATATTCCGACATATTCATTAAGGAACCGTTCAGGACCCTGTACACCGTGCTCGTTAGGTCTGTACTGGAATATGCAGCACCAGTTTGGAACGCGCACCTAGCCAAGCACGTAAGGAAATTAGAGAAAGTGCAAAGGTTTGCAACAAGACTAGTCCCAGAGCTAAGGGACATGTCCTGCGAGGAGAGGTTAAGGGAAATCGACCTGATGACACTGGAGGACAGGAGAGATAGGAGGGATATGATAATGCCGTATAAAATACATAGAGGAATCGACAAGGTAGACAGAGACAGGAAGTTCCACAGATGGGACACAGCAACAAGGGGTCATATTTGGAAGCTGAAGACTCAGATGGACCACAGGGATGTTAGGAAGTATTTCTTCGGTCACAGAGTTGTCAGGAAGTGGAATAGTCTGGGAAGTGAGGTAGTGGAGGAAGGATCCATACATAGCTTTAAGAAGAGGCATGATAAAGCTCATGGAGCAGGAAGAGTGACCTAGTAGCGATTAGTAAAGAGGCGGAGCCAGGAGCTGTGACTCGGCCCTTGCAATCACAACTAGGTGAGGTGTTACACATACACACATACACACACACACACACACACACACACACAACACACACACACACACACAACGCACACACACACACACACACACACACACACACACACACACACACACACACACACACACACACATATACACACATACACATATACACACATAAGCACACACATGCACACACACAAGAAACTAGAGAAAGTACAAAGGTTTGCAACAAGGTTAGTTCCAGAGCTAAGGGGAATGTCCTATGAAGAAAGATTAAGGGAAATCGGCCTGACGACACTGGAGGACAGGAGGGTCAGGGAGACATGATAACGACATATAAAATACTGCGTGGAATAGACAAGGTGGACAAGGACAGGGATGTTCCAGGGAGGGGAAACACAGAAACAAGAGGCCACAATTGGAAGTTGAAGACACAAATGAGTCAGAGAGATAGTAGGAAGTATTTTTTTCAGTCATAGAGTTGTAAGGCATGGAATAGCCTAGAAAATGACGTAGTGGAGGCAGGAACCATACACAGTTTTAAGACGAGGTTTGATAAAGCTCATGGAGCGGGGAGAGAGAGGGTCAAAGTAGCAACCGGTGAAGAGGCGGGGCCAGGAGCTGGGACTCGACCCCTGAAACCCCACAATAGGTGATACAAATAGGTGAGTACACACACACACACATACACACATACACAATACACACCCCCACACATACACATACACACAAAACACACACACACACACACATACACAACACACACACACACATACTACACACACACATACACACATACACATACACTAAACACATACACACACACACACCTAGCCAAGCACGAAGAAACTAGAGAAAGTGCAAAGGTTTGCAACAAGACTAGTCCCAGAGCTAAGAGGTATGTCCTACGAGGAGAGGTTAAGGGAAACAACCTGACGACACTGAGGACAGGAGAGATAGGGGGGACATGATAACGACATAAAAAATACTGAAGGAAATTTGCCCAAAGGGTGGACAAAGCCCAGGATGTTCCAGAGATTGGACACAGTAACAAGGGGAAACAGTTGGAAGTTGAAGACGCAAAATGATCACGGGGATTTAGGAAGTATTTCTTCAGCCACAGAGTAGTCAGGAAGTGGAACATTTTTTGGGGAAGCGATGTAGGGGAGGCAGGATCCATACATAGCTTTAAGCAGAGGTACGATAAAGCTCATGGTTCAGGGAGAGTGACCTAGTAGCGACCAGTGAAGAGGCGGGGCCCAAGGAGCTTGACTCGACCCCTGCAACCTCAACTAAGTGAGTACAACTAGGTGAGTACACATACACACACACACACATACACACACATACACACAATACACACACATACACACACACACACACACACCACACACACATACATACACAAGCGGGGATAACAGGAAGGCACTACAATGATCAGGGAATACTTGTCAGGAAGACAGCAGCGATTCATGGTACGTGGCGAGGTGTCAAAGTGGGCACCTGTGATCAGGGGGGTTCCCGCAGGGGTCAGTCCCTAGGACCATGCTGTTTCTGGTATTGTGAACGAACTGACGGAAGGAATGACTCTGAGGTGTCCCTGTTTGCAGATGACTGAAGTTGATGAGAAGAATTCACTCGACGAAGACCGGGCAGAACTACAAAAGGATCTGGACAGGCTGCAGACCTGGTCCAGAAATTTGGGCTCCTGGAGTTCAATCCCCCCAAAGTGCAAAGTCATGAAGTTTGGGGAAGGGCAAAGAAGGCCGCAGACGAGTACAGTCTAGGGGGTCAGAGACTACAAACCTCACTCAAGGAAACAGATCTTGGGGTGAGTATAACACCAGGCACATCTCCTGAAGCGCACATCAACCAAATAACTGTGCAGCATATGGGCGCCTTTGCAAACCCCAGAACAGCATTCCGACATCTTAATAAGGAAACATTCAGGACCCTGTACAAACCCTGTACGTTAGGCCCAAACTGGAGTATGCGCACCAGTTTAGAACCCACACCTAGCCAACAAAGTGAAGAAACTAGAGAAAGGCAAAGGTTTGCAACAAGACTAGTCCCAGAGCTAAGAGGTATGTTCCACGAGGAGAGGGTTTAAAGGGGAAAACAACCCGACGACACTGGAGGACAGGAGAGATAGGGGGGACAATGAAAACGACATACAAAATACTGAGAGGGAAATTGACAAGGTGGACAAAGACAGATGTTCCAGAATGGACACAGTAACAAGGGGACACAGTTGGAAGCTGAAGACACAGATGAATCACAGGAGTTAGGAAGTATTCTTCACCACAGAGTAGTCAGTAAGTGGAATAGTTTGGGAAGCGATGTAGTGGAGGCAGGATCCATACATAGCTTTAAACAAAAGATGATAAAGCTCACGGCTCAGGGAGAGTACAAACTAGGTGAGTACACAAAACACATACACACACACACACATACACACACACACACACACAATACACAAACACACACACACACACATACACACACACATACATACACACACACACACAAACACTAAAACATACACACATCCACACACACACACACACACATACACAACACACACACACACACATACCACACATACACACACACCAACATACATACACACACACACCACATATAGCACACACACACACCTACAAAACACACACACACACATACACACACACACACACACACACACATACATATACACACATACACAAAACACACATGCACACTCCCCACACATACACATACACACACACATACACACACATATACACATAAACACATACACACACACACACACATACACCCCACACACATACACATACACAAAACACACACCCCACACCCTACACACACCACACACACACACATACATACACACACACACACACACACACACACACACACACATACACACACACACACTCACACACAACAACACACAACACACACACACACACACAACCACACATGATGGAATATGTGGCAAAAAAGTGCAAGGAGGCAGAGGAAAGTTTGTTCCCAAGGGAAACAGAAATAATAGGAAGACCAGACGAGCCCTTTGGTTTCCCCGAAGGTGTAGGGAGGCAAAAGCTAAGTGCAACAGAGAATGGAAAAGGTACAGGAGGCATAGGACCCAGGAAAACAAGGAGATTAGTGGGAAGACCCAGAAACGAGTATGCGCAGATAAGGAGGGAGGCCCAGAGACAGTATGAAAACGACATAGCATCGAAAGTCAAATCTTACCCGAAACTGCTGTAAAGCCACATTGGGAAAAGAAGACAACATCAAGGACCAGGTGATAAGGCTGGGGAAAAGAAGGTGGGGAACTCACAAGGAAACGATCAAGAGGTATGTGAGGAGCTCAACACGGATTTAAGGAAGTATTTACAGTAAGACAGGAAGGACTCTGGGGGACAGACCAGAATGGGGACACCAACAAGGAATACACCAACAAGTGTTGGACGACATACATACAGATGAGGAGGAGGTGAAGAAACTGCTAAGGGACATCGATACCTCAAAGCAATGGGACCGGACAACATCTCCCCATGGGTCCTTAGAGAGGGAGCAGATATTTTTGTGCTACCACTTACCACAATCTTCAACACATCCCGGGGAAACTGGGCAACTACCTGAGGTATGGAAGACAGCAAATGTAGTTCCCCTTTTCAAAAAAGGAGACAGAAAAGAGGCACTAAATATAGACCTGTGTCATTGACGTGTATAGTATGCAAAATTATGGAGAAGATTATCAGGAGGAGAGTGGTGGAGCACCTGGAACGGAACAGGAGTATAAATGCCAACCAGCACGGATTCACGGAAGGCAAATCCTGTGTCACAAACCCTTCTGGAGTTTTATGATAAAATAACAGAAGTAAGACAAGAGAGAGAGGGGTGGGTTGATTGCATCTTCTTGGACTGCAAGAGGCCTTTGACACAGTTCCTCACAAGAGATTAGTGCAGAAGCTAGAGCATCAGGCGCATATAACAGGAAGGGCACTGCAATGGATCAGAGATCCCTGACAGGGAGGCAACAACGAGTCATGGTACGTAATGATTTTATCACAGTGGGCACCTGTGACGAGCGGGGTCCCACAGGGTCGGCCCTAGGACCAGTGCTATTTTTGGTATATGTGAACGACATGACGGAAGGGTTAGACTCAGAAGTGTCCCTGTTTGCAGATGATGTGAAGTTAATGAGGAGAATTAAATCTGATGAGGACCAGGCAGGACTTCAAAGAGGGCCTGGACAGACTGACACCTGGTCCAGCAAATGGCCTCTCGAATTTAATCCTGCCAAATGCAAAGTCATGAAGATAGGGGAAGGGCACAGAAGACCACAGACAGAGTATAGGCTAGGTGGCCAAAGACTGCAAACCTCACTCAAGGAGAAAGATCTTGGGGAGTATAACACCGAGCATGTCTCCGGGAAACACACATCAATCAGATAACTGCTGCAGCATATGGGCGCCTGGCAAACCTGAGAACAGCATTCCGACACCTTAGTAAGGAATCATTCAAGACATGTACACCGTGTATGTCAGGCCCATACTGGAGTATGCAGCACCCGTTTGGAACCCGCACTTGATAAAGCACGTCAAGAAACTAGAGAAAGTACCAAAGTTTGCAACAAGGTTAGTTCCAGAGCTAAGGGGAATGTCCTATGAAGAAAGATTAAGGGAAATCGGCCCGACGACACTGGAGGACAGGAGGGTCCCGGGGAGACATGATAACGACATATAAAATACGCGTGGAATAGACAAGGTGGACAGGACAGGATGTTCCAGGAGGGGACACAGAAACAAGAGGCCACAATTGGAAGTTGAAGACACAAATGAGTCAGAGAGATAGTAGGAAGTATTTCTTCAGTCATAGAGTTGTAAGGCAGTGGATTCCTAGAAAATGACGTAGTGGAGGCAGGAACCATACACAGTTTAAGACGAGGTTTGATAAAGCTCATGGAGGGGGAGAGAGAGGGTCTAGTAGCAACCGGTGAAGAGGCGGGGCCAGGAGCTAGGACTCGCCCCCTGCAACCACAAATAGGTGAGACAAATAGGTGAGTACACACACATACACACACACACGCGCACCACACACACACACACCCCAACACAACACACACACACACACACACAACACACACACACATACACACACACACTCATGCATCAACATGTCAGGGACACAACCAGAGAGAGAGGGGAGGATGAGCCAGCAAGACGGATCTTGTGTTCACCATGAGCAGTTCATACATTGAGGAATCACTTACGAGAGGCCCCTTGGAGCTAGCGTCACGTGGTTCTGAGTTTTTGACTATGTAGTAGAGTTACAAGGAGAAGGTAACAGGAACTGAAGGGGACAGACCAAACTATAAAAGGGGGACTACACAGGTATGAGAAACTTCCTGCAGGAGGTTCAGTGGGAAGAGAAATGGTAGAAAATCAGTAAACGGATGATGGAATATGTGGCAACGAAGTGCAAGGAGGCAGAGGAAAGTTTTGTTCCAAGGGAAACAGAAATAATAGGAAGACCAAAACGAGTCCTTGGTTTACCCGAAGGTGTAGGGAGGCAAAAACTAAGTGCAACAGAGAATGGAAAAAGGTACAAGAGGCATAGGCCCCAGGAAAACAAGGAGATTAGTAGGAGAGACAGAAACGAGTATGCACAGATAAGGAGGGAGGCCAGCGGGCAGTAATGAAAACGACATCGCATCGAAAGTCAAATCTGACCCAAACTGCTGTATAGCACATTAGGAGGAAGACAACAGTCAAGGACCAGGTGATAAGGCTGAGGAAAGAAGGGGGAGAATCACAAGAAACGTCAAGAGGTATGTGAGGAGCTCAACACGAGATTTAAGGGGAAATATTTACAGTAGAAGACAGGAAGGACTCTGGGGGGACGGGCCAATGGGGGCACCAGCAAGGGAAAACACCAACAAGTGTTGGGCGACATACATACAGATGAGGAGGAGGTGAAGAAAACTGCTAAGGGACATCGATACCTCAAAGGCAATGGGATCGGACAACATCTCCCCGTGGGTCCTTAGAGAGGGAGCAGATATGTTTGTGCGTGCCACTTACCCCCAAATCTTCAACACGTCCCTGGAAACTGGGCAACTACCTGAGGTATGGAAGACGGCAAATGTAGTTCCCATTTTTAAAAAAGGAGACAAAAAAGAGCACTAAACTATAGACCTGTGTCATTGACGGTATAGTATGCAAAATATGGAGAATATTATCAGGAGGAGAGTGGTGGAGCACCTGGAACGGAACAAGAGTATAAATGCCAACCAGCACGGATTCACGGAAGGCAAATCCTGTGTCAAAAACCTTCTGGAGTTTTTGATAAAATAACAGAAGTAAGACACGGAGAGAGGGGTGGGTTGATTGCATTCTTCTTGGACTGCAAGAAGGCCTTTGACACAGTTCCTCACAAGAGATTAGTGCAGAAGCTAGAGCATCAGGCGCATATAACAGGAAGGGCACTGCAATGGATCAGAGAATACCGGGACAGGGAGGCAACAACGAGTCATGGTACGTAATGATGTATCACAGTGGGCCCCTGTGACGAGCGGGGTCCCACAGGGTCGGTCCTGGGACCAGTGCTATTTTTGGTATATGGAACGACATGATGGAAGGGTTAGACTCAGAAGTGTCCCTGTTTGCACATGATGTGAAGTTAATGAGGAGAATTAAGTCTGATGGGCCCAGGCAGGACTTCAAAGAGACTGGACAGACTGGACACCTGGTCCAGAAAAGGGCTTCTCGAATTTAATCCGGGCCAAATGCAAAGTCAGGAAGATAGGGGAAGGGGCACAGAAGACCACAGACAGAGTATAAGCTAGGTGGCCAAAGACGCAAACCCCCACTCAAGGAGAAAGATCTTGGGGTGAGTATAACACCGAGCATGTCCCCGGGAAGCACACATCAATCAGATAACTGCTGCAGCATATGGGCGCCTGGCAAACTGAGAACAGCTTTCCGATACCTTAGTAAGGAATCATTCAAGCACGAAACACCGTGTATGTCAGCCCATACTGGAGTATGCAGCACCTGTTTGGAACCCGCACTTGATAAAGCACGTCAAGAAACTAGAGAAAGACAAAGGTTTGCGACAAGGTTAGTTCCAGCTAAGGGAATTCCTATGAAGAAAAATTAAGGAAAATCGGCCTGACGACACTGGGGACAGGAGGGTCAGGGGAGACATGATAACGACATATAAAAAACTGCGTGGAAAGACAAAGGGGGACAAGACAGGATGTTCCAGGGAGGGGACACAGAAACAAGAGGCCCAATTGGAAGTTGAAGACACAAATGAGTCAGAGAGATATTAGGGAAATATTTCTTCAGTCATAGAGTTGTAAGGCAGTGGAATGCCTAGAAAAAAGACGTAGTGGAGGCAGGAACCATACACAGTTTTAAGACGAGGTTTTATAAAGCTCAATGGAGCGGGAGAGAGAGGGCCCAGTAGCAACCGGTGAAGAGGCGGGGCCAGGAGCTAAGACTCGACCCCGCAACCACAAATAGGTGAGTACAAATAGGTGGTACACACACACACACACACATATAACATACACCCCACACACACACACACCACACACACACATACACACACACACACACACACAAAACACACACACACATACACACACACACCACATACACCACACACACACACACACACACACACACACACACACACACCCCACACCACACACACACACACACACACACACACACACACCCCACACACACACACTGCAAATTTAAACAGGGGTTCACACGAGTGGTTTCCTTCCCCTCAATTTCGCTCATATTGTAAATTCTTCCTCTCAATTTTCCCTCTTCCATCTTTCTCTCTCGCTGCCCACTCCCTCGAATCGTATGTTTTTCCTCTCTTACCCCGCATTCTTGCTTCCTACTCTTCCTCTCACTCTTTCCTCCCTTGCGTCTTATTATTCCTTTATTCTTCTCTCTCACTTTTTCCCTCTTAGTCTTTCCTCTCACTCTTCCCTCTCATCTTCCCTCTCACTCTTTCGCTTTACTCTTTTCCCAACACTATTCCCTCTCACTCTTCTTCTCACTCTTGCTTCTCACTCGTCTCTTTTAAACTTCCCTCTCATTCTTCCCTCTCACTTTTCCCTGTCACTCTTCTCTCTCACTTTTCTCTCTCACTCTTCCCTCTCACTCTTCCGTCTGACTCTTCCCTCCCACTCTTCCCTCTCGCTCTTCCCTCTCACTCTTCGCTCTCTCTCTTTAACTTTATTGGCAAGCTAAGAGCTGTTACCTACATCAGCTCATTTGAAAGCATTTTTATTGTTATGAGACATATAAGTAGGGAACAGGATGAAGTTGGAGCCATCTGTGGGCCAGCATTTTCATTTGATCAACTGACTTTATCTCGTTGACATCATTATGCTGTACGAATATGTTCCATACTCGAGTCATCCTGGGTATATATGATCTCAGATGAAGTGATGTTCTGGAGAAGGGAACAGCCAGATTGAAGTTGCTTCTTTCTGCCCGTCTTGTGGCATAAAGCTTGTTTCACGCTGTCCTCGAAGTGGATCCAAGCATTGTACTTTGACAATATTGGCCTTGTACATAACAGTAAGGCCACCCACATCCCTCCTGTGTTGAAATGTCTGCTGAATTGACAGATCTATCCATGACTGGTCCATGCGAGAGATGAGACGTCTTGCTCTGTTCTCTACTCTGTCAAGCAGTCGCAGATGAGAGGGGGGGGGCAGGCAAACCAAGAAAGTGGAGCATACTCAAGGTGTGAGCGTACTTGTGCCTCGTACAGGATCTTACTGTCAAGCAGATGCGAGATACGGCGAAATGCTGTAAGCTTCCTGGCTGCCTTGTTTGCTAGATTTACAACATGGTTCTTCATGGTTAGTTTTGAGTCAAATTTCACCCCAAGGATATCAACTTCTCCAAGTGCCAACGCCCTCCCATTCATCCTTACTACTGCATCATCATTACCATCATGGTGCCTAGAAACCATCATCATTTGCGTTTTCTCAGGTGCAAATGTTACTTGCCATCTATTTCCCCAAGCTGATATAGCTCTTAGCTGGTGATTGATGTAGCTTAGAGCAGCTGGCATTTCTTCTCTTGGATAAGTAAATGTCAATGTACAGTCGTCTGCATATGCATGTGATTCTGGGATGAGATGAAGAAGGTCGTTGAAGTAGACATTCCATAACAATGGACCCAGCACGCTTCCTTGTGGAACACTTGCCCCAATAGGATGTCTTGCTGATTCCGTTCCATTGAGAACTATACTTAGAGATCTACCATGAAGGTAATCACTGAGAAAACAGCGTAGAGCCTGCAATTCCCAGTGCTTGAAGTTTTGCTAAGAGGCTCTGGTGCCACACCCGGTCGAAAGCGCCAGCAATGTCCAGTGCTACCACACAGCTGACTTTGGATTCATCCAGTGACTGGTGCCACTTAGTGGAGAGGTTTAACAACAGATCAGCAGCAGAGTCACCTTTCCTGAAGCCATATTGACGATCACAAAGTAGTGAGTGGTAGTCAAAAAACTCTGTCATCTGTCTTGAGATTATTTTTCTTACTTTTCCCTCTCACTCTTCATTCTCACTCTTCCCTCTCACTCTTCGTTCTTACTCTTTCCTCACGCTCTTCCCTCTCACTCTTCCCTCTCACTATTCCCTCTTATTCTTTCCTCTCACTCGTCTCTCTTAATCTTCCCTCTCTCTCTTGCCTCTCATTCTTCCCTGTCACTCTTCACTCTCTCTCTTCTCTATCACTCTTATCTTTCACTCTTGTCTCTCGCTCTTCCCTCTCACTCTTCCCTCTCCATCTTCCCTCTCACTCTTGTCTCTCACACTTCCCTCTCACTCTTCCCTCTCATTTTTTCCTCTTTACTCTTTCCTCTCTCTTTCCCTCTCATTCATCCCTCTCACTCTTCCTCTCACTCTTCTCTCTCACTCTTCGGTCTTACTCTTTTCTCTCTCTTCCCTCTCACTCTTCACCCTCGCTCTTCTTTCTACTTTTTCCCCCTCACTCTTCCCCCTCACTTTCTCTTCACTTTATTCTCCTCTTCCCTCTCACTCTTCCCTCTCCTCTTTCCCCCCCATCTTCGTTTCACTATTTCCCCTCACCTTTTTTTCACTCTTCCCTCTCCCTTTCCTTTACTCTTTCTCCACACTTTCTTCACTCTTTTCTCTCCTTTCTTCTCCCCTTTTCTCCCACTCTTCCCCCTCTCATCCTTCTCACTCTTTTTCCCCACTTTCCCTCTCACCCTTCCCCTCCTTTTCCCCCTTCCCTTTTCTCTCTCCTCTTCCCTTCCCCTTCTCTATGTTCTTCCCTCTCACTTTTCTCTCTTTAAATCTTTTTCTCACTCTTTCCCCTCACTTTTCCCTATCCTCTTCCCTGTCATTTCCCTCCACTTTCCCTCTCACACTTTCCCCCTACTTTACTTTCTCAAACTTTTTCCCCCCACTCTTCTCTCTCACTCTTCCCCTCACTCTTCCCTGTCACTTTCCCATCCTCTTCCCCGTCACCTTCCCCGTCACCCTTTTCCCCCTCACACTTCCTCTCACTCTACTTTCTCAATCTTCCCCCTCACTCTTCTCTCACTTTCCCCCTCACTTTTCCCCCCCACTCTTCGCTCTTACTCTTTCCTCCCCTTTTCCCTCTCACTTTCCCTCTCACCCTTCTCTTTCTTTTTCCCCCTCAAAATTTTCCCCCTACTCTTTTCCCCCTTTCCCCTTTCTGCACTCTTCCCTCTCTCTCCTTTTTCCCTTCTCTCCCCCTCTTTCTTCTCATCTTTTCTCACTCTTTCTTTTCACCTTCCCCCTCACTCTTCCCTCTCCTCTTCCCTCTCACTTTCCCTCTCTTTCCCTTTTCCACTCTTTTTCCCCCCACTCTTTCTTTCTCACTCTTCTCTCCTCTTTCTTTCCCTCTTCCCTCTACTTTCCCTCTCACTCCCCTTACTCTTCCCTTCCCCCTTCTCACTTTTCTTTCCCCTCTTTCTTCTCACTCTTTTCTCACTCTTTACTTCTCCACTCTTCCCTGTCACTCTTCCCTCTCTCCTCTCTCTCTACTCTCTCTCTCCACTCTTTCCTCTCACTCTTCTCTCACCTTCTCTTCTAACTCTTCTCTCACTCTTTCTTCTCCACTCTTCTTCTACCACTCTTCTTCTCACTCTTATCTCTCACTCTTCTACTCTCCTCTTCACGTCATACACTTGTGATCACTTAACGTGATATGCGTCCACTTTCTTGATAAGTACGTAATATTACAAGACGAAAGAGAGAGAGACGAACTGAGAAAGAAGAGCTGAGAGAGAGAGAGAGTATGAGTAGATAGAGAGAGAAACAGAGAACAAAAGAGAGAGAGAGACAAGATGAGAGAGAAAGCAAGAGATAAAGATATGAGTAGTAATAGAGAAGAATAGAGAGAGAGTAGAGAGAGACCATGAGAGGGCTTTAGTGTTGCCTAAATTACTTAGGAAAGACCGATAACGAGTATCTCCGTACTAAACCAAACTAAACAACTCTCTGGCTGCAGTTCCTATTCTGCTGGAGAGATCGGGTGAGGATATATAACAGCAAGCTCACACTCCCCATCATTCTCCACCTTCTCCACCACTTCGGACACACGTGGAAACTCTTTTACAAATAATATATTGTATCAATTATTACAAATCTCATAATACCAATGACCCGTTTCATGTGGCGATAGGAAACTGGATAAAAATACATCTTATTACTATATTATTAATTATCTATTATTATTATTATTATTATTATTATTATTATTATATTATTATAACTATTAAAATCAAATTAGGCTCTAACTCAGTAGTAGTAGTATCACTAGTGATACTACTACTACTACTACTATTACTACTACTACCACTACTACTACCACTACTACTACTACTACTACCACCACTACTACTACTACTACTACTACTACTACTACTACTACTACTACTACTGTTCCTGCTTCAAGTCAAAATGTTTAATTAAGTTGTTAGGTCTCTCCACCTGTGTTTTTCACCTGTTCATCTCTTATAATTATCAGTATAACTTACTGTAATCATCGTTTCTTCTTGTAACTGCTGTGACATTATATTTTCACGTACTCCACTCATGACTGCTGTGAGTTGCCATTTACATATATTCAGATATATTCAAGTATATATATATATACATTTATACTTAATTGTATCAAGGTTCTAACACAAAGTTTCTAGACTAGAATTGTTGCACGTTTGCTGGGTGAAATGTGGCGAGGCGAGTTTCACTGCGTTCGGTCATTCCGCGGAGGCTAGACTGTTTTTTTTTTCTTTTGTGTTGTCAGTGTGTTGTCTCCATTTTTAATGTAACAGAATGGAATATTTAAAGAAAAGCATTGTGTGAAATTCTGAAAAAGCTCGGTAAAAGGGACACTGAAACTCTCATAATGAGGAATGTCGGCTGAGGATGATAAATACTCTGGTCATTCATCAACGACAAAAACAAACGACAACACTGATAAAGTGAGGAAAATTATTCACGAAGGTCGTCGTCAGAGTATCCAGGACATTGCAGGTGCTATCAGAATTTTTCTTATGCATCGTATCAAATCATTTTGACTGAAAATATTTCTAGCAATTTTAAAAGATTTATCAATTACGTTTCTTGGGTATTTTAAATCATTACCTATTTCATAAATTTTGGATATTTCTTCATCTATGAACTCTGGACTACAAATACGTAAAGCTCTCAAAAACATTGATGAGAAAACAGTCAGACCAATTATTAACTCCATAGGATCAGTTTCATATAAATTATCCAAATGGCTTGTTGACATTTTGAGCCCTATTGCTGGCAAAATTTCTAACACTAATGTTAAAAAAAAACATAGATTTAGTTGATAAATTAAGCTCCTTGACTGACTTAAATGATTTTAACATGGTTAGTTTTGATGTTACTTCCTTGTTTACGAAAGTTCCTGTTGATGATTTATTAAGTTTCTTATCTGAAGAACTCGTTAATTATGATTTACCATTGCCAGTTCCTACTATCATTAAACTTATTAAACTTTGCATTGTTGATGCAAAATTTGTATTTAATGATAAGTTTTACACTCAGAAGTTTGGTATGGCAATTTGTAATCCAGAGTTCATAGATGAGGAAATATCCAAAATTTATGAAATAGGTAATGATTTGAAATACCCAAGAAACGTAATTGATAAATCTTTTAAAATTGCTAGAAATACTTTTTACAATCCAAAAAGGGACAACCAGCCTTATTCAACTAAAAATATGTTGGTTCTTCCTTACCATGAAAACTTGGTTGATATGCCTTCTCTTCTTAAGACTTTTAATATCAAAGTTGTATTTAAAAATCTTGATACAGTAAAAAAAAACTTTTGATGAAGAATTCCCCCCAAAATGCTGACGGATGTGTCTATAAGATTCCTTGTAAAATTTGCGATAAAGTTTATTACGGTCAAACTGGTAGAAATCTCGAACTAAGATTAAAACAACATAAATATAGCATTAGAACTGGACAAGATTCCAATACTCTATTTATTCATGTGACAGATTTCAACCATCCAATTGATTTTCAAAAATTGAGAAAGTTGTATCAAGCAAGTCCATGGTCGACAGGAATATAATTGAATCTTGTTTCATAAAAAGTAGTTTTGACAGTAATATGAATATTTCCTTTGGTTTATATAAATTAGATCCATTTATAATTAATAGAATTTGGGAAGAATTTAATAATGCATTGGACAAATAATAAATTTTAAAATTCTTAATTCTTGGGTAGAATAGTTTGTTGGTGGGTTGTGTGAAGGACCTGTCTAGTTGGGCCAGCGGGCCTGCAGCAGTGTTCCCTTTCTTATGAGTCGCGTGTCAGGTGTTGCTTTGTTGTGGGATTTGATAGTGAGGTGTGGGCTAGACCCTTTATATGCCTGCCTTTGATACATTACTTTCATTGTTCCTTGATAATGTGAGTAGTTATGAAAGCGCTTGGAATTTCTCTATTCTTTCACAGTGGTTGTTTTGCATATTCTGAAATCACCTGTTTACTGTGATCTTATTGCTATATATATATATATATATATATATATATATATATAATATATATATATATATATATATATATATATATATATATATATATACATACATATATATATATTATATATATATATATATATAATATATATATTATATATATATTATATATATATAATATATATATTATATCCTCGGAGAAGTGAATAAAAAGGCTAAATTGATCAATTAGCAGGAACTCATTTAAAATTAAGTCTTTTCTAACATTTTCTCTTATATGTTTAAAGAAATATTTTTTTCATTTATGTTAGTGTAAAAATTAATATTTTTGTTCCAAAAGAATTTTAGAAAACTTACCTAACCTTACTGTAACAATCTCAATGTAATTTAATTGAGGGTCCCCAGTACACTTCTAAACGTGCTACCTCCCTATATATACACTATATTATTGAGTGGTATTGAATCAATAACAACACTGTGACTAGCCGAGGATTCGAACCCATTTCGTTTTGGCCCTGCCTTGTGGTGACCGACATAGGTTCGAATCCTCGGTTAGTTGCAGTTATGTTTACATATATATATAATATATATATATATATATATATATATATATATATATTTATATATATATAAATATAACATATATATATATATATATATATATATATATATATATATTATATATATATATATATATAATTATATAATATGTCGTGCCGAATATGTAAAATGGTCAATTAGAAAGATCTCATTAAAATTAAGTCCTTTCTAAAATTTTCTCTTATACGTTTAAAGATATATTTTTTTCATTAATGTTAATGTAAAAAAATTTAATTTTGCATCTAAAGAATCTTAGAAAACTTACCTAACCTTATTATAACAAGAACAATTTATTTTAGCCTAACCCAACTAAATATATTTTAGATTTGTTTACAATAATTTAATACTAAAAAACACAGTGATATATATTTTTTTCGTTAGGTTCAGAATGATTTTGGCGAAATTATTTCATACACAAATTTTCACTTGTCCTATATGGCAAGATGAGCGTTGCTATTTAAGCAAAGATCGCAAGTTCTGCCTATTAATATATATAATATATATTATATATATATATATATATATATATATATATATATATATATATATATATTATATATATATAAGTATATATATAATACAAAACAACCACAGAGGGAGTAGATGATAGCTTAAGGCCTTTCGTGTTGCAATCAACACATCATCAGGTGCTTGCAATGTTGCAGGAAAGAGTGAGCGTTTTTGCTAGACTGGGCGGAGGAAAGAAGCAGAAAATAAGAATCCAAGAGTGCCACTTATGCCAGTGCCTGGTGCATGGAAGGTTGATTATTTTTAAGGCATTATAAGACCGCCATTCCACAAGCACTGATACTGTCATGGCTGCATGACTGGCGTAACAGTGGCATGACGATCATCAACAATTCCGTGAGCTTGCATGTCATGTAAAAGGCTTAATGTTCTAAATATAGATATCTGGCAACTGTCATAGAAATGGGTTCACGGCAAGTGATATAAAGGGGAAACTTATTTAAAGAACTCATTTAAAGGGGGAGACATATGTAATTTACCCACAGGTGCCATGACCATAGTAAGGTCATATTTTTATCCCACATTTGTGATTTTAGTACTAAGGATATTGATTTGTTGAGACATGAAAGAAAAATTTTATTTATCGACGTGAGAAAGGCCAAGCAGTTCTGTAACATTGTACCACTCGAGCGGCAAGATCGTTATTAGATTACATATACTATAAGGGGTTGAAAATAATGAAACAGAAAATTGAAGGTATACATGTTAGAAAATTGAACAACTTCATCGACACCATGCCTAACCCTTCTAGTACCAGTAGGGTAGGTGCCTGAGCCCGAGCTTACAGCTCACAAGACTGTCATTCCCATTATCCCCCTTGGGGTGGGGATGGCAGACCAGAGAAGGGGCAATTTGTCCCAAAGATGAGGGGGTACTTGTGCCTCCTCCCATGGGAGACTTCGGTCTCAGACACTCTCTAAAGAGGGAGCCAAGGCCGGGCCACCACTTGGAAAAAGCCCGGGCCGGGAGAATACCGGCGAATCTTTAATAATAATAATTGAACAACTTCGGAAAGGAGATCGGATAACAGAGAGTGTGTTGTGTTCGCTTGGGAATATACATCTGTGTTAGTTTATGCACAGATTAGCGTCGTTTCTAGTGATTCTTAGACTGTGTTCAGTGCTTCAGAGCAGTGAGCCACGTGAAGGTGGCTATGGGCTCCGACTGGGTCACTGAGCCTCACAGTTCTGCACCCAGTGTGGGCGGCTGTGAAGTCACAGGCAGCAGCTCCGCTGCTGGCTCTGTTCCCACACCTACAGTCACCATGACAGATTCAGGAGAGCGGCCTAAACGTTCACTGGAATGCGGGGACGAGTCGGAGGACGACGTGGGGCAGGTGGGAGCCCCCACCAAGAAGGCCAAGGATGCGGTGGGGACTACTGTATCTGCCGATCTGGCACTAGATCCGTCGGCAGCTGCTACCCAAGGAGACTTGCACCCCTAGATGGCCATAGGGGTCGTGGAAGGAAACCAGGAGGCTGTAGCTCCTCAACTGGCAAGGATGGAGCCATCCCAGGGCCCTACCCCAGATGCGTCGGCCTCCACAGCGATGGGGACTGGCTGACTCCACATGGAAGAAGGAATTCCCGCTCTGCTCGGGCACAAGCAACAAGGGCCTTCAACAAATTCAAGGTTCCCGATTACGGGTTTGTAAGGTATCTGGAACGTCTACCCCGCCTCAAGTTCTGCAGCGAGTTCACTCTCAGGAACGAGGTTATGGTCATTCCTCGGGACGAAGATTCTTACGAGGAGTTGAAGGGGCTTATTGTGACACATCCCAGCATGGTGGAACTGGTTGCTTGGGAGAAGGTGTACAAGGGGGTGCTCTTACACGTCCCTGTGCCCCTCCCACTGGACCCCATTTTGGAAGTGCCCAATATTGTCAAGGCAGAGCGACTCACTGCCACGGTAAACAAAGTACCCACCCACCAGGTGCTGATCCACCACAAAGGTCCACTTCCCATGCACCTGGACCTTGGGGTCTGGGGAAGATTCAAGACCCGACCATACCTGTCGGGCCCAGTACAATGCTTCAACTGTCAGGGGTTCAATTATATTGCAGCCTCCTGCCAGCGAGAGAAGTGTGGTGTGTGCAGCAAGGCACACGGCTCGAAGGACTGCATTGCAATCCTCAAACAGCAGACCGGCAAAGCCCTTCAGCCGGAGCCCAAGTGTGCCAACTGCTCAAAGAGGCACCATGCCTGGAACCGGAGCTGTCCTGTGATGGTGCAGCACTGGCAGCAGGTTCGTCATTGGAACAACCCGGCAGACCCGACGCCACCCAGCCTTGGCACCACCCAGCAACAGTCGGTATGGGCTCCAACTGCAGTACCCTGGATACCACAGGAGGGCAATACCAGCGAGTTCCTGGCACTTGGCTCCCAGCAGTTGCATCAGGGGGCAGGCACTGGCTTGCAGCAGTGCGGTCAACTGCGGGGTCAGGTGGCACGGTGGCCAGGAAGACAGAAGCAATGGGAAAAACAGCCACAGGCCAGGAACACTGCCCAGCAGGTCCCAGCTGGACACCATCATTCCTTGCCATCCCTCCAGCAGGCCTCTTCCCAAGGGCAGGCCCCTACCGTGAGTGGCCGGAGTCAGGCAGAGGTTCCCCGCCAGGAGACCCGGAAGCCCATGGCCACTCAGGCCGGACCCAGGGTGCACCTGGCTTATGCTGCTGCAGTGTCGACAGCCACCCAGACATACCCAGTGACTCAGCCCCGACTCGACGTGTCGTCCAGCTCAATGCCTACAGAGGTAATGGTAGACTTATTTCCCACTCGATTGAAGAAAACCATCGGGGTCATCTCAGAGCTCCTCTGTCGCCTGCTTCTGTCGGCAGAGGACAGGGGCGCCTGCAGACAGCTCCTGTCGTGGATGCTGGGCATGGTCCTACTGGACAGGAAGGACTCAATGGAACTTCAAGCCATAATCTAGGAGTCCTTCAAATCCATAATGGAAGAGGCCCCAGAGTCACCAACAATGGAGGATGAGTCCCAGGCAGAGATGGAATCAGAGGGCCACCTCTATGGCCTTGAAGATCCTCCAGTGCAACATTTGCGGGCTGCAGCGGAAAATTCACTTAGTGATTTAAGCCGCAGTTCAGGATGAGGTTGATGTCTTCCTGTTCCAGGAGACACTTACCAATTCATCACATCAAACGCAACCACGTATCCCAGGATTCTCGGCTTACCTTCAGCGCCTGGAAGGGACTGGCAGGGGCACGGCGATCTACGTCAGGACCACTATCCCTCATTCAATCTCCACTGACCCCATCAACTGCGGAGAGGGTGTGGAGGTTCAGGCTGTCACCCTACACCTGCCGGATGGACCTCTCGTGGTTTACAACATTTACAGAAGCTCTCTCTGTACACCCTTGACATTTAAGTGGTGGCAGCACTCGCCCCCCAGGAGGGTCTTGTTGTGGCTGGGGATGTCAATGCCCACCACCCAATGCTTTCTTCTGTCTCTCCTACCAACGTAGCTGGGAGGCACCTTGCAGCTGTGCTGGAAGAGGTCCCTGAGATCACCCTCCTCAACAATGGTGAGCCAACCCATCACTACAGTGGCCACCTGGACGTTACACTCGTCTCTAGGCGGTTGCTCTCGAGTGCAAGATGGAAGGTCCACCCCCGTCTCACCAGTGATCACTTTGCAGTGGTCACCACGTTGGTGGTCCAGCGGTGCCCGCTCCCCGCACCTACCCCCAGATGGAATCTCAAGAAGGCCGACTGGCAGTGCTTCCTGGAGGTCATCGAGCACTGGTGAGCAGAGTCTCCTCTTCCGGAAGACCCAGATGAGGCAGCTCAAATCTTGCACGCGGCCTTCACATGTGCAGCTGAGGCAGCCATACCTAAGATTACAGGCGGAGGGTCATACAAGCGTGACTGGTGGTTTTACAATGAGGACATCAGGGAGCAGAACCACCGGATCAACGTTGTACGCAAAATGCACAGGTGTAATCCTACGACTGAGTCCATGCGTCTGCTCAGGGAAGTGGTGCGGCATGCACGCCATGTCTCACACAGGATCCAGCAGGCTAAATGGTTTAAGTGGTGTGCTTCCCTCTGCTACTCCTCCCCCTTATCTGAGATTTGGACCAAGTTACGATTGGCCACTGGGCAGTGTCGCAGTGTGGCTCGGTTGCACCCAGACCCCACAACGGAGACAGAACGTCTGGTAGACCTTTTCACCTCCAGAGAGGCCATGGCTCAACTGACTCAGGATCTCTGGGACCTTCAAGCCACCCACCTTCCTAGAAGGATGATGGTGATCCAAGTGGCATGCCAGGCTAAGGACGTCATGGATGAAGACTTCACTGACCAGGAGCTCCAGGCAGCCTTCACATCTCATCACCGGGGCATGATGGTATCACCTATGGCATGATCACTCGGTCTGGCCATTTTGGCCATGCAGCTCTCCTGCAGAGGAGTGGGCACTTTCGAAAGCCTTACCACCCTACTGGCCGGCATTGGGTCGAATGCCCAAGCCCACATTGTTGTCTTCCTCGACCTCGAGAAAGCATGGCTTACAGAGGAAAGATTCTTTTCCACTTCCCCAAGGAGAATAGAGAAAATAATGAAGAGCAAGAACTATTAAGAAAAAAAGAAAAACCTAAATGTGTCAGTGCAAATAAATATATATATATATATATATATATATATATATGATATATATATATATATATATATATATATATATATATAAATATATTTATATAAATAAATATAATATATATTATATAATATATATATATATAATAAAATAAATATATATAATATAATATATATATATATAAATATATATAGGTTGGTAGACAGCAACCCCCAGGGAAAGTACTAACGTCCCTGGCCAGATGACTGTGGAAACAAAAACCCTGTAAACTGTTTTGCATATGGAGGTTGGCTGTTTCTTTTTCCTGTCCTCATAAACACGCTAAGAAACAGGGATTCTTGCTACTTCCTACTTAACACTTTGGTCACATCTTCCTAGACACGCACATGCATATATATATTACATCATCTAGGTTTTCTCCCTTTTTCTAAATAGCTCATGTTCTTTTTTATGTCTTCTATTGTCCATGGGGAAGTGGAAAAGAATCTTCCTTCCTCCGTAAGCCTATGCGTGTCCGTATGAGCGACAAAATGCCGAGCAATGGGCCTAGTAACCCTTCTCCTGTATACATTACTAAAAAAGAGAAGAAGAAAACTTTATATAACTCTGGGTTTGCTTAAATGTGCGTGATGTAGTGCTGATGACAAGAAACAGAATGATTGCTGATGTTATGAATGAAAAGAGTTGGATGTCCTGGCCCTAAGCGAAACAAAGCTTGAGGGGGTAAGGAGATTTCAGTGGGGGGAAATAAATAGGATTATAATCTGTAGTAACTGAAGAGTTAGAGCAACGGAAGGGGTAGGCAGTAATGTTAAATGATCAGTATGTGAAGTAGAAAGAGAGATAAAGAATGTGTAAATCCCAAGAATTATGTGGATTAAAAGTAAAGTGTTGGATGCGAAGAAAGGTGGGTCAATAATAATCCGTTAAAGCACCTAGAGAAGGAGAGGAATGCAGAGGAGAGAAGAATTTTGGGAATGTTTTTAAGTGAATGTAAGGAGCCTTTTGAACAAGTGAAGAGTAATGGTGGTAGGGGACTTGAATGCTAAAAGTAGGAGAAATTTTAGAGAGGTGTGTAGTAAGTTTGGGGTGCCTAGGTGAAATTATAATGGGAAGCCCTTGATTGAACTTTGTAATAGAAAGTGTTTAGTTAAAGTAATACATATTTTAAGAAAAAGGATAATAAGTAATACACGATATGATGTAGGGCGAAATGACATTAAGTTTGTTGAATATGTATTGTAGATAAAAACTGTTGAGTAACTTCATGATGTACATGTTTTATAGAGGGCCACAGATATACAGAACCCTTTCTAGTTGTAGCTACACTGAATGTAAAAGGTAGATGGGATACAAGGAGAAATAAAGCAACAGGGAAGAGAGAGGTAAAGGTTATAAACTAAAAGAGGAGGCAGTTAGGGTAAAAGGTTTAAACAGCTATTTGGAGGAGTTAGATGGGCTAATGAGAGCAAAGGCAATGGGGTCGAGAGGTATGGGGAAGGTTTAAAAATGTAGTGTTAGATGTTCACAGAGAGTTTGTGGTTAAAAGAAAGAGGGTGCAGGAGGGAAGAGGAGCGATTGGTGGAATATGATGTAAAGAGAGTAGTAAGGGAGAAAGAAGTTTAGCATATGAGAAATTTTTAACAAAGATAGAAGTAGATGCAAGGAGGAAAGAGTATAATGGAGAAAAAGAGAGAAGTTAAGAGAGTGGTGAAGCAATGTAAAAAGAGAGCAAACGAGAGAGTGGGGAGATGTTGTCAACAAATTTTTTGAAAATAAGAAAAAGTTTTTTGGAGTGAGATTAACAAGTTAAGAAGCCTAGAGACCAAATGGAGTTGTCTGTTAAAAATAGAGAGAGAGTTATTAAATGGAGAGTTAGAGGAATTGGGAAGATGGAAGGAATATTTTTGAAGGAATTGTTAAATGTTGATGAAGATAGGGAAGCTGTGTTTCGTGTATAGGGCAAGGAGGAATAACATCTTAAGGAGTGAGAGAGCCAGTTGTGAGTTGGGGGAAGTTCGTGAGGCAGTAGGTAAAATGAAAGGGGTAAGGCAGCCGGGATTGATGGATAAAGATAGAAATGTATAAAGCAGGTGGGAGATTTAGTTTTGGACGTGGTTGGGCAATTATTTAATAAAGTGTATGGAAGAGGTACGTACCTAGGGATTGGCAGAGAGCATGCATAGTTCCTTCTGTATAGAGGCAAAGGGGATAAAAGAGAGTGTCCAAATTATAGGGGGATAAGTCTGTGAGTTACCTGGTAAGTGATGGTAGAGTCATAATTGAAAGAATTAAGAGTACGACGGAGAATAGGATAGCAATGAGACAAGGAAGGCTTTAGGAAGGTAGGGGGTGTGTGGACCAGGTTGTTTACAGTGAAACATATAATAAGTGAAAGTATTTAATAAGCTAAAGAAGTCTTTGTGGCATTTATGGATTTGAAATGGCGTATGACATGGGTTGATAGGGGGGCAATGTGGCAGATGTTGCAAGTGTATGTGTAGGAGGTAGGTTACTGAAAGCAGTGAAGCGTTTTACGAGGATGTGAGGCTCGAAGTTGAGTATGTAGGAAAGAGGGAAATATTCCCAGAAAAAGTAGGCCTTAGACAAGGATGTGTGAGTCACCGTGGTTGTATAATATATTATAGATGGGGTGAGTAAGAGAGTAAATGCGAGGGTCTTGGCCAAGAGCGTGGAGTTAAAAGATAAAGAATCACACACAAAGTGGAGTTTCACAGCTGCTCTTTTGCTGATGGACACTGTGCACTTGGAATTCTGAAGAAGTTGCAGAGATTGGAAGGATAAGTTGTAGGGGGGTGTGCAAAAGAAGAAAATTTAAAGTTAAACAGGAAAGAGTAAGGTTTATGAGATAACAAAAAGATTATGTGATGAAAGAATTGAATATCAGATTGGAGGGAGAGAGTAGGAGGAGGTGAACGTATTCAGATATTTGGGAGTGGACCGTGTCAGCGGATGGGTCTATGAAAAGATGAGGTGAATCATAGAATTGATTAGGGAAAACGAGTGAGTGGATGCACTTAGGAGTCTGTGGAGACAAAGAACTTTGTCCTTGGAGGCAAAGAGGGGAATGTATGAGAGTATATTTATACCAACGCTCTTATATGTGTGTGAAGCGTGGGTGATGAATGGTGGCAGCGAGAGAAGGCTGGAGGCAGTGGAGATGTCATGTCTGAGGTCAATTGTGTGGTGTGAATATAATGCAAGAATTTCGTAGTTTTTGGAAGTTAGGGGAGGTGTGGGATTACCAAAACTGTTGTCCAGAGGGCTGAGGAAGGGTTGTTTGAGGTGGTTCGGACATGTAGAGCGAATGGAGCGAAACAGAATGACTTCAAGAAGTGAATCAGTCTGTAGTGGAAGGAAGGCGGGGAAGGGGTCGGCCTAGAAGGGTTGGAGGGAGGGGGTAAAGAGGTTTTTGTGTGGCGAGGGGCTTGACTTCCAGCAGGCATGCGTGAGCGTGTTTGATTAGGAGTGAATTGAGACAAATGGTTTTTTAAAACTTGACGGTGCTGTTGAGTGTGGAGCACAGTAACATTTAAGAAGGGATTCAGGTAAACCGGCAGCGACGTGAGTCCTGGAGGATGGGAAGTACAAGTGCCTGCACTCTGAAGAAGGGGTGTTAAGTTGCAGTTTAAAAACTGTAGTGTAAAGCACCCTTCAGGCAAGACAGTGATGGGAGTGAATGAATGGTAAAATTATTTCTTTTCGGGCCACCCTGCTTTTTGGGAATCGCCGGGTGTGATAATAAAAAAAAAAAATATATACAATATATCTATATATACAGTAAATTATATATATATATATATTATATATATATATATTATAATAATATATATATATATATATAATAAATAGTATATATACCCCCTTTCTTTTCTTGTAAGTAATGTCACTTAGTTTTCTCGACTTCGACTTTTACTTCATGTTGGTTTAGTGTTAGATGTGTTCTAGCTGTTATTCATTCTACTACCTCAGAGAACATCACACTGAACTATCTGTTAGACTCATTACATAACTCCCCGTCATTCTTTGTCAGATCCACGTAGCTTCTTCATTTGGTTCCCTCTGGATTTTCATTTTCATCTTCCTTCTCACGTGACAGTGAAGTGATTTTCATTTTCGTTTCCCCGCTTTCTCCCGCCACTCTTCCTGTTTCTACTTGACACGCAGCTTCCCACCTCGGCTTGCCAAGTCGATTCGTGTTCTTCTGCTTAATTTCCTGTCCAATAAAGTTTTCGGTTTTTAGTAACTTATCGTTGACCTGTTGTTGTTGTTATTGTTGGTGTTGGCTGAGGCCTCCCCGAGGCTGTTGTTGTTATTGTTGGTGTTGGCTGAGGCCTCCCCGAGGCTGTTGATTGTATATTGTTGGGTTGGCTGAGCCTCCCCGAGATTGTTGTTGTTATTGTTGGTGTTGGCTGAGGCCTCCCCGAGGTTGTTGTTGTTATTGTTGGTGTTGGCTGAGGCCTCCCCGAGGCTGTTGTTGTTATTGTTGGTGTTGGCTGAGGCCTCCCCGAGGCTGTTGTTGTTATTGTTGGTGTATGGCTGAGGCCTCCCGAGGCTTGTTTTGTTGTTATTTGTTGGTGTTGCCTGAGGGCCTCCCCGAGGCTGTTTTGTTGTTTATTGTTTGGTGTTGCTGGGCAGCCCCGAGCGTTTGTTGTTATTGTTGTGTTAGCTTGAGGCCTCCCCCGAGGCTGGTGTTCTTATTGTTGGTGTTGTGCTGAGGCCTCCCCAAGGCGTTTGTTGTTATTGTTGGTGTTGCTGATGCCGCCCCGAGGCTTGTTGTTGTTATGTTGGTGTTGGCTGAGGCCTCCCCGAGGCTGTTGTGTTTTTTGTTGGTTTAGGCTGAGCCTCCCCGAGCCTGTTTGTTGTTATTTGTTGGTGTTGGCTGAGCCGCCCCGAGGCGTTATGTTATTGTTGGTGTTGGCTGAGAGCCTCCCCGAGGCTGTTGTTCTTATTGTTGTTGTGGCTGAAGGCCTCCCCAAGCTGTTGATTTTGTTATTGTTGGTGTTGCTGAGGCCGCCCCCGAGGCTGTTGTTGTTATTGATTGGTGTTGGCTGAGGCCTACCCAAGGCTGTTGTTGATATGTTTGGTGTTGGCTGAAGGCCGCCCCGAGGCTGTTGTTCTTAGTGATTGGTTTGGCCTGAGGCTCCCAAGGCTGTTTGTTGTTATTGTTTGGTGTTGGCTGAGGGCCTCCCCGAGGCTGTTGTTCTGATTGTTGGTGTTGGCTGAGGCCTCCAAAGGCTGTTGTTGTATTTTGGTGATGGCTGAGGTCCGCCCCGAGGCTGTTGTTTTTTGTATATTAGTTGGTGTAGCAAGGGGCCTCCCCAAGGCTGTGTTGCTATTGTTGGTGTTGGCTGAGGCTCCCCGAGGCTGTTGTTGTTATGTGGTGTTGGCTGAGGCCTCCTCCCGAGCCTGTGTATGTTATTGTTGGTGTTTGGATGAGGCCTCCCCGAGGCTGTTGTTCTTACTGTTGGTGTTGGCTGAGGCCTCCCCAAGGCTGTTGTTGTTATTGTTGGTGTTGGCTGAGGCCGCGCCCCGAGGCTGTTGTTCTTTATTGTTTTGTATTGGCTGAGGCCCTAAACCCAAGGTCTGTTGTGTTATTGTAGGTGTTGGCTGAGGCCGCCCGAGGCTGTTTGTTCCTTATTGTTGGTGTTGGCAGAGGCCTCCCCAAGGCTGGTTGTTGTTATTGATGGTGTTGCGAGGCCTCCCCGCGGCTTTTGTTTCTTATTGTTGGTGTTGCTGAGCCTCCCAAAGGCTGTTGATGTTTATTGTTGTTGTTGGCTGAGGCCGCCCCGAGGCTGTTGTTCTTATTGTTGGTGTTGGCTGAGGCCTCCCCAAGGCTGTTGTTGTTATTGTTGGTGTTGGCTGAGGCCCTCCTCCGAGGCTGTTGTTGTTATTGTTGTGTTTGGCTGAGGCCTCCCCGAGCTGTTTTTGTTATTGTTTGTTTGGCTGAGGCCTCCCCGAGGCGTTGTTGTTATAGTTGTGATGGCTGAGGCTTCCACGAGGCTGTTTGTTTGTTTATTGTGTGTCGGCTGAGGCCTCCCCGAGGCTGTTGTTGTTTATTGTTGGTGTAGGCTGCCTCTCCGAGGCTTTATGTTCTTATTGTTGGTGTTGGCTGAGGCCATCCCCCCGAGCTGTTTGTTATTGTTGGTGTTATTGCTGAGGCCATCCTCGAGGCCGTAGTTGTAATTGTTGGTGTTTGGCTGCCTCACCGAGGCTGATGTTTGTTCTTGTTGGTGTTTGGCTGAGGCCTTCCGAGCTGGTTGTCGTTATTGATTTTGTGTTGGCTAGGCCTCCCCGATGCTGTTTTTGTTATTGTTGGGTTGGCTGAGGCCTCCCCGAGGCTGTTGTTGTTATTGTATTGGTGTTGGCTGAGGCTCCCCCGAGCTGTGAATTGTTATGTTGTGTAAGCAGAGCCTCCTCCCCGAGGTTGTTGTTGTTATTGTTGGGGTTGTCGCCTCTCAGAGGCTGTTGTTGTTTATTGTTGCGTTGCTGAGGCCTCCCCGAGGCTGTTGTCGTTATTGTTGTGTTACTGAGGCCTCCCCGAGGTCTGTTGTTGTTTATTGCTGGTGTTTGTCTGAGGCCTTCCCCGAGGCTGTTGTTTTGTTATGGTTTGGTGTTGGGTGAGGGCGCCCTGTAGGCTGTTGTTGTATATTGGCTGGTGTTGGCTGAGGCCCTCCCCCCAAGTCTGTTTTTGTTATTGCTGGTGGTTGCTTCCTCTCCGAGCTGTTGTTGTTATTGTTGGTGTTGGCCTGATGCCTTCCCAAGGCTTTGTTGTTATTGTTGGTGTTGGCTGAGCCCTCCGATGCTGTTGTTGTTATTGTTGGTGTTTGCTGAGGCTCCCCGAGGATGTTGTTTATTGTTGACGTTGGCTGAGGCCATCCTCGAGGCTTTTGTTGTTATTGTTGTTGTTGTTTGAGCCTCCCCGAGGCTTGTTGATAGTTATTGTTGTGTTGCTGAGGCCTCCCCAAGGCTGTTTTGTTATTGTTTGTATTGGCTGAGGCCGCCCCCCGAGCTGTTGGTTGTTATTGTTTTGGTTGCTGAATGCCTCCCCGAGGCGTTGTGTTATTGTTGGTGTTGGCGGAAGCCCTCCCCGAGGCTGTAGTTTTTATTGTTGGTGTTGGCTGAGGTCGCCCCGAGCTGTTGTTGTTATTGTTGTGATTTTTTTTTTTTTTTTTTTTTTTTGGCTGAGCCTCCCCGAGCTGTTTGTTGTTATTGTTGGTGTTGTGCCCTCTCCGAGACTGTTGTTTTTGATGTTTATTGTTGGTGTTGGCTGAGTCCTCCCCGAAGCAGTTGTTGTTGTTGTTGGTGTTGGCTGAGGCCGGCCCCGAAGCTGTTGCGTTTATTGTTGGTGGAGTTGGCTGAAGGCTCCCCGAGGCTGTTGATGTTAATTGTTGGTGTTGGGTGCCCTCTCGAGACTGTTGTTGTTATTGTTGGGTTGGCTGAGGCCTCCCCGAAGCTTTTTGTTGTTGTTTGGTGTTGGCTGAGGCCGCCCCGAACTGTTTGTCGGTTATTGTTAGGGTTGGGCGAGGCCTCCTCGAGCTGAGTTTGTTATGTTTGGTGTTTGGCCTGAGGCCGCCCCGAGCTGTTGTTGTTATTGGTTGGTGTTGGCTGAGGCCTCCCTGAGGCTGTAGTTTGTTATTGTAGGTGTTAGCAGAGGCCTCCGCGAGCTGTTGTTGTTATTGTTGTGTGTTGGCTGAGGCCTCCCCGAGGCTGTTGTACTTATTGTTGGTGTTTGGCAGAGGCCGTCCCCCGAGCTGTTGTTGTTATTGTTGGTGTTGGCTGAGCCTCCCGAGGCTGTTGTTGTATTGATGGTGTTGGCTGAAGCCTCACCCCGAGCTGTGTTGTTAGTAGTTGGTGTTGGATGAGGCCGTCCCCGAGGGGGTTGATGTGAATGTTGGTGTTGGCTGAGGCCTCCCCGAGGCTGTTGTTGTTATTGTTGGTGTTGGCTGAGGCCTCCCCGAGGCTGTTGTTGTTATTGTTGGTGTTGGCTGAGGCCTCCCCGAGGCTGTTGTTGTTATTGTTGGTGTTGGCTGAGCCTCCACGGCTGTTGTTGTTAATGTTGGTGTGGCGTGAAGTCCTCCCCGAGGCTGTTGTTGGTTTTATTGTTGGTGTTGGCTGAGGCCTCCCAATGCTGTTGATGTTTATTGTTGGTGTTGGCTGAGGCCTCCCCGAGGGCTGTTGTTGTTTATTGTTTGTGTTTGGCAGAGGCATCCCCAACTGTGTTGTTGTTATGTGTTGGTGTTGGCTGAGTCCGCCCCCGAGGCTGTTTGTTGTTATAGTTGGTGTTGCTGAGGCCTCCACGAGGCTGTTTTTTGTTATTGTTGGTGTTGGCTGAAGCCTCCCCGAGGCTGTTGTTGTTATTGTTGGTGTTGGCTGAGGCCTCCCCGAGGCTGTTGTTGTTATTGTTGGTGTTGGCTGAGGCCTCCACGAGGCTGTTGTTGTTATTGTTGGTGTTGGCTGAGGCCTCCCCGAGGCTGTTGTTGTTATTGTTGGTGTTGGCTGAGGCCTCCCCGAGGCCTGTTGCTTGTTATTGTTGGTGTTGGCTGAGGCCTCCCCGAGGCTGTTGTTGTTATTGTTGGTGTTGGCTGCCTCTCCGAGGCTGTTGTTGTTATTGTTGGTGTTGGCTGAGGCCCCCGCCCCGCGGCTGTTGTCGTTATTGGTTGGTGTTAGCTGAGGCCTCCCCGAGGCTGTTGTAGTTATTTGTGGTGTTGGCTTAGGCCCCCCCCGAGCTGTTGTTTGTTATCGTTGGTGTTGGCTGCTCTCCGAGGCTGTTGTTGTTATTGTTGGTGTTGGCTTTAGGCCTCCCCGAGGCTGTTGTTTGTTATTGTGGTGTGGCTGCCTCTCCGAGCTGTTGTTGTTATGTTGGTGTTGGGCTGAGGCCTCCCCCAGGCTGTTGTTGTAGTGTTGTGGTGGCTGAGGCCACCCCCGATGCTGTAGTTGCTATAGTTGGTGTAGTGTGAGGCCGCCCGAGGCTGTTGTTGTTATTGTTGGTGTTGGCTGAGGCCTCCCCGAGGCTGTTGTTCTTATTGTTGGTGTTGGCTGAGGCCTCCCCGAGGCTGTTGTTGTTATTGTTGGTGTTGGCTGATGGCCTCCCCAGGCTGTTGTTGTTATTGTAGGTGGTTAGGCTGAGGCCGTCCCCCGAGGCTGTTGTTGTTATTGTTGGTGTTTGCTGAGCCTCCCCGAGCTGTTTTTGTTATGTTGGTGTTGGCTGAGGCCTCCCCGAGGCTGTTGTTGTTATTGTTGGTGTTGGCTGAGGCCTCCCCGAGGCTGTTGTTGTTATTGTTGGTGTTGGCTGAGGCCTCCCCGAGCTGTTTTGTTAATGTTTGGTGTTGGCTGAGGCCTCCCCGAGGCCTCTCTTCCTCTATCCTTTCCTTCCCACCCTCTCTTCCTCCATCCCCTTCCCTCCCTCTCTACCTCCAACCTTCCCTCCCTCTCTTTCTCACCTCCCTCCCTCTCTTCCTCCATCCTTCCACCCTCTCTTTCCCCCATCCTTCCCTCCCTCTCTTCCTCCATCCTTCCCTCCCACTCTCTCTCTTCCTCCATCTTCCCTCCCTCCTCTTTCCTCCCTCCTTCCCCTCCCTCCTTCCCTCCCCCCTCCCTCTCTTCCTCCCTTCCCTCCCTCCCTCTCTTCCTCCCTCCCTCCCTCCCTCCCTGTCTTCCTCCCTCTTCTCCCTCCCTCCCTCTCTCCCCTCCCACCCCTCCATCCCTCCCTCCCTCCCTCTCTTTCTCTCCTTCTCCCTCGCCCTCCCTCTCTTTCTCCCTCCCTCCCTCTCTTCCTCCATCCTATCCCACCCTCTCTTCCTCCATCCTTTTCCCATCTCCTCTCTCTCATCCTTCCCTCCCACTCATCCTCCTCAACCCTCCTCCCTCCTCTCTACCTCCCTCCCTCCCTCCCTCTCTTCCCCCTCCCTCCCCCCTCCCGTCTTCCTCTCTCTCTCCCATCCCTTCCCTCTCTTCCCTCCCTCCCACCCTCCCGTCCCTCCCTCCCTCCCTCCCTCTCATCCTCCATCCTCCCACCCTCTCCTTCCTCCATCCCTTCCGTCCCTCTCTTTCCTCCATCCCTTCCTCCCTCTCTTCCTCCATCCTCCCTCCCATCTCTTCCTCCCTCCTTCCCACCCCTCACCTCCCTCTCTTCCTCTCCTCCCTCCCTCCCTCCCTCCCTCCCTCCCTGTCTTCCTCCCTCTCATCCCTCCCTCCCTCTCTTCCGTCCCACCCTCCATCCCTCCCTTCCTCCTTTCATCCTCCCTCCCTCCCCTCCCACCTGTCCCTCCCTTCTCTCCCCCTTGTCCATCCGCTGCTTCCCTCTCGTACTTCATGTGACAACAACCAACAACAACAAACAACAACAACAACTACAACAACATACCAATATATACAACCATAACAATAAGAACACAGAGCAAAAACAACTACAACAACAAAGATAACAACAACTACAACCAAGAAAAAGAAAAACAACAGTAAGAACAAGACTCTAGCAAAGAACAACAACAACAACAAAACATAAGAACAAAACTCTTGCAAGAACACCAACAACGAACACAATAAGAACAAGAACATCTAGCCAGAAAACCAAAAACAACACAACAACAATAAGAAACAAGAACTCAAGCAAGAACAACAACAACAACAACAATAAGAACAACAGCACAACTAACAACGATAAGAGAACGACAACAACACTAACAATAAAAATACAATAACAACGACAACACCAACAACAACAATAACAGCATCAACAACGATAACAACTTTAGCAAGGACAACAACGACAGAAACAATAAAAACAGAAACAATAACGATCACACCAATAAAACAAGAACAACAACAACAAATACAACAACAACGATAACACCTGAATGGGCAACAGCGAAAATAACAACGACAACAAAGAACAAGAACAAGAAGAACAAAACAACAACAACAACAACAACAACAAGGACCAAACAATAACAGAACGACAAGAGTAACCACAGAGAAAATATCGTTGACATCAAGGACAACACCAATGACAACAAGACAATGACAATGGCATCAAGAACAATGCAATGACAACAAAACAATGGCAATGACAACAAGAACAAGGACATGGCAACAAGAACAATGACAATGACAACAAGAACAATGACAAAGGCAATAACAAGAACAATGCAATGACAACAAGAACAATGACAATGACAACACAAGAACTATGACAAATGACATCAAGAACAATGACAATGACACCAAGAACAAAATGGCAATGACAACATAACAATGGCAAAGCCAACAAGAACAATGGCAATGACAACAAGAACAATGACAATGACAACAAGAACAATGGCAATGACAACAAGAACAATGGCAATGACAACAAGAACAATGACAATGACAACCAGAACAATGCATGACAATGACAACAAAGAACAATGACAATGACAACAAGAAGCAATGACAATGACAACCAAGAACAATTGGCATGACAACAAGAACAATGGCAATGACAATGACAACACGAACATGAAATGAAAACAAGACAATGTCAATGACAACAAGAAAAATGCAATGACAACAAGAACAATAATGGCAATGACAACAAGAACAATTACAATGCAACAAGAACAATGCAATACATCAAGAACAAATTGACAATGACAACAAGAACAATGTCAATGACACAAGAACAATGGCAATGGACAACACGAACAATGGCAATGACGAAAAAGAACAATGTACAATGGCAACAAGAACAATGGCAATGACAACAAGAACATGACAAGACCACAAGAACTATGGCAAATGACAACAAGAGCAATGGCAATGACAACAAGAACAATGGCAAGACATAGAAGAACAATGGCAATGACAACAAGACAATGGCAATTACAACAAGAACATTGGCAATGAACAACAAGAACATTGGCAATGAACAACAAGAACATAATGGCAAATGACAACAAAACAATGGCAATGGGAAAAAACAAACAAAGAACAATGGCAATGACAACAAGAACAATGACACTGCAGCAAGAACATGCAAATGACAACAAGAACAATGTCAATGACAACAAGAACAATGGCAATGACAACAAGAACAATGGCAATGACAACAAGAACAATGACAATGGCAACAAGAACAATGGCAATGACAACAAGAACAATGACAATGACAACAAGAACAATGATGGCAATGAAAACAGAACAATGGCCAATGACAACAAGAACAATGGCAATGACAACAAGAGCAATGACAATGACAATGACAACAAGAACAATGGCAATGACAACAAGAACAATGGCAATGACAACAAGAACAATGGCAATGACAACAAGAACAATGACAATGACAACAAGAACAATGGCAATGACAACAAGAACAATGACAACTGACAACAGAACCATGGCAATGACAACAAAGACAATGGCAATGACAACAAGAACAATGACAATGACAACAAGAACAATGGCAATGACAACAAGAACAATGGCAATGACAACAAGAACAATGACAATGACAACAAGAGCAATGACAATGACAATGACAACAAGAACAATGGCAATGACAACAAGAGCAATGACAATGACAATGACAACAAGAACAATGGCAATGACAACAAGAACAATGACAATGGCAACAAAGAACACTAGGCAATGACAACAAGAACAATGAGCAATGAACAACAAGAACAATGGCAATGACAACACGAACAAAGACAATGACAACAAGAAACAATGGCAATTACAGAAACAAGAACAATGGCAAAGACAACAAGAACAAGGCAAAATGACAACAAGAACAATGACAATGGCAACAGAACAATGGCAATACAACAAGAACAATGCAATGACAACAAGAACAATGGCAATGACAACAAGAACAATGACAATGACAACAAGAACAATGGCAATGACAACAAGAACAATGGCAATGACAACAAGAACAATGGCAATGACCAACAAGAACATTGGCCATGACAACGAGAACAATGAACAATGACAACAGAACAATGACAATGACAGCAAGAACAATGCAATGAAAACAAGAACAATGGCAATGACAACAAGAACAATGACAATGACACAAGAAAAATGGCAATGACAACAATAACAATGTGCAATGAACAACAAGAACAATGGCAATGTCAACAAGAAAATGGCAATGACAACAAGAACAATGACAACGGACATAACCAAGAACAATGCAATGACGAACAAGAACCAATGACAAATGACAACAAGAACAATGGCAATGACAACAAGAAACAATGGCAAAGACAACAAGAGCCATGACAAGAAAATGACAACAAGTAACAATGGCAATGACAACAAGAGCAATGACAAAGTCAATGAACAACAAGGAACAATGGCAATGAACAACAAACCAAGACAATGCAACAAGAACAATGACAATGACAACAAGAACCATGGCACTCCAACAAGAACAATGGCAAAGACAACAAGAACCAAGTTACAAAGACAACAAGAACAATGCAATAGACATCAAGAACACAGGCAATGACCCAAGAACAATGTCAATGTCACAACAAACCAATGACAATGGGCAAACAAGAACAATGGCAATGACAACAAGAACAAGGGCATGACAACAAGAACAATGGCACTACCACAAGAACCATGGCAATGACAACGAGAACAATGGCAATGACAACAAGACAAATGACAATGACAGCAAGAAACAACCTGGCAATGACAACAAGAACAATGGCAATGACAACAAGAACAATGACAATGACAACAAGAACAATGGCAATGACAACAAGAACAATGGCAATGACAACAAGAACAATGGCAATGACAACAAGAACAATGCAATGACAACAAGAACAATGACAATGACAACAAGAACAATGGCAATGACAACAAGAACAATGACAATGACAACAAGAACAATGGCAATGACAACAAGAACAATGGCAATGACAAACAGAGCAATGCCCATGACAATGACAACAAGAACAATGGCAATGACAACAAGAAAACAATTGCAATGACACAAGAGCAAAGACAATGACACAAGATCATGGCAAATGACAACAAGAACAATGGCAATGACAACAAGAACAATGGACAATGACAACAAGAACAATGACAATGACAACAAGAACAATGGCAATGACAACAAGAACAATGGCAATGACAACAAGAACAATGACAATGACAATGACAACAAGAACAATGGCAATGACAACAAGAACAATGTCCAATGTCAAACACGACTATGGCAATGAACAACAAGAACCAAATGACAATGGCAACAAGAACAATGGCAATGACAACAAGAACATGCAATGACAACAATAACAATGACAATGACAACAAGAACAATGGCATGGAACAGAACAATGGACAATGACAACAAGAAACAATGCAATGACAACAAGAACATGACAATGACAATGATCAACAAGAACAAATGGAATGACAACAAGAACAATGGCAATGACAACAAGAACAATGACAATGGCAACAAGAACAATGGCAATGACAACAAGAACAATGGCAATGACAACAAGAACAATGGCAATGACAACAAGAACAATGGCAATGGCAACAAGAACAATGGCAATGACAACAAGAACAATGACAATGGCAATGACAACAAGAACAATGGCAATGACGCCAAGAACAAGGCGAAAGACAATGACCAACAAGAACAATGGCAATGACACACAAGAACAATGGGCAATGACAACAAGAACAATGACAATGCAACCAAGAACAATGGCAATGACAACAATAACAAGTGGCATTGACAGATGACAACAAGAAGCAATTGCAATGACAGCGATTTTTTAAAAAAATACTTTACAATTTTTTACCATTTGACCGTAATAAACTTTATCGCAAATTTACAAGGAATCTTTAGACAAAATCCGTCGCATTTTGGGGGGAATTTTTTTATAAAAAGTTTTTTTTACTGTATCAAGATTTTTAAATACAACTTTAATATTAAAATCCCTAAAAAGGAAAGGGCATACAAAAAGTTTTCATGGAAGGGGAGAACCAAAAATTTTTTATTGAAAAAGGTTTGGTTTTCATTTTTTTGGTTTGTAAAATATTTTTTTGCAATTTTAAAAATTTTATCAATTACTTTTTGGGTATTTCAGATCATGACTATTTCTTTAATTTTGAATATTTCTTCATCTATGAATCTGGACTAAAATTCGTAAAGCTCTCAAAAACATTGATAAAAAACAGACAGTTTAAGTTTTTTTTGCGAGGAAAAAATAGTGGACATAGGAACATTATTTTTTGGGTTTTCTGTAAATTTTAAATTTTGAATTCTTTATTATTTTTTTAATTTTTTTTTAAAAAACATTTCTAGAAAAGGAATGGTTTTTTTTCTTAAAAATCAACAGTAAATTTTATAGAATGGGCTAAGCTTTTTAAATTTTTAAAAATCACCTGTTTACTGTGATGTTATTGCATATAATAATTATATATTATATAATATTAATATATATAAAATATAATTTATTAATATTATTAAAAATTTATATTATTTTTTAAAAATTTATATATATATAATATATATATTTATATGTATATATATTATATATTTATATATATATATGCAAAACAACCATTCTAAAGAATAGAGAAATTAAAAAGCGCTTTCTGACACTACTTATCAAGGAACTATGAAAGTAAAGCATCCAAAGCATAAAGGAATGGTATATAGCCTAGTTAAAAACCCAAAAATTTCCAATTGCCCTCAAAATTCTTTAACTTATGAACACTTAAAAACAATAAAAATTTGCGCCCACTAAAACAGATAAAAAAAGCAATAGTAATTATGAAAAAAAATGTTTTCCAAGAAAAAATTAATAATCTCTTAGATGATACTGACCAACTAAACTTAGGAAAAATCCCCTAGAAACCGTTAACAGCAATTTCAATAAAACAATAAAACTTCTACTGAAAGGCAAAGATGAATTAGTCAAACAATTTACTTCACTAATCCATCTTTACCTTACATGTATGGACTAATAAAAACACACAAACCAGGGAATCCAGTCAGACCAATTATTAGCTCCATAGGGTCAGTTTCATATAAATTATCCAAATGGCTTGTTGATATTTTGAGCCCTATTGTTGGCAAAATTTCTAACTTTAATGTTAAAAACAACATAGACTTGGTTGATAAATTAAGCTCCTTGACTGACTTAAATGATTTTAACATGGTTAGTTTTATGATGTACTTCCTTGTTTACGAAAGTTCCTGTTGACGATTTATTAAGTTTCTTATCTGAAGAACTCGTTAACTATGATTTACCATTGCCAGTTCCTACTATCATTAAACTTATTAAACTTTGCATGGTGATGCAAAATTTGTATTTAATAAAGTTTTACACTCAGAAGTTTGGTATGGCAATGGAAATCCTCTTTCACATCTGTTCTTAGTAACCTAGACATGGAATTTTTTGAACAAGGTTACTTAACACAATCCTCCCTAATAGAGCTAAATGGTTCAGATATGTTGATGATATTTTGTGTCTTATGCCCAAAAATGTAGATATACACACCATTTCCTAGGAAAATTAAATAGCTTAGCCCATTCTATGAACTTTACTGTTGAGTTTTGAAGAAAATATACTCATTGCCTTTTCTAGATGTTTAATTATTAAGGGTAATAATGAATTCAAATTTAAAATTTACAGAAAACCTACAAATAACTGTTCCTATGTCCACTATTATTCCTTGCATCAAGATAGAGTCAAACTGTCTGTTTTTCTCATCAATGTTTTTGAGAGCTTTACGAATTTGTAGTCCTGAGTTCATAGATGAGGAAATATCCAAAATTTATGAAATAGGTAATGATTTAAAATACCCAAGAAATGTAATTGATAAATCTTTTAAAGTTGCTAAAATACTTTTTACAATCCAAAAAGGGACAACCAGCCTTATTCAACTAAAAATATGTTGTGTTCCCCTTACCAATGAAAACTTGGTTGATATGCCTTCTCTTCTTAAGACTTTTAATATTAAAGTTGTATTCAAAATCTTGGTACAGTAAAAAAAACTTTTGATAAAGAATTCCCCCCAAAATGCTGATGGATGTGTCTATAAGATTCCTTGTAAAATTGCGATAAAGTTTATTACGGTCAAAACTGGTAAAAATCTCGAACTAAGATTAAAATAACATAAATATAGCATTAGAACTGGACAAGATTCCAATTGTCTATTTTATTCATTTTAAGAGATTTTAAACCATCCAATGTTTATAAATAACAAGCATATCAATTGAATCTTGTTTCATAAAAGCAGTTTTGACAATAATATGAATATTTCCTTTGGTTTATATAAATTAGATCCATTTATAATTAATAGAATTTGGGAAGAATTTAATAATACACTGGACAAATAATTTTTAAATTTTCTTGGGTAGAATAGTTTGTGGGGTGAGTTGTGCAAAGGACCTATCCAAGTTGGGTCGGCGCGCAGTCAGTGTTTAACCGTTGTGGATCTGACAGTGAGGTGCTGGCCAGACCCCTTATAGCTTCCTTGGATGCTTTACTTTCATAGTTCCTTGATAATGTGAGTAGTCACGAAAGCGCTTGGAATTTCTCTATTCTTTTCAGAGTGGTTGTTTTTGCATATTCTGAAAATTATTTACTGTATTTATTATTTATATATATATATATATTTAAAAAATA
>NC_069404.1:83570319-83597819 GCF_026875155.1 Cherax quadricarinatus
CGGTTTTCCCCAACCCATTTCATACACGGTGCTCATCACCATTTCATACTACGGTGCTCATCACCAGCCTCATACTACGGTGTTCATCACCAGCTTCATACTACGGTGCTCATCACCAGCTTCATACTACGGTGCTCATCACCAGCTTCATACTACGGTGCTCATCACCAGCTTCATACTACGGTGCTCATCACCAGCTTCATACTACGGTGCTCATCACCAGCTTCATACTACGGTGCTCATCACCAGCTTCATACTACGGTGTTCATCACCAGCTTCATACTACGGTGCTCATCACCAGCTTCATACTACGGTGCTCATCACCAGCTTCATACTACGGTGCTCATCACCAGCTTCATACTACGGTGCTCATCACCAGCTTCATACTACGGTGCTCATCACCAGCTTCATACTACGGTGTTCATCACCAGCTTCTAGGCAGACACTCATTACCTCATCTCTCATTATTTGTTGCATTTATTTCTTCACTGCTCATGTTGCACATGTTGCACATGTTGCACATGTTGCGCATGTTGCACATGTTGCACATGTTGCACATGTTGCACATGTGTCTGATTCATCATCTTGTCGGTGTTGATTACCGACAAGATGATGACTTACACATATATGCAACATTGTTAAGATCGCCTGTCTGCCATTGTATTGCATATGTTTATGTCGTGCCGAATAGGTAAAACTTGCGATTTTTGGCTTAATTAGCAAAGCACTTCTTGCCGAATAAGGTAAGCGAAAATTTGTGTATTCAATAATCTCGCAAAAATCATTTCGCAAAACTTATTTACCTATCCGGCACGAAATTTCTCTCCCTCTCTCTCTCTTCTCTCTCTATATATATATATTATATATATATATATAATATATAAATATATATATATTATATAAATATAATTATATATATATATATATTTTATTTATATATATATATATTTTATATTTTATATATATATATATATATAATATTTATATATATTTATATATATATATTTAACAACACTGCAACTAGCCAAGGAGTCGAACCCATGCTGCGTTTTCCCGCCTCATGGTGATCAAAAGACACACGAGGCTCTAGTCTACGGGACCACACAATTCTCAAGAATAACGCATCCAGCCAAGATAGTGTCCTTGGCTAGTCGAAGTGTTGTTACTGGTCAATACTACTCGTTCGTGAGTACAGTAATATAAAATGCTGCTCGTTGCGCTATTTCACCGAACAAAGAGTAGATTGAAATTAGCTCAGAGGAATCCACACCACCGTATGTTCTCGGATGACGGGCACAACATCTAACTTGGCTGGATGCGTCATTCTATAGAATTGTGTGATCCCGTGGACTAGAGCGTCATCTGTCTTTCGCTCACCATGAGGCGGGCCAAAGCAGCATGAGTTCAACTTCTTGGCTAGTCGCAATGATCAATACCACTCGTTCGTGGGTGCAGTAATATATACACATATGTCCATTAGTTCTTCCAGAATGTGAGAAGTCACGAAAGCGAATGGAATTTCACTATTTTTTTGCAGTGGTTGCTCTATATATATAATATATATATATATATATATATAAAATAATATATATATATATATATATATATATATATAATATATAAAATATATATTTAAAAAATACATAATTATAATATATATATATATATATATATATATATATATATATATATATATATATATATATAATAGTCGTGCCGAATAGGCAGAAATTGCGATCTTGGCTTAAATAGCAACGCTCATCTTTCCATATAGGGCAAGTGAAAATTTGTGTATGCAATAATTTCGCCAAAATCATTCTGTACCTAACGAAAAAAATATATTTGATTGTGTTTGTTTAGTACTAAATTATTGTAAACGTATTAGAAATATATTTAGTTGGGTTAGGCTAAAATAAATTGTTCTTGTTATAATAAGGCTAGGAAAGTTTCTAAGATTCTTTTGGTGCAAAATTAAAATTTTTTACATTAACATTAATGAAAAAAAATATATCTTTAAACGTATAAGAGAAAATTTCAGAAAGGACTTAATTTTAAATGAGTTCTTGCTAATTGACCAGTTTTACATATTCGGCACGACATAAATATATTATATATATATATATATATATATATATATATATATATATATATATTATATATATATATATATATATATATATAATATATATATATATATATATGCAAAACAACCACTGTGAAAGAGTAGTGAAATTCCAAGCGCTTTCGTGACTACTCACATTGTCAAGGAACTATGAAAGTAATACATCAAAGGAAGGCAATTAAAGGGCTTAGACCACACCTCACAGTCAACTCCCACAACAAAGAAACACCTGACGCGCGACAATACCGGACTCATAAGAAAAGAGGAACACTGCAGTAGGTCCGCTGGTCCAACTAGACAGGTCCTCACGACATCCCACTAACAAAATATTCTACCCAAGAAATAAGGTTAATTATTTGTACAATGTGTTATTAAACTCTAACCAAATTTTATTAATTATAAATGAGTCTAATTTATATAAACCTAAGGAAATATTCATATTATTTTCAAAACTGCTTTTTATGAAACAAGATTCAATTATATTCCTGTCGACCATGGACTTGTTTGATACAACTTTCTCAACTTTTTGAAAAACAATTGGATGGTTAAAGTCTCTCACATGAATAAATAGAGCATTGGAATCTTGTCCAGTTCTAATGCTATATTTATGTTGTTTTAATCTAAGTTCGAGATTTTTACCAGCTTGACCGTAATAAACTTTATCGCAAATTTTACTAGGAATCTTATAGACACATCCATCAGCATTTTGGGGGGAATTCTTTATCAAAAGTATTTTTACTGTATCAAGATTTTTAAATACAACTTTAATATTAAAAGTCCTAAGAAGAGAAGGCATATCAACCAAGTTTTCATGGTAAGGGAGAACCAACATATTTTTAGTTGAATAAGGTTGGTTGTCACTTGTTGGGTTGTAAAAAATATTTCTAGCAATTTTAAATGATTTATCAATTACATTTCTCGGATATTTCAGATCACTGACTATTTCACAAATTTTGAATATTTCTTCATCTATGAACTCTGGACTACAAATTCGTAAAGCTCTCAAAAACATTGATGAGAAAACAGACAGTTTAATTGTCTTGATGTGAAGAATAATAGTGGACACAGGAACAGTTATTTGTAGGTTTTCTGTAAATTTTAAATTTGAATTCATTATTACTCTTAATAATTAAAACATCTAGAAAAGGCAATGTGTTATTTTCCTCAAACTCAACAGTAAAGTATATAGAATGGGCTAAGCTATTTAATTTTAAAATCACCTGTTTACTGTGATGTTATTGCATATATATATATATATATATATATATATATATATATATATATATATATATATATATATATATATATATATATATATATATATATATATATTTATATTATATATATATATTTATATATATATATAAATAAATAAATATATATATATATATATATATATATATATATATATATATATATATATATATATATATATATATATTTATATATATATATATATTTATATATATATATATATTATATATATATATATATATATTATATATATATATATATATAATATATATATATATATATATATATATATATGTCGTGCCGAATATGTAAAACTGGTCAATTAGCAAGAACTCATTTAAAATTAAGTCCTTTCAAAAATTTTCTCTTATACGTTTAAAGATATATTTTTTTCATTAATGTTGATGTAAAAAATTTTTAATTTTGCACCAAAAGGAACTTAGAAAACTTACCTAACCTTATTATAAAAAGAACAATTTATTTTAGCCTAACCCAACTAAATATATTTTAGATTTGTTTACAGTAATTTAATACTAAACAAACACAGTGAAATATATTTTTTTCATTAGGTTCAGAATGATTTTGGCGAAATTACTGCATAAACAGATTTTCACTTGTCCTATATGGCAAGAAGATCGTTGCTATTTAAGCCAAGATCGCAAGTTCTGCCTATTCGGCACGACGTAATATATATATATATATATATATATATATATATATATATATATATATATATATATTATATATATATTATATATATATATATATATATATATATATATATGTCGTGCCGAATAGGCAGAACTTGCGATCTTGGCTTAAATAGCACCGCTCATCTTGCCATATAAGACAAGCAAAAATTTGTGTATGCAATAATTTCGCCAAAATCATTCTGAACCTAAGGAAAAAAATATATTTCACTGTGTTTGTTTAGTATTAAATTATTGTAAACAAATCTAAAATATATATAGTTGGGTTAAGCTAAAATAAATTGTTCTTGTTATAATAAGGTTAGGTAAGTTTTCTAAGATTCTTTTGGTGCAAAATTTAAATTTTTTACATTATCATTAATGAAAAAAATGTATCTTTAAACGTATAAGAATTTTTTTTAGAAAGGACTTAATTTTAAATGAGTTCTTGCTAATTGACCAGTTTTACATATTCGACACGACATATATATATTATATATATATATATATATATATATATATATATATATATATATATATTATATATATATATATATATATATATGCAAAACAACCACTCTGAAAGAACAGAGAAATTCCAAGCGCTTTCGGGACTGCTCACATTATCAAGGAACTATGAAAGTAAAGCATCCAAAGCATAAAGGAATGGTATATAGCTCTATGTTAAAACCAAACATTCCCAATTTCCCTCAAAGATTCTTTAAGTCTTATGATACACTTAATAACAATAAAAATTTGCGCCTTACTAAAGCAGACAAAATAAATGCAATAGTAATTATGAAAGAAAATGATTACCAAGAAAAAATGAATAATCTCTTAGATGATACTGAAACCTATTCTAAACTTAGGAAAAATCCCCTAGAAACCATTAACAGCAATTTCAATAAAACAATAAAACTTCTACTGAAAGGCAAAGATGAATTAGTCAAACAATTTACTTCCACTAATCCATCTTTACCTTACATGTATGGACTAATAAAAACACACAAACCAGGGAATCCAGTCAGACCAATTATTAGCTCCATAGGGTCAGTTTCATATAAATTATCCAAATGGCTTTTATATTTTGAGCCCTATTGTTGGCAAAATTTCTAACTTTAATGTTAAAAACAACATAGACTTGGTTGATAAATTAAGCTCCTTGACTGACTTAAATGATTTTAACATGGTAGTTTTAATGTTACTTCCTTGTTTACGAAAGTTCCTGTTTGATGATTTATTAACTTTCTTATCTGAAGAACTCGTTAACTATGATTTACCATTGCCAGTTCCTACTATCATTAAACTTATTAAACTTTGCATTGTTGATGCAAAATTTGTATTTAATGATAAGTTTTACACTCAGAAGTTTGGTATGGCAATGGGAAATCCTCTTTCACCTGTTCTTAGTAACCTATACATGGAATTTTTTGAAACAAGGTTACTTAACACAATCCTCCCTAATAGAGCTAAATGGTTCAGATATGTTGATGATATTTTGTGTCTTATGCCCAAAAATGTAGATATACACCATTTCCTAGGAAAATTAAATAGCTTAGCCCATTCTATAAACTTTACTGTTGAGTTTGAAGAAAATAACTCATTGCCTTTTCTAGATGTTTTAATTATTAAGGGTAATAATGAATTCAAATTTAAAATTTACAGAAAACCTACAAATAAACTGTTCCTATGTCCACTATTATTCCTCGCATCAAGATAGAGTCAAACTGTCTGTTTTCTCATCAATGTTTTTTAGAGCTTTACGAATTTGTAGTCCTGAGTTCATAGATGAGGAAATATCCAAAATTTATGAAATAGGTAATGATTTAAAATACCCAAGAAATGTAATTGATAAATCTTTTAAAGTTGCTAGAAATACTTTTTACAATCCAAAAAGGGACAACCAGCCTTATTCAACTAAAAATATGTTGGTTCTCCCTTACAATGAAGACTTGGTTGATATGCCTTCTCTTCTTAAGACTTTTAATATTAAAGTTGTATTCAAAAATCTTGATACAGTAAAAAAACTTTTGATAAAGAATTCCCCCCAAAATGCTGATGGATGTGTCTATAAGATTCCTTGTAAAATTTGCGATAAAGTTTATTACGGTCAAACTGGTAAAAATCTCGAACTAAGATTAAAACAACATAAATATAGCATTAGAACTGGACAAGATTCCAATGTTCTATTTATTCATGTAAGAGATTTTAACCATCCAATTGATTTTCAAAAAGTTGAGAAAGTAGTATCAAGCAAGTCCATGGTCGACAGGAATATAATTGAATCTTGTTTCATAAAAAGCAGTTTTGACAATAATATGAATATTTCCTTTGGTTTATATAAATTAGATCCATTTATAATTAATAGAATTTGGGAAGAATTTAATAATACACTGGACAAATAATTTTTAAATTTTCTTGGGTAGAATAGTTTGTGGGGTGAGTTGTGCAAAGGACCTATCCAAGTTGGGTCGGCGCGAGTCAGGTGTTTAACCGTTGTGGGATCTGACATTGAGGTGCTGGCCAGACCCCTTATATAGCTTCCTTTGGGTGCTTTACTTTCATAGTTCCTTGATAATGTGAGTAGTCACGAAAGCGCTTGGAATTTCTCTATTCTTTTAGAGTGGTTGTTTTGCATATTCTGAAATCACCTGTTTACTGTGATCTTATTGCATATATATATATATATATATATATATATATATATATATATATATATATTTATATATATATATATATATATATAGAGAGAGAGAGAGAGAGAGAGAGAGAGAGAGAGAGAGAGAGAGAGACAGACAGACAGACAGACAGACAGAGACAGAGACAGACAGACAGACAGACAGAGAGAGACGGAGAGATGATAGATGAATAGGAAGGGGAGGCAAGAGAAACACATTTTGTCTGTTACAAAGTGAGGTAACATCTCGCTCAGAGAAAGTAACAACTCACTCAGTGAGGCGACACCTCACCCACTGAGGTGTTAACTCAGTGAGGCGACACCTCACCCACTGAGGTGTTAACTCAGTGAGGCGACACCTCACCCACTGAGGTGTCTACTTAAGGTCTACTGTTTCACAGTTTCAACAACAAATAACCGAAAAACTTTTTCCAATAAATCAGGAAAATACAAGTATGGCAAACCTCTAAATAGATTAACATAACAAAAAAATTAAAAATTAAAACGCATAATACCGTTTCTGGAACAATACACAACCCGCACATAGGAGAATGAAGCTCATGATGTCGCTGCCGTCCAAGTTGAACCATTAATTTGTCCAAGTTGGACCAAAACATCGTAATAAGCTTCATTCTTCTATGTGCTGAATATTTGTGTAAAATAGTCAACTAATAATGTTCACCCAGCAAGAAAAAATGTATAGATAATTTCAAATTAAAGATATTAGGCCGTCAACTTAAATGCATAAGGATGGAGGAGGCTTGCAGTAGGCTCATCGGTGAACATTATGAAGGTGTGTGACAAATACCAACCTCCTACGTACATATATTTGTTCAATATATGTATGAAGTTAAGACAAACTGTTCTTTTAAAAAGAACACAATCTGTATTTTTGTGTATATGTTTCACATGTTTTTTTTTTTACCTTTAAGATAATGTACACTAGTCTGGAATTCAAAACTGCTAAGTTCATACGTGCTAGAACTCAAATTTGAAATATGTTCTGCATCACGTTTAAAAAGTAACGATTCTAAAATATTTCATAGAACTATAGATTTCACGAAAGTTATTCTTTGGTATTAGTCAGATATTCAGTATGGCCTGTGTCACCCCACATGAGTGAACACGTTACTAGATTATTCTCCAGTGGTTTACCTCTTCTCTCCAATTATTTTCCTTTGTCCTTAATAAAATCTATACATGGTCCAAAGATTCTTTGGATGAATTTTTAATTAATTTTTTATTTTACAGTACTGTCATATTTTAAGACAACATTATAATTAAAGTATCCAAGAGCTTGTTGGAAATGTGATAGATTGTCACTATATAGTAACACCAACAAAATCTCTAGTGTATACTCAGTGTTAGACTCAAAAACTTTTGTTTTGTTATTTGAAAAGTTTTATTAATGAATAATCGAGGATATGATATGTTGGATGCAAGTGAATATATTTTTATAACTTCCTCATCATAAAACTCGGGCTATATTTCCTTATTGCTTTTAAAAAAATAGAAGTAAATACACTCTGTTTATCTCGTGTTTGGTGATTCGAATAGTAATGTATATGTGAACATCTGCCAGCTGGTATAAGATAAACGTTGAACTTACACGTTATACCAGATCTGTGGATGTGTATATTCTGAAATGGAATTATTCCATTTACCTGACAATCCATAGTGAACTTAATGGAAGGGACCAGTGAGTTTAATTTGGGTAAAACGTCATCAGGACTCCCATTGTAAGGTCAAAGACAGAGTACATCATCCATACAACTCAACCATTTGAGATTTGTAGGAAGGATATTTGTTGAGTATTTTGACCACAAAATATTCCATATCCAAATTACTCTATACAGAAAACGAAAGATTTACCCATAGCCATGTCAAATTTTTATAAGTAAAATTTGTCACTGAACACAAATCTACAATTTAAAATGCATAATTTAATCAAATCAATAATATGAATAGATTTTAAGGAATGATCCTATTTTGGAACGTCTTCTTTCAGGAAATCCAACAGATCATCTACTGGTAATCTAGTTAACAACAATATAACGTCAAAACTAATAAGATTAAAATCATCAAACATTAAAACACACAAGTTTATCAATGATATGAACATTATGTTTACCATGAGAAGAAAACACAGTACCCATCACTAGTGCTCATATTTTCGCTAACCATTTAGATAATCTATGCCTGCAGAACCTAGAGAACTCATGATTGGTCTTATAGGATTGCCAGCTTTTTGTGTTTTAATCAAACCATGGTATAAACCTTGGGAACAGATACCAACAAGTTGGTTTAGAGAAACAAGTAGGCAAACACTAGGGCATATTTATTAGAAAACATTTTGATCCTGGGACCTTGATCACGGTGCCAGGACCTCAACGTTTTCTAATAAACATAGCCTAGTGTTTGCCTACGTGTTTTTCTAAACTATCAAACCAAATAAATAAGGAAGAGATGCATTTCTGGAAGAGAGCTGCTTGACTATATTATTATTCCCTTTCAGAAGCACTTTCAATTTACTGTTAAAGGGACGATTATCCTGTTAAAGAGGAGTCTTATTCAGCAGTATATAAATATCAGAGTCGTTTAGTAAATCTAACACTATCGTCGTTTTTGTTCCAAATGACAAATGCATCATATTTATCAACCTTGGAAACATAATTTTTTTATTCCTTATTTCCATGATAGGTTAAGTAAATTTTAGAGAGCAATCAGGAACTGTTTATTTTATTAAGACATTATAAATTATTCCCTTACGAAGGTTAATCTCATCTCGTGATATACTTAACATTTTCTCTAAATAAAATGCAATGGCCAACGTACCATATTAGTATCATTAGATGCGAAAAATAAGTCCAACACCACCTAGTGTGTATTTAATGCTTTCAACGAATTGCATATTAGACAAGTTAATAAAAAAACGATGATTTGCGTGTCCACTTGTTATTAGCAATTAAAAGGGATGGCTTAAGCTCGAGATTACAGCTCACTCTTAGACAAGTAATGCAAAAGACACGTAGCATGTCAGTTTATCAGGGAAAAATCTAAGAGTCGAAGCAGTTTAAGTATTTTCTTCCTTTACCACTTCCTATATATGTATATGATTACTTCTAAACTCTATTTAAAAGATACATTGAGAATATATATTCATATATTGCTACACCCTTGCTGAATTGAAAGGTATACGAGAATTTAATTTATCTTGAGCTCCTCGAGCTTCTCAGATATTGGATCCTCACTAAGGGGCTGGAAGAGACAGGTGGCAATCCTCGTCTCTGGAAATTTCCATGAGCCTAGAACCCAGGTCTCTTAAAATAAACCCATAGCATGCTTTTCTCAGTGGCGAGGATCTCTGATCCTACCGTGACTTATTGATACTGAAAAGGCCAAGTGCACATACTTGTCGAACCTGCGTCCTCTTTGGTCAGCTCGCCAGCACTAAATGCCACCGAGAAGGGCGCCAGCGTACGTGGCGATGGCAGTCTCACGTCTCTAGCTTACTCCTGAGATATTTCTTCTCTTTTCACCACCTCCTCCCTTTCAAAGATCCTTGACGAAGCACTGGCAAAAGTGCGAAAGTTCTAGAGCTCCGAGAAAGAGAGAGATAGAGAAGAGAGAAGAGAGAGAGAGAAGAGAGAGAGAGAGAGAGAGAGAGAGAGAGAGAGAGAGAGAGAGAGAGAGAGAGAGAGAGAGAGAGAGAGAGAAAGAGAGAGAGAGAGAAGAAGAGAGAGAAGAAGAGAGGAGTAGAGAGAGAGAGAGAGATAGAGAGACAGAAGAGAGAGAGAGAAGAAGAAGGAGAGAGAGAGAGAGAGAGAGAGAGAAGATAAGATTCAGACAGAACAGACAGAAGCAGACGGACAGACAACCCCTTAATACGTTGTGCATCACCTGTTCTCAGAACTAGAAACCGACTGGGACAAAATCCATCTAGACTCCTTCAAGTATTGGCTTCTCTGAACACAAAGAAGGAAAGGAGTGAGGTGAAGAGGAACGAAACAGGAAAGAGGCGAAGAGAGGGGTGAGAGGAAAGAGGCACGAGGGGTAAACGAGGAAAATAATGAGAGGAGACTGGGATCATGGGAACGAGAATACAGAGAAGTGAGAGGGGAGAGTAATAGGGGAATAGAGAAGTTCGTCTAAATGAGTGAGAGAAGAGAGAGAGAGAGAGGAGAGAGAGAGAGAGAGAGAGGGGAGAGAGAGAGAGAAGAGAGAGAGAGAGAGAGGAAGAGAGAGAGAGAGAGAGAGAGAGAGAGACGAAATGTGACAATAAAATAAGACCCGCTAACATTGTCTCTCAGTCCAAAAAACTTTGTACTTTGTACTTGGAAAGACAAGCATCAACAGAAACAGAACAGGAGCTAAGATTAATTTCAGGAAAGATGTGAGCTAATTCAGCAAGACGGCGTCTGTGAAGGCTTTAAGAAGGATACATACAGTAGCTTCAGCAGAGAATGCACCTTTCCTGACCTAACTGACCGTTGGCATTCTCCTTATTACCGTCTCACTCACTACTAAGCTCTTCTCTCCTAAAGCATGAGTTACTTGTGAATTGCTCCAATTCTTGTACCGTGACTTTTATTCTTCAATAGAAGACGCCTTGAAACAAGAATGTCACAACATGCGACAGCATAATTTAACATTATTTAATTGCTAATATCTGTTATGTGACCATCAAAATGGATTCAGGAAAAATCGCTCTGCAATGTGACCTCTTAAATCTCTCCACTCCGTGGCACCAATCAATGGATGAATCCAGGATCAACTGGACAGTAGCACAACTGGACATCACTGGCGCCTTCGGCCGGCTATGGCACCTGGGACTCTTGGCAAGGCTACAAGTATTTAGAGTTTCTGATTTTACACCTAAGTGGCTATCTTACATTTAGTCTTTTATGAAGCCTGCGTACAATATGACGGTATCCTTTGTCCATTCTAAGGAACACGTCCAGCTTCGTCTAACATGATTTTTTCAAGAAAAGAGATTTTCAGTACCTCAAGATATCAGTCACCAACTTGTAACTATCAATCACCAAGTAGCAACTACATATTTTGATTTGAGGATTGCATATGCGTCTGAGTAAACACAAATGATCATGGTCTCTAGACAGCATGATGTTACGTTTGGTGTTAGTATGAGTAATATCGTAAGAATCTTAGCAATCAGTGAGGAAGTTGATAGTATGTGAGAGGGAGAAAGGGAAGGTGGGAATGAGAGAAAGGAGAGAGGAGAGAGAGAGAGAGAGAGAGACATTTCGCGACATGAAGACAAGAAATACTTGATGTAAATTTCAACAGTTACATTGATTGGTTCAGCAAGAATGTTCACAGCTGGTGAGTGTGTGGCTGGGAGAGTGAGGGAAGAGTGGTGGGGTAGGAGGGAGACGGATAGATTAGTGGGGGTGTGGGCAGGAGAATGAGAGTGAGGCGGGTGCTGGTGTGACTGTGGGGAAGTGTGGGTTATGTGAGGGATGGTGTGAGAGAAGGGGATAAGGAGTGAGGGAGGGGAAGGGTGAAGGAGAGAATGAAAGAGTGGAAGAATGATGTAGAAGAAGGGCTGAGGGAAAGACAGGTGTAAAAGAGAGAGAGCTCAATTGCTAGCGCACTCAGCTCACACACTGAGGTCCCGGGGTCGATCCTCGATACGGATGGAAACAGACGTGTTTTCAAAACACACCTGCTGTGCATGTTCTCCTATCAGTAAAATAGTTACCTGGGTGTTAGTTGACTGGTGTGGACAGCATCCTTGGGCTAATTTGTCCGAAATGATCTGCATAACAAGCAGCTTTCTATATAGTTTCATGTCATTGATGTTAGGTGGGCCTGTATACCTTGTACATGTACTTGTAGAAATAAATATTATTATTATTATTATTATCATTATTATTATTATTATTATTATTATTATTATTATTATTATTATTATTATTATTATTATTATTATTATTATTATCTTTTATTATTATTATCTTTATTTTAATTATTATCATTATTATTTTTTATCTTTTATTTATTATTATTATTATTTTTATTATTATTATTATTATTATTATTATTTTAATTATTTTTATTATTTTTTATTTTTTAAATTTTTTTTCTTTAAATTATTATTTTTTTATTAATTTATTATTATTATTATTATTATTATTATTATTATTATTGTTTTTATCATTATTATTTTTATTATATTTTTATTTTTTTAATTATTATTATTATTATTATTATTATTTTATTATTATTTTTAAAAAACAAACAGGTAAAAAGGATTAGGAAAAAGACGTTTTTGGGGTATGGGAAACCCAAGAGGACGCGGAAAATTTATATTTATATTAAAAATATTTTTATATATTGTATATGTTTTTATATATTATATAAAATATAAGAAAATTTTATATATATATATTTATATTATATATATATATATATATATTATTTTTATATACACACACTATAAAATAACCCCCACACATATATAAAATTTTATATATTTTATTATTTTATTATATATATTATATAAAAATATATTTTTATATATATATTTTTTATATTTTGTGTGTGTGTGTGTGTGTGTTTATTAGGGAAAGGGTAATATTTAGTGAAGGGATTCGGGAAAACCCGGTTATTTTCATTTTGTCGGACTTGAGTCCTGGAAAAGGGGAAGTACAATGCCTGCACTTTAAAGGAGTGGTTTGGGGATTTTTGGGGCATTTTTGGGGGGGGATATTTTTGTGTATCTTTATAGGGTTTTTGCTTCTAAAATTTTTGTATTTGGGCACCTTGAAAAAGCGTGATAAGTGTGAGTGTGGTGAAAGTGTTGAATGATGATAAAAAGTATTTTTTTTTTTGGGGGATTTTCTTTCTTTTTTTGGGTCACCCTCCCCTCGGTGGGGAGCCGACCGACTTGTTGAAAAAAAAAAAAAAAAAAAAAAAAAAAAAAAAAAAAAAAAAAAAAAAAAAAAAAAAAAAAAAAAAATATTTTTATATTTTTTTTTAATATATAAAATTTATATATAATACTTTATTTTTACAACATTCATTTAATAAAATATTTTATATATATATATATTTATATATTTTTAATATATATTTTATATATATATATTTTTTTTAATTTACATACATATTTTTCATATTTTTTATATATATATATATAAAATTTTAAAATATATTTTAATATATATATATATATATTTAAAATATCCCATTTTTATGTCTTTCCCAAAAATGGGCAGAATTGCCATTTTGGGCCCAAAAATTTCCCAACGCTCATTTTGCCTTATAGGACAAGAAAAAATTTTTGTGAAAATTTTTTTTTTCAATTTAAATTTAAATTCTTTTCAACGAAAAAGGTTTTTCACGGGGGGGGGTTGGTTTGGGTTTTTTTTTATTTTTGGGGGAATTTATTTATTGGGGGTCAAACGGGGGGGGTTTTTTGGGGGGGTTGGGGGGGTTTAAAATTTTGTTCTTGTTTTTGGGGGGGGGGGGAAGGGGGGGTTTTTTTTTTGGTTTTTGGGGGAAAATTTTTTTTTTTTTAACTTTTATTTAAAAATATTTTTTTTAAAGGATAAGGAAAAAATTTGGGGAAAATTTTAATTTTTTAAATGAGGTTTTTGGGAAAATTGCCCAAATTTTTACATTTTTGGCAAAACCTTAAAAAATTTTTAAAAAATATTTTATTTTTAAATATATATTAAAATATATTTATATATATTTTTATATATATATTTATTATTTTATATATATATTTTTATTTTTGTATAAAATTATAAAAATATATTTAAAAGCTTTTTTAGTTTAAAAATTCCCAATTTTTTTTTTTTCTTGTGCACATTTTTCCTTTTCATCTTTGTTTTTACACAATTTTTTGAAATTTTTTTTTAAACCTGGGGTTTTTACTCCAGGGACAGTTACTTTTTAAAGATTTTTAAATTTTCAGAGCAAAAGGGTCAATATATCCAACTCATTTTTTTTCTTTTCTAAACCCTACCTCAAAACTAATCCTTTTTTAAAAGTCCTAAAAACCCCCCAAAAACTGAGTTTAAGCAAAAAAACCCGGGACCTGCCTGTTTTAAACACTCCCCTTAACACCCCCCCAAATTTATCTCTTTTTCTTTTTCCTCTACCTCCTCTTTTGGTCCGGGTGCTACGCTTTTTTAGGACCACTTTTGGGCACCCGGAAAATTTTTTTTAAAATTCCATAACCCCTTTGAATTAATACACTTATATTCCCTTTCTTCTTCTTCCATAAATTTTTTGAATCCTTCCAACCCCATTTTTTTTTTTGCCAAACCCCAATTTTCCTTGGGCCAAAAACTTTTTTCTTTTTCAATAATTTTTTTTTGACTAATCCCCCAATTTAATTTTTTTTCCCCCTTTTTTGTTTTTTAAAAAACGTTACACCCCTTTTTCGGAAAATTTGGGGTTTCCCCGCTTAGAAAAAAAAAAAACTGGGGAAAACTTTCCCAATTCTTTTTTAAAAAAATTCATAAAAAAAAATTTAACTTTAAAAATTCTTTTTTTTATTTTTCCTCACCCCCCCCCACCCCCCCTTCAAAAAAATCCCCAATTTTTTTAAAGTTTTTTCCCCCTTTTTTTCTTTCTTTTCAAAGGAAATTATTAAACCTGGGGAAAAAGGGGGGGGTTTTTCCCCCTCCCCCCCACGCCCCAATTTTAGGGGGCCCCAAATGGGGACACCCAACAAAAAAAACACACCAAAAAAAATAAAAAAAAAAACCTAATTAATTATTATATTTTTTTATTATTAATTAATAAATAAAATAAAATTTTATATTTTTAAAAAAAAGGCCGAATTCCCCCCCAAAAGGCATTTTTTGGGCCCGAAAAAAAACCACCACACACCCAAAAAATCATTTCTTTGGGCCAAAAAAGGGGACACAATTTTTAATGAAAAAATTAAATCCGGGGTTTAAGGAAGTATTTCCCACCCAGTGCCCCAAAAGTGGAATGGGTTTTGGGCCCCCTTAAAAGGGGTTTTTTCCAACTAAGCTTTAAAAAGGGGTATTAAAAAACCAAGGGTCTCCTTAGCCCCTATCCAAACCGGGCTCCCCCGAAACCTCCTGGGAAGTCCAAGTGGACACAAAACTCCACCCCCCCCCAACCCCAAAAAAAACCCCTTTACCCCCCCCCACACAACAATAATTTGAAATATTTTTTTAATTTTTTAATTTAAATAAAAAATTTTTAATTTTGGAAAGTTTTTAATCCCGGCCTTTCCTAAACTTCCAAAAAAAAAATTTTCCCATTTATTCACCCAAAAACCTTTTCCCCCAAAATTTGCTTTACCCTCCAGTTTTTCTGAAACCCATTTTTTCAACCCCCCTTAAGGGGCGGGAAAAACTTCCTTTTCCAAAAAATTCCCCCTTTTGCCTTTCCAAAACCCCCAAAATTCTTTGCTCACACTCCAAAAGGCACTAATTTTCCCCCTTTTCCAATTTTGTTTCACCCCATCCCATAAACCCATCCTGCGGGAAAAAAGCCCCCCTCCCCAAAACTCCTTTCCCCCCCCCTCCAACTTTCCTCCCCCCCTTATTTTCCAATCCATCCCCTTTAATCTTTTTTTGTTTTCCTCTACCTTCCCCCATTTCTTAATTCACCTTTTAAATTTTTCCCGCACACCCCAAATTCCTTTTTACCAATTCTTGCAAACTTCTCCCAAATTCCCCAAAAAGCACCCAGTTGTTCCCCCCGGAAAAGAAACCCCCTTTTTTGAAAAACACCATTTGGGTTTTGGTTCTTTATCTTTTAAATTCCCCTTTTTTTGGGCCAAGGCCCCGTTTTTTCCCCACAACCCCAATCCTTTATATTTTTAAAAAACCCAACTTAAAATTCCCCCTTTTTTCCTTGTCTAACGCCACTTTTCGGGGAAAAAATTTTCCCTTTTTCCTCCATACTCTTTTGGCCAATTTATCCTTTTTTAAAATTTCCCTTTTCTTTTTGCTACCCCCAAAACCCTTTCACCTGAAAATTTTTTTCCCCCTTTTTTTGCCCCCCTTTTTCCACCCTTCTACCCTTTTTAAAACCCCAAAAATGCCAAAAAGGGCCTCTTTACCCCTTTTTTTTTTTAATTTATTTTTCCCCCTTGAAAACCCTGGTCCCAAAACCCCCCCTCCTTATAAATTTATTAAAAAATAATTTTAAAATTTTAAATTTTTAAAATATTTTTTTAACTTTTTTTTAAATTTGATTTATTTTAAAAATCTTATTTTATATTTTTAAATAATAAATTAAAATTTATTTATATTTTTTTAAATTTTAAAATAACAAAATTTTATTTAAAAATATTTATTTATTTTATTAAAATTAATTATTATTTTTTTTATTTATTTATATATATATATTTATATTTATATATATATTTTATTATATTTTTTATATATATATAATATTTTTATAAAATGTATATATATATATATATTTAATTTATATATATATATTTATTTTATATATTTTTATATAAATATATATATATATTTATATATATTTATTTATTTTATAAAATTTTATTTATAAAAATATATATTTTATATTTTATATATATTTTTAAATATTTATTATATATATATATAAAATTTATTATATATTTTTATATATATAAAATTTTTATATTTTAAAATTTTATATTTTATTATATTTTCCCTATAAATTATTTTTAAATAAACCCTATTATTATAAAAATAAAATTTTTTATAATTAATTGAAAATATTTAATATAAAAAATATATTTACTTTTTTTTAAATATTAAATTATTTTAAAAAATCTAAAAAATATATTTTTTTTAATTTTTTTTTAAATTTTTTTTTATAATATGGTTAGGGGGGTTTTTGGGGGTTTGGGGTTTTCAAGTTCCCTTTTTTGGATTAAAAGGAAATTTTTAAAAATTTAAAACTTTAATTTGAAAAAAATTTTTTCCTTTTTTTTTAAATAAAAAATTTTTTTAAAAAAAATTTTATTTAGGGGTTTAATTTTTAAAAAAAAAGTTCTTGAAAATTTTGGAAGGGGGGTTTTTAAATTTTTTTGGAAAAAAAATTTAAAAAATTTTTTAAAATTTAAATTAATAAAAAAATAAATTTTTAATATAAAAGAAAATTTTATTTAAAATTAATTTTTTAAGGGGTTTTCCCCAAAACCCCCCGGGGGAATATTCCGGCCGCCAATATTTTAAAAAAAATTTATTTAATTTTATAATATTAATTTTTATTTTTTTTATAAAAATTTTATAAATTTTCCGGGTTTGTTTGGGAAACCCCCTTTGGGGGGTACCCCTCCTCCAAGTGAGTTTTAAAACCAATTCTGGGTTTTCTTTAAATTTTTTTATTTTTTTTTGTTTAAAAAATTCCCCCCTTTTCCCCGGGGGAATTTGGCACTTTTTTTTCCCTTTTGGGCCCCCCCCCCCCCCCCCCCCCCCCCCCCCCCCCCCCTTAACCCATGCGTGTTGTAAAAAGGGGACTAAAATGCCAGGAGAAAAGGGGCTGGGAAAAACCCCTACTGATTTTATATATTACTAAATTTATAAAGAAAAAACTTTCGCTTTTTTTTTTGGGGGGCCAAACCCTTTGCCTTGGGGGGATTTTGGCCGTTTTTTTTGATTATATTTATATATTTATATTTAAAATTTATATATATATTTTTTAAAATTATATATAAAATATTTTTATATTATATTTTATACAGGCAAAAAAAACCATGGGGAAAAGTTGAATGTAGTCTAGGACTTTCATTTTGGGCAACCCAACACATCATCAGGAGCTTTAAAAATTGGGGGAAAAAGAGGAAGTTTGTCCAAGCAAGACTTTCCCCACAGGCACGGTTTCACTCGAGGAGGGGAGAGAGGGAGAGGGGGGTCAAGGTCCCCCCCCAGGCAATATTGCCCCGGGTGATGGATGAATTTTTATAGAAATTAGAAAAATCCCCCCATGCGGGGATATTGTAAAGGCCAAAACAAAAATTAAAACCGTCCCAAAATTTAAAAAAAAATTTTGGGGCCCATTTTTTCGTTTTGAATTTTTTGGTTTACAAAAATTTTTATATTGTTTTTGTTTAGGGGGAATTTCCTTGGCAATTAAAAGGGTTTACCCTTCCCACGGGACAACAGGCACTTTTAAGTACTTTAAAGGAGAGAAAAAAACCCTTTAAACATTTTAGAGGGGAAAAACTTCGGGAAACTTTTTAAAAGGAAAACCGGGGGGCTCATTAAAAAAAAACCATTTAAGGAGGGGGGCATCTTTTAATAACAAGTAAGACGACGAAAGTTTGTTCAAACCCATTTTTTTTGGGGGGCAACTTGGTTCGCTTCAAAAAACTGCAGGAGAAATAGCCCTTTAATTTCCCTCGGTGGGGCCCCTACTTTTAAAGGACGGGCCCAAAATTGCATTTTTTAAAAGGGGCCCAATTTTAAAAAGGGTTTTCTATTGCCTCAATTTAAAAACGCTTTTAAATTTTAAAAAAGCCCATCTGATATTTTTTAAAAAGGACTGCCTTCGCTTAGTAATTTCCGTTTTTTAAAAATTTTTTCAAGCTCTATTGGGGTTTTGAAAATCGCTTTCGATCCTTTGCTATACGTAACTTTATTGAGGCTGGGACTTTTTTAAAAAGATATCCTGCCATGTGCACTAAATGCTTCAGATTGTGGATGACTCTTGTGTTTTGGCCAAAGATATGGTTTCTTGAACTTTTTTTTAAAAAAGGGATTTAACGCTTTGGGCCTGTCTTTTAAAATTTTTTCGGGGAAAGTTTTGGGGGTTGATCCCACCGGGTTGAAAAAAAAAGTTTAAGTTTCAGTATTTGGGAAAGGGCCCCACATTGTGTGCTAAAAATTTCATACTTTTCCCAACGATGGGGATTAGAGTAAAAAAATGAGGTATTTTTTTGTATGTTTTTGAGAGCCTATAGGGGGCCTGTCCGGGGGTTTCCTAGATGAAAAATTGGGAAAAATGTTTGCATTAGCAGGAAACTGCGGTACCCAAAGGGGTTTGTGGAAATTGCCTTTTTGTTAGTTAACGAAACGTATTAGGAAAAAACCCTAGGTTTAAAAAAATCTGCCCAAAAAAAATGTGGGGGTCCTCCTATATAACGAGATTTATCTATCCTCCCAATTTTTAAAAAAGAATTTTTAAAAACCCCCTTTTTTTTAAAAAAAAAAAAAAGGTTAAAATTTTAACCCCCCCCCGGGGGGGTTTTTTTTAAAGGGTTTTTTCCCCCTTTTTTTAAAAAAAAAAAAAAAACCCCCCTTTTTTTGGGGGGGGGAATTTTTCCCCCCTTTTTTGGTTTTAAAAACCCCCGGGGGGGCCCCTTTTTCCCCTTCCCTTTTGGGGTGGGTTTTTCCCTTTTTTTTTTTCAAAAAAACAAATTTTGGGGGGGTTTTTTTTTTTTTTTTTTAAAATTTTTTGGGGGGAAATTTTGGGGGGGGGGTTTTTTTTGGTTTTTTTTTAAAAAAAAGGGAAAAAGGGGGTTTTTTTTTTGGGGGGGTTTTTTTAAAAAAAAGAATTTTTTTGGGGGAAAAAATTTTTTAAAAAAAATTTTTTTTTTTTTTTTGGGGGGTTTTTTTTAAAAAATTTTTTTTTTCCCCTTTTTTTTTTTTTTTAAAAAAAAAAAAATTTTTTTTTTTAAAAAAAAAAAGGGAAAAAAAAAACAAAAAATTTTTTGGGGGGGGTTTTTTTTGGGGGGTTTTTTTTAAAATTTTTTAATTTTTTTGGTTTTTTTAAAAGGGGGTTTTTTTTTTTTTTAAAAATTTTTGGTTTTTTTTTTGGGGGGAAAAAAATTTTTTTTTAAAAAAGAGGAAATTTTGGGGGAAAAAAAATAAAAAAAATTTTTTTTTTTTTTTTCGGGAAATTTTTTTAAAAAAAAAAATTTTTTTGGGGGGTTTTTTTTTTTTCCCCCTTTTTTTTTAAAAAAAAAAAATTTTATTTTTTTTTTAAAATTTTTTTTAAATTTTTTAAAAATTTTTTTTTTTTTTTAAAAAAATTAAATTTTTTAAAAATTTCAAATTTTTTTTTTTTAAAAAAAAAAAAAGGGGTTTTTTTTTTTTTTTTTTTTTTTTTTAAAAAAAAAAATTTTTTTTTTTTTTTGGGGAAAAAATTTTTATTAAAAAATTTTTTTGGGTTTGGTGCCCAAAAAATTTTTTAATTTTTTAAAAAAATTTTGGGGGAAAAAATTTTTTTAAAAAGGGGGTTTTAAAATTTTTAAAATTTTTTTTTTTAAAAAAACCCCCCCCAAAAAGGTTTTTAAAAAAAAAAATTTTGAAAAATTTTTTTTTTTTTTTGGTTTTTTTTAAACCCCCCTTTTTTTTTTTTTAAAAAATTTAAATTTTTTTTTTTTTAAAAAAAAATTTTTAAATTTTTTTAAAAAATAAAATATTTTAAAAATTTTTTAAAAAAATTTTTTTTTTGGGGGTTTTTTTTAAAAATTTTTTTTTTCCCCTTTTTTCCCGGGGTTTTTTTGTTTTTTGGGGCCCCTTTTTCCCCCTTCCCCCAAAAAAATTTTTTTTGGGGTTTTTAAAAAAAATTAAAAAAAATTTTTTGTTTTTTTTCCCAAAAATTTTTTTTTAAAAAGGGGGTTTTTTTTCCCTTTTTGTTTTTTTTTTTTTTTAAAAAAAAAAAATTTTTTTTTTTTTAAAAAAAAAAAAAAAAAAAAAATTTTTTTTTTTAAAAAAAAATTAAATTTTAATTTTTTTAAAAAAATTTTTTTTTTATTTTATATATTAAATTTTTATATAAATTTTTTTTTTTTTATATTTTTTAAAAAGGGGGGGGGCCAAAAATTCCCAAAAAATTTTTAAAATTGGTTTTTTTTTTTTGGAAAACCCCAAAAAAAAAAAAAATTTTTTTTGGGGGAAAAAAAGTTTTTTAAAAAATTTTTGGGGGTTTTTTTTTTTTGTTTTTCCCCCCCGGTTTGTAAAATTTTTTTTGGGAAAAAAAAAAAAAAAATGAAAAAATTTTTAAAAAAAAGGGGGGAAAAAGAAAAAAAAAAAAAGGGGGGGGGGGGGGGGGAAAAAAAAAAAAAAAAAAAAAAAAAAAAAAAATTTTAAAAAAATTTAAAAAAAAATTAAAAAAAAAAAAGGGGGAAAGGGGAAAAAAAAAAAAAAGGGGGGGGGGGGAAGGAAAAAAAAAAAAAAGGGGGGGAAAAAGGGGGGAAAAAAAAGGGGGGGGGGGGAAAAAAAAAAAAAAAAAAAAAAGGGGAAAAAAAAAAGGGGGGGGGGAAAAAGGGGGGGGGGGAAAAAAAGGGGGGGGGGGAAAAAAAATTTTTTAAAAAAAAAAAAAAAAAAAAAAAGGGGGAAAAAAAAAAGGGGGAAAATTTTGGGGGGGAAAAAAGGGGGGGTTTTAAAAGGGGGGGAAAAAAAAAAAAAAAAAAAAAAAAAAAAAAAAAAAGGGGGGGGGTTTAAAAGGGGGAGAAGGGAAAAGGGGGAAAAAAAAAAAGGGGGGGGAAAAAAAAAAAATTTTAAAAAAAGGGGGGGGGGGGAAAAAAAAGGGGGGGGGGAAAAAAGGGGTTTTTTTAAAATTTAAAGGGGGAAAAAAAGGGGGGGGGGGGGGTTTAAAAAAAAAAAGGGGGGGGGGGGGTTAAAAAAAAAGGGGGAGGGAGGGGGGAGAGAGGGGAAGGGGGGGGGGAAAAAAAAGGGGAAAAAGGGGGGGGGGGGGGGGGGGGGGGGGGGAAAAAGGGGGGGGGAGAGGGGAAAAGGGTTTAAACCGGGGAAAAAAAAAGGGGGGTTTTGGGGGAAAAAAAAAAGGGGGGGGGGAAAAAAAAGGGGGGGGGGGGGAAAGAAAAAGGGTTGGGGGGTGGGGTTTTAAATTTTTTTGGGGGGTTTTTTTTTTTTTTTTGGGGGGGGGGGGAAAAAAAAAATTTTTGGGAAAAGGGGGAAAAATTTTAAAAAAAAAGGGGGAAAAAAAAAAAGGGGGTTTTGGGGAAAAAAGGTTTTAAAAATTTAAAAAAGGAAAAGGGAAAAAAAATTTTTTAAAAAAACCCCAAAAAAAAACCCCAAAAAAAAGGAAAATTTTTTTTTAAAAAAAAAAAATTTTTTTTTTTTTAAAAATTTTTTTTTTTTTTTTTTTTTTTTTTTTTTTTAAAAAAAATTTTTTTTTTTTAAAATTTTTTTTAAAAATTTTTTTTTTGCCCTTTCCCCTTTTTTGGGGAAAAAATTTTTTTTTTTAAAAAAAAATTTTCCCCCCCCCCCTTAGGGTTTTTAAAAAAAACCCCTTTTTAATTTTTAGGGGGTTTTTGGGGTTTTTAAAAATTTTTTTTTTTTTTTTTTTAAAAAAAATTTTTAAAAAAAAAAATTTTTTTTAAAAATTTTAAAATTTAAAAATTTTTTTTAATTTTTAAATTTAAAAAAAAAATTTTTTTTTTTTTTTTAAAAAAAATATTTATTCTTTATTAAAAAAAATCTTTAAAATTATTTTAATTTTTTCTAATTTACCTTTTTAAAAAAAAAATTTTGGAAAAAAAAAATTTTTTTTTTAAAAAAAATTTTTTTCCAAAAAATTTAAAAAAAAAAACCCCAAAAAAAAAAATTTTAAAAAAAATTTTTTTTTTAAAAAAAAAAAAAAAATTTTTTTTTTTCTTTTTTTTTTTTTAAAATTTTTTTTAAAAAAACGGGGTTTTTATTAATTTTAAAATTTAAAAAAGGGGTTTTTTTTTCCAAACTTCAACGAGGAAAACTAAAAAAACCAATTAAAATTAAATTTGACCGGGTATAAAAAAACATCGTCAAATTAAATTTCATTTTCTCATCAGAACTTAAAAAATATATTAATAGGCTGTTACAATTTTTCTAAATATTACTTATTTTTAAAACTTAAAATTTTAAAATCCATTTTACAAAATTTTGAAAATGTAAAGTTTAAAATTTATTATTTTAAATTATATAATTTTTTTAAAATTTAATATATATATATTATATATCATATATTAAGTCGTGTCGAATAGGGCAGAACTGGTTATTGGCTAAATAGCAACGCTATCTTGCCATAATTGGACAAGTTGAAAACTTTGTATGCAATATATTGGCACAAAATCATTCTGACTAACGAAAAAATATATTCACTGTGTTTGTTTAGTATTAAATTATTGTAAACAAATCTAAAATATATTTAGTTGGGTTTGGCTAATATAAATTGCGACTTGTTATAAAAGGTTAGGATAGTTTCAAGTCTTTTGGTGCAAAATTATAAATTTTACATCAACATTAATGAAAAAATATATTTTAAACATTATAGAGTAAAATTTTTCGAAAGGATTAATTTTAAATGAGTTCTTGCTAATTAATTGCGTTTTACTATTCGCGACGTACATTATTAAATATATTTATCATAATATTATATATTTATATATATATATATATATATATATATTATATATTTTATATAATATATATATAATATTTCGTGCGAATAGGCAGAACTTGCGATCTTGCTTAAATAGCAACGCTCATCTTGCCATATCGGACAGTGAAAATTTTGTATGCAATAATTTTCGCCAAAATCATTTGAAATTAATGAAAAAAAATATTTTCACTGTGTTTGTTTAGTATTACATTATTGTAAAGAAATTTAAATTATTTAGTTGGTTAGGCAAAATAATTTGTTTTTGTTATAATAGGTTAGGTAAGTTTTCTAAGATTTTTTTGGAGCAAAATTAAATTGTTTTTCATTAAATTAATGAAAAAATATATCTTTAAACGTAAAGAGAATTTTTGAGAACAATTAATTGGTTCTTGCTAATTGACAGTTTTAAAAATATTCGGCAACGACATATAAATAAATATTATATGTATATATATATATTATATATATTATATATATATATGTATATATATTATTAATATTAATATATATATATTTTATATATATATATATATATATATATATATATATATATATATATATATATATATTATATTATATATTATATATATATATATTATAACATATGCACCGTATGTAAAACACACACACGAAGGACTTATACTGTATGCAGACCACTGGGCACAGAGACATCAGACAGAGAAGACTTTAAAGTAAGGAAAGCTGCAATGGAGGCAACTAAATCGACTCAGGGGATCCAAAGGGAAATGCAGTGAGAGGATGAAAGGGAGAGGTCAATGTTTATGGGCTCCAGGAAGTTGAAGGGGAAACTTATGAAGCATGAAGTCAATGGGAGAAAAAAGCAATTGATAATGTCATGAAAGCAATAGGAAAGAATGATATGACAAAGCTGACAAATTTCCTAAGAATAAGGGGGTTTGCAATAGGAAAATAACCGGCCATTCAAAGTAATTTTCTAGGCCAAATCGGCTCGAAACAGGATACTGCAAGGACAAAGCACGACTAATGGACACATCGGCATACCGGAGGGTGTACCTCGACCGCAACAGAACAAAGGAAGAAAAGCAGAAACTGAAAGAGAATGTACAAAGACGCAAGATGGAAATGAATGGTAAAGACGGAGATTGGCAGAAGAACCCAGACTCAGGAGGAAGAGCAAATATAACCTACCTCAGAAACATCTACAGAAGACCCTCAACCATGACAGCCCCAATACAACCAAACAATCTAACCCAAAACCACACACCGTACCCAGTGTCCTCACCCCTCTCATTATAAACTCTGCCATCACAGCATTCCCCCAGGTCTTCCACCCCCCTAACGACAACGTACTCCCAAGACCACAGTTTTAGAAAAGCAGTTGAAGGTTTGGTACACGAATGCGGATGTAATACCAGATAAATATGAGAAGTGGCATGAAAGAATCAAGACGTCCCCAGGCATCATAGCTTCACAAAAACGAAACTCACCGGGATGATAACAGACGCAATCTTGTCACCAGGATATCAGATACTGAGGAAAGATAAAGGGAGCAGAGGGGAAGGAGGAGTTGCACTGTTCATTAAAACCGGTTGGGATTTGAGGTAATGAAAGGAATGGACGGAATAGGGGTTTCAGAGTAGGAATAATTCAGTGTGGGGGACGTAAGGTTGTAATTGCTGTGATGTACAGACTGCTACAGAACTGCAGGAGGCCAAAAGAAGAATATGAAGAGAGCAACAGAACAATGATGGACACACTAGCTGAGGTGGCCAGAAGAGCTCACACGGGTAGATCAAAGTTACTAGTTATGGGTAATTTCAGTCACAAGGAGATTGACTAGGAAAACCTGGAGCCCCATGGGGGTCCCGAAACATGGAGGCCAAGATGATGGATGTGATACTGGAAAACCTTCGGCATAAATGTGTTACAGACACTTCCAGACATAGAGGTGAGGATGAATAAGCAAGACTGGACCTCGTATTCACCTTCAGTGGGTCGGAGATCGAAAACATCACATATGAAAGGCCCCTCGGAGCAAGTGATCACGTGGTTCTGAGCTCTGAATACATAGTAGAGTTACAAATGGAGAGGGAAATAGGAGTAGGAGGGGAAAAGCCAAACTACAAAAAGGGGGACTACACAGGAATGAGGAACTTCCTGCAAGACGTTTAGTATGAAAGAAAATTAGTAGGAAAACCAGTAAACGAAATGATGTACTACGTGACAACAAAATGCAAGGGGGCAGAGGAGAGGTCTGTTCCCAAGGGAAACAGAAGCAATGAGAAGACCAGAACAAGCCCTTGGCTCAACCAGAGGTGTAAGGAAGCAAAAACTACGTGCTCTAGAGAATGGAAAATGTACAGAAAACAAAGGACCCTGGAAAATAAAGAGATTAGTCCAAGAGCCAGAAACGAGTATGCACGGATAAGGAGGGAGGCCCAGCGACAGTACAAAAAATACAGCATCGAAAGTCAAGTGTGATCCAAAGCTTTTGTATAGCCATACAAGGAGAAAGACAACACTCAAGAACCAGGTAATCAGGCTGAGGAAGGAAGGTGGGGAGCTCATAAGAACCGACCAAGAAGTATGTGAGGAGCTCAACATGAGATTTAAGGAGGTATTTACAGTGGAGACAAAGGACCCCGGGAAGTCAGAACAGAGGGGTACACCATCAAGGGATATACCAACGAGTGCTGGATAAAATATACACAACAGAAGAGGAGGTGAAGAAGCTGCTAAGAGAACTTGATACCTCAAAGGTGGACCGGACAACTTCTCTCCATGGGTCCTTAGAGAGGGAGCAGAGATGATTTGTGTGCCACTAACAACAACCTTCAGCACATCCACTGAAACTAGGCAACTACCCGAGGAATGGAAGACAGCATATATAGTCCCAGTTTTTAAAAAAAGAAGACAGACACGAGGCATTAAACTACAGACCAGTGTCACTGACGTGTATAATAGGCAAATTCATGGAGCAGATTATCAGGAAGAGAGTGGTAGAACACCTAGAAACCATCACGGTTTCAGGGAAGGGAAATCCTGTGTCACAGACCTCCTGGAGTTTTATGACAAGGTAAACAAAGTGCAACATGAGGAAGAGGGGTGAGTATATTGTATTTTCTTGGACTGCAAGAAAGCATTCGACACAGTTCCTCGAAAGAGATTAGTGCAAAGGCTAGGGGATCAGGCATGTATGACAGGAAAGGAACTGCAATGGATCAGAGAATACCTGACAGAGAGGCAACAACGAGTCATGGTACGTGACGAGGCGTCCAAGTAGGGGGCGGTGACGAGCGGGGTTCCACAGGTGTCAGTCCTAAGATCAGTGCTGTTTTTGGTATATGTCAATAACATGACGGAAGGAATAGACTCAGAAGTGTCCCTGTTTGCAGATGATGTGAAGTTAATGAGAGAATCAAATCGGATGAGA
>NC_069404.1:83602819-83655319 GCF_026875155.1 Cherax quadricarinatus
GTTTTATCTAATCTCTTCTTAAAGCTGTGTATGGCTCCTGCCTCAACTACATCACTCTCCAGATTGTTCCTCTTCCTGACAACTCTATGACTGAAGAAATACTTCCAAACATCCCTGTGACTAATCTGAGTTTTCAACTTCCGGCTTTGACCCCTTGTTGTTGGGTCCCATCACTGAAAAATTCTGACCCTATTCACCTTGTCGATATCCCTCAGTATTTTTATGTCGTTATCATGTCCTCTCTACCCCTCCTGTCCTCCAGTGACGTAAGGTTGATTTCCTTAACCTCTCCTCGTAGGGCATACCCCCATAGCTCCGAGACTAGTCTTGGTGCAAACTTTTGCACTTTCTCTAAGTTCTAAACGTGTTTGACGAGGTATGGGTTCCATACAGGTGATACATACTCCAATATGGGCCTGACGTACACAGTGTACAGTGTCTTTAATGACTAATTACTTAGTTGTCGAAATTATATTCTTAGGTTTACCAGGCTTCCATATGCTGCAGCAGTTATTTCGTTGATGTGCTCCTCAGGAGATGTACTCGGTATGATGCTCACCTCAGGATCCTTTTCCTTGAATGAGTTTTGCAGCCTTTGACCTCCTAGGCTGTACTCTGTCTGCAGTCTTCTTTGTCCTTTCCCAAACTTCATGACATTGCACTTGATGAGGTTAAACTCCAGGAGCCATCCTTGGAGTCTGTCCATTATTATTATTATAATCAAAACCCTGCTGCAGTCTGTCCAGATCTCCTTATTAGGCTTACCTGATTCTCGTCCACTTGTATTCTCCTCATTAGCTTCACATCTATACCTTCCGTTATGTCATCCACTTCGCTAGAAACAACACTGGACCTAGGACTGACTCTTGTGGAAAGCCAATCGACACATGCACCCACTCTGACACCTCGTCAAGTACCAACACACTTTGTTTCCTTCCTGACAAGCATTTCCTGATCCATTTGTAATACTTTTCCTGCTATTCCTGGCTTCTTCTATAGGTTTTCAACGGTCTCTTGTGTGGCACTGTGTCGAAAGCCTTCTTACAGTTCAAGAAGATGCAGTCTACACATCTTTCTCTCTCCTGTCTTACTTCTGTCACCTTAACGTATAACTCCAATAGGTTTTTAACAGGATTGTCCTTCCATGAAGCAGTGCTGACTGTTATGTATGACTGTTATGTATGAGTCCCTTCGTTTCAAGGTGCTCCACCACTCTTCTGATGATCACTATAAGATTCACATAATATACATGTCAGCAACACAGGTCTGTAGTTTAGTGCTGCCTCTCTGTCGCCTTTCTTAAAAATTGGGATTACGATTGCTGTCTTCCATACCTCAGGCAGTTGCCCAGTTTCAATGGATTTATTGAAGATTTAGTTAGTGGCACACATAGAACCTCTGCTTCTTCTCTCAGGACCCACGGAGAGATGTTATCCGGGCCCACTGCATTCGAGGTATCTAGTTCACCTGGCAGTTTCTTCACCTCCTCCTTGTTTGTGTGCAGGGTGTCCAGGACTGGCTGGTGCAGCCTACACCCTCGGTTTGCTGGAAGCGTCTCTGTCTCCACTGTGAATACCTCCCTGAATCTTAAGTTGAGCTCCTCGCATACTTCCTATGAGCTTCCCTCCTTCCTTCTTTAGCCTGATTACCTGATCCTTGATACTATTTCATTCTTGTATTACGGCTGGGCCTCTCTCCTTATCCGTGCATATTCATTTCTGGCTCTTCGGCTCAGCTCCTTGTTTTCCCAAATCCTTTGTCTTCTATATTTTTTCCATGCTCTTACAAACTTGGTTTTGACCTCTCCACACTTCTGGGTAAAGCATGGGCTCACTCTGGTCTTCTCATTGTTTCTGTTGCCCTTTGCTACGAACTTTTCTGCCTCCATGCACTTTGTGGTCACATGTTCCTTAAGTTCGTTTACTGTCTTCTCCTTCTAGCTTTTTTACCCACTGTGTCTCATGCAGGAATTGCGTCATATGTGCGTAGTTCCCATATTTTGAAGTTTGGCTTGTCTCATCTTCTCGTGCTGCTTCACTCTTTATTAACTCAACTGCATATTCGAAACTCAGGACCTCGTGATTGCTCAGGGGCGTTTTGTGAGTGATATCCTCTATGTCCAAACTGTTCATGGTAAATACGAGGTCTAGCCTTGCTGGTTCATCATCTCTCTCTCTCTCTCTCTCTCTCTCTCTGGTTGTGTCCCTAACACGCTGGTACAGGAATCTTTTAAGGACTACTTCCAGCATCCAGCATCTTGGCTCTCCGCGTCTCCGGTTCCCCATGTGGCTCTGGATATTCTCAGTAAATCTCCTTGTGGTTTAAATCTCCCATGATGATTAATTTTGCCCTGCTTAAATGAGCCTTTCTGGCCACCTTGGCTATAGTGGCCACCATCTTTCTGTTGCACTCATCATATTCATGTCTTGGTCTCCTGCTGTTCGGTGACTAGTTGTACATCACTGCTATCATCACTTTTCGACCCCCAGTTTGAAGTGTTCTTACTATGTTTCCTACTATCCGTTTCATCTCTAACTAGTTCTCCCATCTCAAAGCTCCATTGGTTTTCGATGTACAGTGCAACTCCTCCTCTTTCCCCTTTGTTTGCCCTGTCTTTCTTCAGGATCTGATATCCAGATGGGAGATCTTATCTGTTATCACCCCTATGAGCTTTGTCTCTATGAGCGCTATGATGTCCGGGGATGCCTCGGAGATTCTTTCCTGCCATTCGTCACTCTTATTTATAATTCCATCTGTGTTGGTATACCATACTTTCAGCTTTCTTCAAAACTGTATTCTGGGGAGTGTGAGGGGTAGCTGCAGGGCTGGATATTATGGTAGGCAGGCTGGTATTGTGGTGATATTAGTGCTGGTGGGACGGGGTGAGGGGGGGGGGAGGAGACTGTGGATGTGGAGTGTCATTTCTTTCTGGTTATTGTGCTTGGTATGTGGATGCTGTGGGTGGTTCTGTGGACAGTTGAGATTGTTGTTCCCCCTGAGGCTGCATTCCCCTCTGTCAGTATCTACTCTGTCTCCCCTTCCTGCCTCTGGCACCTTCTTACTCATTCTCTCCATTGTTCACATTCTTAATGTGTTTTGTCGCAGTCAAGATACACTCGCTGCTATTTTGGGGAATCTCTTAACCGTGATTTTCTCTGCAGGATCTTGTTTTGAACCATTTCTATCTTAAAAGTCAACTTGATTGGGAGGTTTTTTTCCTCGAGTACCGCCAAAGTCTCTGAAAATTTGTCAGTTGAATCATGTCCTATCCTGTTACTGCGATTATGCTCTCAATCCCTTTTACTTCTTCCCCCTGTCTTCTTTCATCATGGGTCTTCCCTTCTGCCTCATGGAGCTCATGAATTATAAGGGACCTCTCTTCTCATCTTCCTATTTCATTTCCCTCCATATTTCTGGGTCCAATTTAAGTATCTCCTTAGTCTTTTCCCTTATCGTCTCCTAGATGTCTCGGTGTCCTGATATCAATTCCTTAAGGGGAAGCCCCCCTCACTGTTTACTGATGTTTCTGCAAATTCTTGATCCCTGTTGATATCTTCTCCACTGAGTTGTAAAACTAGCTTAGTTTTTTCCGTTCTCATTTCATTGCGCTGTTGATTCTTTCTGACAAAGCTTTCGTCTCATCCTAGCCATCCCAAGTACCCTTGCCTCTTCTTGAACCATGTTTTGGAGGGGAGGGTGAGCTTAGTGGGAGTGCGGTAGTTAGTGTTAGTGTACTCACCTAGTTGAGGTTGCGGGGGTCGAGTCCGAGCTCCTGGCCCCTGTGTGTGTGTGTGTGTGTGTGTGTGTGTGTGTGTACTCACCTAGTTGTACTCACCTAGTTGAGGTTGCAGGGGTCGAGTCCTAGCTCCTGGCCCCGCCTCTTCACTGGTCGCTACTAGGTCACTCTCCCTGAACCGTGAGCTTTATCATATCTCTGCTTAAAACTATGTATGGGTCCTGCCTCCACTACATCGCTTCCCAAACTGTTCCACTTTCTGACTACTCTGTGGCTGAAGAAATACTTCCTAATATCCCTGTGATTCATCTGTGTCTTCAACTTCCAACTGTGTCCCCTTGTTGAAGTGTCCCATCTCGGGAACATCCTGGATTTGTCCACCTTGTCAATTCCTTTCAGTATTTTGTATGTCGTTATCATGTCCCCCTACCTCTCCTGTCCTCCAGTGTCGTCAGGTTGATTTCCCTTAACCTCTCCTCGTAGAACATACCCCTTAGCTCTGGGACTAGTCTTGTTGCAAACCTTTGCACTTTCTCTAGTTTCTTTACGTGCTTGGCTAGGTGTGGGTTCCAAACTGGTGCCGTATACTCCAATATGAGCCTAACGTACACGGTGTACAGGGTCCTGAACGATTCCTTATTAAGTTGTCGGAATGCTGTTCTGAGGTTTGCTAGGCTCCCATATGCTGCAGCAGTTATTTGGTTGATGTGCGCTTCCGGAGATGTGCCTGGTGTTATACTCACCCCAAGATCTTTTTCCTTGAGTGAGGTTTGTAGTCTCTGGCCCCCTAGACTGTGCTCCGTCTGCGGTCTTCTTTGCCCTTCCCCAGTCTTCATGACTTTGCACTTGGTGTGTGTGTGTGTGTGTGTGTGTGTGTGTGTGTGTGTGGTGTGTGTGTGTGTGTGTGTGTGCGTGTGTTGTGTGTGTGTGCGTGTGTGTGTGTGTGTGTGTGTGTGTGTGTGTGTTTGCGTGTGTGTGTGTGTGTGTCTGTATGTGTGTGTGTGTGTGTGTGTGTGCATGTGTGTATGTGTGTGTGTATGTGCGTGTGTGTGTGGTGTGTGTGTGTGTGCGTGTGTGTGCGTGTGCGTATGTGTGTATGTGTGTGTGTGTGGTGTGTGTGTGTGTGTTGTGTGTGTGTGTGTGTGTGTGTGTGTGTGTGTGTGTCTGTGTGCATGGGTGTGTGGGTGGGTGTTTGTGTGGCTGTGTGGGTGGATGTATGAGTGTGGGTCTATATGTGTGGGTGGATGTATGAGTGTGGGTCTGTATGTGTATGTGTTCGTCTATAAGTGTGGGTGGGTGTATGAGTGTGGGTCTGTATGTATATGAGTGTGTGAAAAGGCGTGTGTGTGTGCGTGAGAGTGTGAAGGTATATGGGTGTGTGAGTGTGCGCTTCGCTTGTTACACTTGATGCTGTGCTTCTCCTAACTTGATACTAAACCAACAACCTCTTATTACGATGTACCTTCGAAGTTTATATTTATTCCTAGTGGCTCATTTCTAATAGACACTTGACTGCCCTCTCCTCCCTGACCTCTGTTTATGAGTACCAATTACTATTCGTTTTTGAGCATCTATTAGCTTATTTCTTGTTCACATTCACTAAGAGTCGACTATTTGCGTTACAGCTGGCGGTACCTAGAACTCACACCTGATTCCCTACCAAATACCTGGAGTATTCCTGGAGAGGGTTTCGGGGATCAACGCCCCCGCGGCCCGGTCTGTAACCAAGCTTCATGATGGACCAGGGTCTCATCAACCACACGTAATCCAACGTACGAACCACAGCCCGCTTTAGGTGCCTGTCCAGTGCCTTCTTGAAGACAGCCAGGGGTCCATTGGTAACCCCCGTTATGTATGCTGGAAGGCAGTTGAACAGTCTTGGGCTTCTTACACTTACTGTGTTGTCTCTTATTATGCTAGTGGCACCCCTGCTTTTCATTGGGGGATGTTGCATCGTCTGCCGAGTCTTTTGCTTTCACAGGGAGTGATTTTCGTGTGCAAGTTTGGTACTAAACCCTCTAGGATTTTCCTAGTGTATATAATCATGCATCTCTCCCGCTTCCGTACTAGGGAGTACAGGTTGAGGAACTTCAAGCGTTCCCAGTAATTTAGGCGTTTTATCGCAGTTAGGTGTGCCGAGAAGGTTCTCTGTACATTTTCTAGGACAGCAGTTTCACCTGCCCTGAAAGTTGCTGTTAGTGTGCAAGAATATACCAGCCTAGATAGAACAAGCGACCTGAAGAGTGTCATCAGAGGCTTGGCACCCCTACTTTTGAAGGTTCTCATTATCCATCCTGTCATTTTTCTAGGAGATGCGATTCATACACTGTTATGGTCTTTGAAAGTGAGATCCTCTGACATGATCACTCCCAGGTCTTTAACGTTAGTTTTTCGCTCTATTGTGTGGTTGGAATTTGTTTTATAATCCGATATAGTTTTAATTTCTTAACGTTTTCCATATCGGTGTAATTGAAATTTCTCACCAATGAACTTCATATTGTTTTCTGCAGCCCATTTAATGATTTGGTTGATGTCCGCCTGGAGTCTTGCGGCGTCTTCAATGGAGGACAGTGTCATGCAAATTCGGGCGTCATCTGCAAAGGAAGACACGGTGATGCGGCTGACATCTTGTCTATGTCAGATATGAGGATGGGAAACAGGATGGGAGCGAGTACTGTGCCTTGTAGAACACAGCTTTTCACCGTAGCCGCCTCAGACTTTACTCTGGAGAATTAGTACTCTTTGTGTTCTATTTGTTAGAAAATTAAAGATCCATCTACCAACTTTTCCTGTTACTCCTTTATCACGCATTTTCTGTGTTATTACACCATGGTCACACTTGTCAAAGAATTTTGCAAAGTCTATGTATGCTACGTCTGCATTATGTTTGTCTTCTAGAGCATCCAGAACCTTGCAATAGTGATCCAGTAGTTGGGACAGACAGGAGCGACTTGCTCTAAACCCATGTGCCTTGAGTTGTGAAACTGATGGGTATCTAGATGGGTGGCAATCTTGCTTCTTAGAACCCTTTTAAAGATTTTTGTGATGTGGGATGTTAGCGCTATCGGTCTGTAGTTTTTTGCTATTGCTTTACTGCCCCCCTTTGTGAAGTGGGGCTATGTCTGATATTTTTAGCAGCTGTGGGACGACTCCTGTGTCCATGCTTCCTCTCCATGGGATGTTAAAAGCGCATGATAGGGGCTTCTTGCAGTTCGTGCTGAAAACTTGCATAGCAGCCTGAAGAATATCCAATTCGTGGTGCTGTCCTGCGTTGTCCTTCCACCTCTGTTTCTTTCATCGGTCACACACTGATTTGCACTATTCTTTTTCTTGGGGTCACATGAGGCATCACCGCTTATACCACACTAGGACTCTGCCTCACTCTTCTGCCACTAACATCACTTTCAAGTTGTCTTATAATATTGTGGCTCTCACCTCCTTTTCTGAGATGGGCCTGACTTATCCTCTGAATACTCACTCAAACAGTTCTCTGGCTAACTAATTCTCAATATGTTTTCAACGTTTATACAGCTGAATGTATATTTCCTGAGATGTGATAAAGACAATGGAAATCCAAGGTTCTTTCTCCTTATAAGTTGTCAGCAACGTCTCTCATCTCCAGTCTTCCTCTCACACTCTTTCCAGATACCATCCTCTACATCTCTTAGAATTGGGTTTTCATAGTCACTTACCTGGCCACGTTTGCAGCCAGCACCACCACCATCTTCTGTCCTCTCCAGCTCTTATCAGCCTCATTAGTTTCACTTCATCAATACATAGTGATACGTCGGAATCAATTTCCTTCATCAGATTATTCGTGTGTGTGTGTGTGTGTGTGTGTGTGTGTGTGTGTGTGTGTGTGTGTGTGTGTGTGTGTGTGTGTGCTTACCTAGTTGTGTTTGCAGGGGTCACGTCACAGCTCCTGGCCCCATCTCTTCACCGTCGGCTACTAGGTCACTCTTCCTGCTCCATGAGCGTGATCATACCCCTTCTTAAAGCTATGTATGTATCCTGCCTCCGCTACATCACTTCCCAGACTGTTCCACTTCCTGACAATTCTGTGAATGATGAAATGCTTCATAACATCCTGTGATTCATCTGAGTCTTCAACTTCCAATTATGACCCCTTGTTGCTGTGTGCAATCTCTGGAACATCCTGTCTCTGTCCACCTTGTCGATTCCTCTCAGTATTTTATAAGTCGTTATCATATCCCCCTTATCACTCCTGCCCTCCAGTGTCGTCAGGCTGAATTCCCTTAACCTCTCCTCGTAGGACATGCCCCTTAGCTCTAGGATTAGTCTCGTTACAAACGTAAAAAGTGTCCTGAACGATTCCTTATTAAGATGTCGCAATGCTGTTCTAAGTTTGCCAGGCGCCCATAAACTACACTAGTTATTTGGTTGATGTGCGCCTCAGATGTGCCTGGTGTTATACTCACCCCAAGATTCTTTTCCTTGAGTAAGGTTTGTAGCCTCTGGCCCCCTAGACTGTACTCTCTCTGAGGTCTTCTTTGTCCATCCCCAATCTTCACAACTTTGCACTTGGTGGGCTTAAACTCCAGGAGCCAGTTGCTGGACCAGGCCTGCAGCCTGCCAGATCCATATTTAATTCGGCATGGTCTTCCTCTGACTGAATTCTTCTCATCAACTTCACATCATCTGCAAACAAGGACACTTCGGTGTCTATTCCTTCCGTCATGTCGTTCACAAGTACCGGAAACAGCACCGATCCTACGACTGACCCCTGTGGAACCCCGTTCTTCAGAAGCTACCACTCTGACACCTCGCCACGTAGCATGACTCGCTGTCTTCCTGACAGTTATTCCCTGATCAACTGCAGTGCCTTCCCTATTATCCCTGCCTGGTCCTCAAGCTTTTGCACAAATCTCTTATGTGGAACTGTGTCAAACGCCTTCTTACAGTCCAATAAAATGCAATCTACCCACCCCTCCCTCTCGTCTTACTGCTGTCACCATGTCATAGAACTCCAGTAGGTTCATGATACAGAATTTCCAGTTCCTGAAACCGTTCTGGTTTCGCTGATAAGCTCATTCCTTTCTAGGTGCTCCACCACTCTTCTCCTGATAATCTTCTCCATGATTATGCATATTATATATCTCAGTGACACTGGTCAATAGATTAAAGCTTCGTGTCTGTCTCCTTTTTAAAAAATTGGGACTACATTTTCTGTCTTCCATACCTCAGGTAGTCGCCCTGTTTCGATAAATGTGCTGAAGATTGTTTTTAGTGGAACACATAGCACCTCTGCTCCTGTCAGAACCCATGGAAAGATGTTATCCGGCCCCATCGCCTTTGAGGTATCTTGCTTGCTCAGCAGCCTCTTCACTTCTTTCTCGGTTATAAGTATTGTGTCCAACACTTGATGGTGTACCCCACCTCTCAGTCTTTCTGGAGTCCCTTCTGTCTCCACTTCTTTGAATCTCGTGTTAAGCACCTCACTTACTTAGCGTTCGTTTCTTGTGATCTCCCCTCGTTCCTTCCTCCCCCTGTTTACCTGGTTCTTGACTGTTGTTTTCCTCCTGATGTGGCTGTACAACAGCTTCGGGTCAGATTTGGCTTTTGCTGCTGTGTCATTTTTCGTATTGTCGTTGGGCCTCCCTTCTTACCTGTGCATATTCATTTCTGGCTCTTCGACTTCTCTCCTTATTCTCCTGGGTCCTTTTCCTTCTATACTTCTTCCATTCTCTAGCACACTTGGTTTGGGCCGCTCTACACCTATGGGTGAACCAAGGGCTCGTCCTAGCTTTCTCGGCATTTCTGTTACCCTTGGGAACAAACCTCTCCTAAGCTTCCTTGCATATTGTTGTCACATATTCCATCACGTTCACTGACTTCTCTGTCCCACTGAACCTAATATAGGAAATTCTTCAAGCCTGTGAAGTCCCCTCTCTTGTAATTTGGCTTCATTCGTCCTGCCCTTCCAGCTTCCATCTCCACTTGTAACTCAACTGTGTATTCAAAACTCAGAACCATGTAGTCACTAGCCCTGAGGGTTCTTTCATATGTGATGTCCTCAATATCTACTAGGTCCAGTCTTGCTGGTTCATTCTTTCCTCTCTCTCTGGTAGTGTCCATGTCGTGTTGGTACCTGAGGTTTTCCAGTCCCACCTCCATCATTTTAGCCCTCCACGTTTCTGGACCCCCTGCATGGCTCCAGGTTCTCACAGTCGATTTCCATGTGGTTGAAGTCACCCATAATCAGCAGCTTTGCCCTGCTCACATGAGCCATTCTGGCCACTTCAGTCAGTGTGTCAACCATCGCTCTGTTACTCTCATCATACTCTTGCCTTGGCCTCCTGCTGTTCTGTGGTGGGTTATACGTCATTTCAATTAACACTTTGGGACCTCTAGACTGAAGTGTTCCTATAATGTAGTCTCTTGCTTTTAATCTGTCTCCTCTCTCCAGTTCATCAAAATCCCAACGGTTTTTGATGAGCATTGTCACTCCTCCACCCCCTCTGTTCCCTCTGTGTGTGTGTGCATGGGCGCGTGTGTTGGAGGGGAGAGGGTAAGGCTCAGGGAACCTCATTTTCTTTGGCTGTCTACCTCGGCACTAACTCCAGGTAATATTATGTTACGTTCATACTACGTTGCTACTCTTGCTTTATTAGCCACGTGAGAGTGCTTACCTCTGCTTTACTGCTGGATCTAGAGTAAAGCCACTGCGGGAGCGTAACCCACAAACTCACACCACACCGGCTTGTTCCCCAAATAACCCGGAAGCAGGAAGCATCGTGTTTGGCTCGCGACCCCCGGAAAATGATCACCAATATTCAGGGAGGTGAACTCGTAAACAAAACACTGACTCTGTTATGTACGTGCATGTACTCACCTTGTTGTGCTCTCCCTTGTTTTTTGTGCCCAGCTGATTGGTTCTACGGTGATTGTGCCTCCGTTCACGCTTCTCTGTCTGAGGCCTCGTGAGCCCTGGCGTACCTACTCTTCAAACTGCGTACCTGATAGCTGCCAATTTTTAACCATCCACCACTAAGTGCTCCATCACCACCTGGTGCTCCACCAACACCAGGCGCTCCACCATCACCACATGCTCCACCACCGCCAAGAGCCCAGCTACTAGGTGCTCCACCACCGGGTGCCCCATCACTAAGTGTCTCACTATCAGGCGCACCACTACCATGTGCTCCAACATACAGCCCTCTACCACCTGGTAATGGAGCACTATATAGTGGAGCACCTAGTGGTGGAGGACCTGTTGGTGGAACACCTGTTGGTGAAGCATCTGGTGGTGGAGTACCTAGTGGTTGAGTAAATGACTGTGGAGCAATTGGCGGTAGAGCACTTTCTAGAGACACCTGGTGGTGAAGCACCTACCTGGTGGTGAAGCTCCTGGAAACGGAGCACCTGTTAGTGGAGCACCTGGTAAATTTATTTTTATAATCAAAAAGAAGCACCTGGTGAAGCAGTTGGTGGTGGAGCACCTGGTGGAGCAGTTGGTGGTGGAGCACCTGGTGGAGCAGTTGGTGGTGGAGCATCTGCTAGTGGAGAACCTGGTGAAGCACTTAGTGGTGGAGCACCTATTGGTGGGGCACATTTGTGGAGCACCTTCTGGTGGTGGAGCACTTGCTAGTGGATTACTTGTTAGTGGAGCACTTGGTGGAGCACCTGTTAGTGGAGTACCTGTTAGTGGAGCACCTGCTGGTGGAGCATCTGTTAGCGGAGCACCTGTTAGTGAAGCATCTGGTGGTGAGGCACATAGTGGAGCACATATCAGTGAAGCATCTGGTGGAGCACCTGGTAGTGGAGCACCTGTTAGTGGAGCACCTGTTAGTGAAGCATCTGGTGGTGGAGCACCTGGTAGTACAGGACCTGCTAGTGGAGCACCTGGTGGTGGAGCACATAGTGGTGGAGCACCAGGTAGTGATGGAGCTCATGTGATCGTTGCAATCACTATAATATCTGCCACTAGTTATTCCATCACTACCTGGTGCTCCACCACCAGCAGGTGCTCCAACACCACGTACTCCATTACAGAGTGCTCCACCACCAGGTGTTCCACCACCAGGTGCTTCACTGTTACAGAAAGCGACATCTCCACAGAATACTAGAAGGTCAGCTTATTGATCCCCTCTCTAGCATCCAGCCGGTTTCTGGTTGTTTAACAGGTTGTCAGAGTATATTCTAGTTCAGTTAACCCGTAAAATTAGGTGGTTTCTCAATAGCGCTTTTGCATTATAATTGGATGAATATAAACCAGCCAAATAGAAGCTGGGATCAATAAAAACTAAGGTGTCTAGGTGGTAATAATTACAGTTAACGTAACTTGAATAATTAAGGAGATAAGTTCCTACACAACGCTTGGAGTTATACGCCAAGCGTTGGTATACTTATATATTATAGTTATTCTGCATATATAATCATCTGGTGCTAAATGCATTCTTAGTACTATAATGTACTACTCTTAATAAGCAGCGTTTGATACGTCGCTTTGATAAAATGTACTCAAGTACAAGAGTAATGATGTGAATATGTGTCTAAGTCCTCAAAATGTCATCAGATTGACTCGACTTAGACTTATAATGTAACTGACAAGTCCCTAAATAATCTAACTTCTCAGTCATCAAGGCAATCAAACAATTTGCCAAACAACAATAATTCTCGAAGCAGCAGTGAACACAGCGTCAGACAAGGAATTAAGTAGACAAAAACGACCCTAACTGCGGACCTTGAACAGACCCTTCATAAAAAAAGCATAACACTCCCATATCACTGAAATTGAGTTCAGCAGTTCCAATTTCCCGAGTACGACAGTGCATAGATGCTAGAACAAATGCAAGTCTAGAGTTGAACTCGGGACCAGATATAGAGAGAGTGTCTCCACGACACACACATAACCTCTGAAAACGTCAAATATCACTCAGTCTAAATAATGTTCTGTAAATAAAGTTGCATAGAGTTACGAGATGTATGTCCCGGCTCACCAACGGAGACAAACTCTACCAAAAACAGAATCTGAATGACACGAGCTGAGGAGAATAGCAACCTCCCAGACAGAATAAGAGAGAGAGAGGCAATGCCTGCAGATCTGACGTCAGGTGACTTGTAGCAGCTTACCTCTGACAGCGCCTGCGAAACAAGCAGGCAGGTAGTTAACAGCCAATCAAAACTCCAACAATGACCACAATGAGAGGTTTAGCTTTTACATCCTACCTACATACATAAACTAATATAATAAGTCAAATAATAATATATACCATGAAATTTTCACTTTAGATATTAATGAAAACGTCAGCAATATAAAATTAAATGAATGGACATTATATTCGATATTAACTGCGACTTCTCTGAGGTCGCAATATTCACTACCATTTTCTCCACCAAGTACTCCACCCCAGGTGCTCCACACAGGTGCTTCACCACCAGGTGCTCCACCAGGCTCATTGGTCTCCACCACCAGTGCCCCAGTGCCTCCCCTAGTGCTTCACCACGTACTCCTCACGGACCAACCATGTGCTCCACTACCAGATCTCCACTGCGGGTGACCCCACCAGCTCACCACGGTGATCCACCACCAAGTGCTCCTCCACTAGGTGCTCTACCAGGTCTCCACCACTGAGGCTCCACCACCAGTGCTCGCCACTAGGAGTCCGCCACCGATGGTCCGGTGACCCACCACCAAGTGCTCACCACCGGTGACTCCACCACCAGTGCTCCATTGCTCACCACCAGGATTCTCCACCACCAGTGCTTTACAACACAGGTGCTCCCACAGGTGCTTCCCCCACCAGGTGCTCACACCCGGTGCTCCACCACAGTGCTCCACCACCAGGTGCTCCACCAACAGGTGCTCACCACCAGGTACTTCGCCACTAGTGCTACCACGCCCAGGCTCGCCAAGTGCTTCACAAACCCGGTGCTCCACCACCAGATGCTTCACCACCAGGTGCTCCACCACCAGGTGCTCCACCACCAGGTGCTCCAAAACCAGGTGCTCCACCAACAGGTGCCTCACCACCAGTGCTTCGCCACTAGGTGCTCCACCACCAGGTGCTTCGCCACTAGGTGCTTCACCACCAGGTTCTCCACCACCAGATGCTTCACCACCAGGTGCTCCACCACCAGGTGCTCCACCAGCAGGTGCTCCACCACCATGTGCTTCGCCACTAGGTGTTCCACCACCAGGTGCTACCACCAGGTGCTCCACCACTAGGTGCTCTACCACCAGGTGCTTCACCACCAGGTGCTCCACCACCAGGTGCTTCATCAAGTGCTCCACCACCAGGTGCTGTTCTCCTTCCCTCTCTGTTCCTCTTCCATTTCATTCCCTTTTCCTCCACTCCTCCCGTTTCTTCTCTTCATTCCCCTCTCCTGTCTTCCTCAAGTTCTCACACCCATTCTTCCCTTCTCCCTTTCCCTTCCATCCTTTCTCCTCTCCCCAATCCCCCTTTGGCATACGACCGTTGACATACTCTGAGCCAGCATACCTGTGAGAACGTATTTTTGTAAATCAGGTATTGTTCGTGGAAGATCTGACCTTTGACCGAGGCAAAGGTGATTGATCCATGTAGTGAGTGTGACTGTGCTTCCTGCTGGCAACACTGCTATACTTACTGGTTATATTGTTATACTTGCTGGCTACACTGCCATACTTGCTGGCTACACTGCTATACATGCTGGCTACACTGCTATACTTACTGGTTATATTGTTATACTTGCTGGCTACACTACCATACTTGCTGGCTACACTACCATATTTGCTGCACTACCATACTTGCTCACTACCAACTGCTGGCTACACTACCATACTTGCTGGCTACACTACCATATTTGCTGGCTACACTACCATACTTGCTGGCTACACTACCATACTTGCTGGCTACACTACCATATTTGCTGGCTACACTACCATACTGCTACTACACTACCATATTTGCTGGGAACATACATAATGGCTAGACACTCTAACCATACTGCTGGCTACACTACCATATTTGCGGCTACACTAATACTTTGGCTAATACATACTGCGGCTACCTACCATATTTGCTGGCTACCTTACATACTTGCTGCCTACGACTACCATATTGTCGGGCTACACTACCTACTTGCTGGCTACACTATCATACTTGCTGCTACACTTACCATACTTGCTGGCTACACCATACTTGCATGGCTACCTACATACTTGCTGCTACATACCATACTTCTGGCTACAACACATACTTGCTGCTACACTACCATACTTGCTGGCACACCTACATACTTGCTGGCTACACTGCTATAACTTTCATGAATACAGCTATACTTCTGTACTAATTACATACTTGCTTGGCTCACAACTGCTATATCCTAGCATACAGTATGACTTGCTGAACAGCTAAGTTCTTGTGTCTACTCTGAAATTACTAGCAAAGTAGAATGGAGGTGAAGAACACTTGACACCAAATCGATCGAACCACACAACGCAGTAGTATACATACGTATGACAGCAACGAAAATGGTATACGTAAAATGGTATACAGGCCCTGTGGCCTGGTGGATAAAGTTCTCGCTTCACACGGTGAGGGTTTAGGTTCGATTCCAGGCGAAGGTAGAAACATTGGGCGTGTTTCCTTACACCGGTTTTCCATGTTTCTGGGTGTTAGTCGACTGGTGTGGATTGCATCCTGGGACAAAACTGACCTAATTTGCCCGAAATGTTCTGCATGACAAGCAGCTTTCTATACAGTAGTATGTTACTGATATCAGCAAGACCTGTATACCTTGTGCATGTACTTGTAGAAATAAAGATTTCATTATTATTATTATTATTATTATTATTATTATTATTATTATTATTGTTGTTGTTGTTGTTGTTGTTGTTTTTCAACAAACCGGCCATATCCCACCGAGGCAGGGTGGCCTGAAAAGAAAAACGAAAGTTTCTCTTTTTAAATTTAGTAATTTATACAGAAGAAGGGGTTACTAACCCTTGCTCCCGGCATTTTAGTCGCCTCTTACAACACGCATGGCTTACGGAGGAAGAATTCTGTTCCACTTGCCCATGGAGATAAGAGGAAATAAACAAGAACAAGAACTAGAAAGAAAATAGCAGAAAACCCAGAGGGGTGTGTGTATATATATGCTTGTACATGTATGTGTAGTGTGACCTAAGTGTAAGTAGAAGTAGCAAGACGTACCTGAAACCTTGCATGTTTATGAGACAGAAAAATGGACACCAGCAATCCTACCATCATGTAAAACAATTACAGACTTTTGTTTTACACTCACTTGGCAGGACGGTAGTACCTCCCTCGGTGGTTGCTGTCTACCAACCTACTACCTAGGTATTATTATTATTATTATTATTATTATTATTATTATTATTATTATTATTATTATTATTATTATCAATGCAAGACAAGAAGTTTGCTCAATACTCTTTCTCCAAGGTTGATGGACTGATTACATCATCTTCACTTCATTACTACATCTGCTGCCTCTATATTTTGACCAAAGAATCATACTGTGAAGACGAAACATTTCAACGATAAAGATGTCACTTGTCGCACATGTCTTAATCAGAATATATTAGTACAAAGCCATGAAAATGTGCATCTATGGTAGAAATTGTAAATATCTATAGATCAAAAAAAAATTGTTCCAGTATGGTAAGAAAAAGATGACGTGCCTTTGATAAAGAGTGTGTTACAAGGGATTTTCACCGCGTGATGTGTCAGTTATCGTTAGCGTCCAGGAAATATTACGACCTGAGCTGTCCAAACATCCGCCCGAAAAGAACACAAAGTTATAGAAATACGTACCAAGAAACTGGTGACCAAAAATTTTTAGGGAAAGATACATACCAGAGGGACTTACAGAGTAGAAGGACAGACAGCAGAGGATACATAGACAGTGGTAATGAAGCACTGATTCGGTATTTCACACACCAGGGTCAAACATTCGTCACTATGGACATTACTAGTACTTGAGAGACCGGGAATATGTTCACTAAGAGGATACAGACCCTAGAATATTAATAAAAACCTCACAAAACAAAAACAATCCAAATGTTAAATCTTCCTTTCCTTTTTTTTTTTTTTTTTTTTTTTTTTTTGTTGACATTTAGAGATCTGAAGGCTCCTCACAAAAGCAAACGCAATGTTTGCAACATTTACAGAAACAAATAAAAATGATTTAAACGGTAAAATATGGCTAAAAAATTATAATGTCTATAAGTAGGACAGAGTGAATACATGACAGGGAGGATCAGAACTATAATTGAAAAACACTATTTGCTTCAATGAACTCCTAAACACAACAAATGATACAACAGATGTTTTAGGTAATATAGTTAATGGCACGTATCTTGTTTTTATCCTTGTACATAAACTGAATAATTCAAAAATCAAATAAGTGAGTCAATGAGGCACTGTGAAATGTTTACTTTGAACCAACATATAACGAAACTTGCAAGAAATGAAAATACATCGGATTTGGTCTTGGCGAGTAACGAGGAACTAATCAGAAACATAACAATCGTAAACACAATTTACACTCATCGCAACATCATAGAATTACTAACAAGTATAAGTTCAGTGGTGGATAACTCCAGAAATAATGTTTGAGAAAAATGTTCATTAAATTCAGCTTCAATAACACTGGTCAACAACTTTTGAAAAATCGTATTCTTCTTAAATGAGATTAGTTAATTCTTATGTATTTTCATGCCCTGAATCCAAATATCACCTTGAAAAATGCTTATTGGCTGTAGGTTTAAAGATACGAGACATGTTATATTTGACTATTTTACTATAACGTACAATATGTGTCAGTATGTTTTGAAGTCTAATCCGTACCTACTCTCTGCCTTTTTACATGACGCTTATAGTGGGCTGAAGAATCATCAATTTCCAATGTCCAGCAATAGTCTGCAAGCATTCTTGTGCCCTATTTGCTCTGCTACCATTTTTCCATGGTTGAAATATCTTGGTGAAACCTTTCACCATCTTCGTCACTTACCGTATCACAGTTCGCTGGAAAAGTCTAAATAAGAGTCAAAAAAGTGGATTTTAAGTGACATGTTACATCCCATGTTCTTGTAAGCCTTAGTGAGGTTTTCCACCAATTCTTCATAGTTACCTTCCTTTCTATTTCCGAGAAATCCCTTCGCCACTAACTTGAATGCTTCTCAAGCAGCTTTCTCTTTCTCATGAAGGTCTGATTCAAAGTTACTATCTTTAAGAAGCTCTCGAATCTGAGGACCATTGAAAACTCCCTCTCCTATCTTCGTGTTGCCCAGTGAGGAGAATTCTAATGTTAAATACTTGAATACCTGACCGGACTTGTCCATAGCTTTTAAAAGTTATTCATGAGCCCAGTTTTATGTATAGTGCTGGTAGTAAAATTCTGTTTGGTTCAATAAGAGGGGGATGTTGAATATTTTTAATCCAAGACTCCAATGATTGACGTGGCCAGTCTCTCCTAATGTAGTGGGAACCTCTTGTACGGCTGTCTCATTTACATAGAATGCAGCGGAACTTGGTGTATCTGCCCTGTTTGGCTAAGAAAATCACCTACCTTTCACCTCAAAATCTAAACTTGGACATCACAACCACCTTCTATGACTGCTGGAACAATAATGAAGGTCAGTGAGACTGTGAGTGTGGTAAGAAACACATTGCCACAAGCCTGTTGGAACCTGTTGTGACACGTAGGTATATTGAAAAGTAGAGCTAGCAAACAATTTTAACCATGATATTAATTATCGGTGGCCTAAAATTAGTTGGAAATTGCTACTCTGGTTTGAGAAGCATTTTGTTTGTTGACCAGTGTAATCAGAGAACTGATTAGGAGAAAATAAACATAGAACTATAGAACATTCACTGGGAAACAATGTAGAGCACCTTAGACCACACTTAAGCTTGGAAAAAATGAATACAAACGCATTTTAGGTCTGTAAATAATTTATAACCTTGACAAAACTACAAGAAGAAAAAATGTAAAGGCAGCGTAGAGAAATATTATGAAGAAAGGATTACCGAACAGTTTGAAAGTGTGACAGCGTCAGACTGAAGGAAAGATCATCTTTTGTAAAGAATGATTGAGATAGAGCATACCTGGGGTATACCTGCAGGGTGTTCCGGGGGTCAGCGCCCCCGCAGCCCGGTCCTTGACCAGGTTTCGTATCAGACAAAAGAGACACAAAAGGAATAAACAGCTGCTCAGATAAATATACAGTGTACCCGTGAATCTCATCAACCCTTTCCTGTATTTAAAACTATAGTTATTCTCTATAAAATGTAATTTTTGTTAATATTTCCCATAAGACATAATGTAAATTCAGTTTCTATTTTTAAATTTAGTAATATATACAGGAGAAGGGGTTACTAACCCCTTGCCCCCGGCATTTTAGTTGTCTCTTACAACACGTATAGCTAATGGAGGAAGAATTCTGTTTCCCTTCCTCATGGAGATAAGAGGAAATAAACAAGAACAAGAATTAGCAAGAATATATGCTTCTACATCCAAGTATAGTGTGACCTAAGTGTAAGAAGAAGTAGCAAGACGTACCTGAAATCTTGCATGTTTATGAGACAGAGAGAGGACACCAGCAATCCTACCATCATATAAAACAAGTACAGGCTTCTGTTTTACACTCACTTGGCAGGACGGTAGTACCTCCCTAGGCGGTTGCTGTCTACCAACCTACTACCTAGAGTGGTTATTCTGTATATATATATATATATATATATATATATATATATATATATATATATATATATATATATATATATATATATATATATATATTATATATATATATATACGTATATATACATACATATACTATATAAGACGTGTCCAAAAAAACAAAGTTGTGAAATTGTTCTGTCCACAAGTTTTAGTTTGTTACATTCTTCTTAAGTAACATTCAGACCAATTTTCAGGAAATTTCTTTCAATTTTAGGGGTCGCACAAAAAGTCGTCTCTCGCCGACGGAAGATAAACTGCAGAAATTTTCATTTTTGTTCTTCTTCCGCATACCATAGTTCCAATTTTCTCTGAAAGAAGAATGACTGAATCAATAACCAGTTTTCAGCGCTTTGCCGAGCAGGAAACGAGCGAGCGATTATATGTGCATTGAAGAGGAGGTTCCACTTGATTTAAATAAAGCAACTTGTTTGTCATGAATTCTTGGATGAGAAATCGTCGGTTTTGATCGACCTTCACCAACCACTGGACTATGTATTCAACTGAAAAATCACCGAAAATGGGTGTTTTCCCCAGCTAATTTCTCCCACTAAAAGTTGAAAAAACGTTAATGTAAATTCTTAATCGTATTCTTCCATCTTTTCTCTTTCGAATTCAGTAAATAAAACATAGTGTCACAACAGAAAATCTCACTCAGTTAGCTTCTCAAGTTGAACAAACATCGAAATTTGGCAAACATCCCCTCAAATACCGCGGTTTTCTAGGGGGTTCCCATGGAATTTCAGGGAAACCAATGGTTAATAACATAATTGATTTCATGAGACTATCAGATATAGGGAAAAAGCTTATTAGCCTCTCAAAAATATCTGGTCGTGTCGGGTCGCTCACTTGTCACATCAACTGTCAGTACGACGTTGCTCCGCTCGCTCGTCATAATGCTTCCTCGTGCCTACTTGAACGACGAAATAAGGTGGGACTTCAATCTGTTCCTCTAAAATTCAGCGGTTACCCTCTTTCGTTAGTCTCTCCTTGGTCGGAGCAGGGAAGTGGCGACGGTGATCCGCTACAACGCGAAGAAGGTACTGTTTCTGCCCCTCGTCCTTGGTCAGCGTTGCTTCGAAGGTTTGAACTAGGGAAACAGCTCTTTCTGCTGCATCGTTCACGACCTTCAAAGAGTACGCAGACTTCTTCATTTCCAGGAACATCGTGTTCGTCTCTCATGTTTTAGGGTCCTCACAAAAGGGAATTTTTTTCCCTTTCCCCTTTCCCTCCTCACAATACAGTAAACATCTTCAGCGTCCCTTGCCAAAAACCCCTCCAGTCCAAATCCGTTCGGGGACACCTTGCAAGCAACGGGGGCCCCGGGTTTTCTTTCCTGTTCGGGGTTGGTCAAATCTTGCGCTTTGTCGAAAATTTACTTTCTCCCCAAAAGAACGCCAATTAAACCAAGTGCTCCGCCAGATACCAGAGAGGGCGTGATCTCTTTCCAGATACCCAAGGGTTTGGAGAAATCAAAAACCAACTAGTCAAGGCGACGAAAAGGAGAGTGGTTCTGCTTCAGGTGAAAAAACAGTGACATGCAAGTACGTCACCGAGCTCGGAAGCGGGGATTGAAAAAAAAAATCGAGGGGACACTTACGAAACCCCATTTCGATACTTTGTGTTTCGGGGTGAGGGGTGCCATTATATACAATACAAAGATAATTTTTGCGTAACCTTCAAATTTGCATGAAATGTCCAAATTTTTTGGGACACAATACAGGCCCGGGGGGTAAATATTATATTAGGCCTGATCCACCAGGGGCCTGGTCAAAACCGGGCCGCGGGGCGTTAAACCCCGGAACTCTCTCCGGTAAAACCCCCGGTATAATAATATATATAATATAATATTATATATATATATAATATATATATATATATAAATAATTTTTTAAAATATTAAAAGGAGAGGGTTGGGAGACGCAACCCCCCAGGGGGGTATACCGTCCTGCCAAAAAGAGTGTAAAAAAAGCCTGTGATTTTTTTAATGATGGTAGGATTTCTGATGTCTTTTTTCTTCTCATAAAATTTCAAGATTCAGGTATGTCTTGCTACTTCTACTTACACTTAGGGCCATCACATACAGTACACATTTTTTTATACACACTCATCTGAGTTTTCTTTTTATTTTATCTTAAAGTTTTTTTGTCTTTTAAATTTCCTTTATATCCATGGGAAGTGGAATAAGAATCTTTTCCTCCGTAAGCCCTGCGTGTTGTAAAAATAACTAAAAGCCGGAACAATGGCTATAACCCCCTTTTTCCCGTAAAGATTACTAAAAAAATAAGAAGAAGAAAATTTTCAAAGTGGGAAGTCTGAATGTGCGTGGGTGTTTGCAAGTAAGAAGAGATGATTGGGATGTTATGAAGAGAAGAAGCGGGTTTTGGCTTTATTTAACAAAACTGAAGGGGGGGGGAGAGTTTCAGTGGAGAGGAATAAATGGGATTAGTCAGGGGTTTCAAATAGAGTTAGAGCTAAAGGAGTAGCAATAATGTTGAAGGATAAGCTATGGCAGGAAAAGGGGGACTATAAATGTATTAATTCAAGGATTATGTGGAGTAAAATAAAGTTTGGGATGTGAAAAGTGGGTTATAATAAGCGTGTATGCACCTGGAGAAGAGAGAAGTGAAAGAGGAGAGAGAGAGATTTTGGGGAAATGTTGAGTGAATGCTTGGGGAGTTTTGAATAAAGTGTGAGAGTAATGGGGGTTTGGGGGATTTCAATGCTAAAGTGGGTAAAATGTTATGGAGGGAGAGTAGGAAAATTTTGGGGGTTGCCAGGGGTAAATGTAAATGGGGAGCCTTTAATTGAGCTAGGTGTAGAAAGAAATTTGGTAATAAGTAATACATATTTATGAAAAGAGGATAAATAAATATAAAAGGTATGATGTAGCACGTAATGAAAAGTTTTATTAGATTTGTATTGGTGGATAAAAGGTTGATGGTAGGCTCCAGGATGTACAAGTTTATAGAGGGGCAACTGAATTTTCGGATCATTATTTAGTTGTAGCTACAGTTAGAGTAAAAGGGAGATGGGAAAAGAGGAAGGTGGCAACAACAATTTAAAAGGGAGGTGAAAGTGTATAAACTAAGGGAGGAGGAAGTTCGGGTGAAGATATAAGCGACTATTGGCAGAAAGGTGGGCTAGTGCAAAGATGATAGTGGGGGGGTTGAAGAGGGTTGGAATAGTTTTAAAATGCAGTATTAAATGTGGGGGCAGAAGTTTGGGTTATAGGAGGGTGGGGGCAGGAGGAAAGAGGGTATTGGTGGAATGAAGTAAAGGGTGTGATAAAAAAGAAAAAGGGAGCTTAATGAGAGGTTTTTACAAAGCAGAAGTGTTAAAGAAGAGCCGAGTACATGGAGAGAAAAGAAAGGTAAAGGGAGTGGGGAGAGAGTGCAAAAGGAGAGCAGAAAGATAGAGTGGGAGGGCACTGTCAAGAAATTTTAATGAAATAAGAAAAGTTTTTTGATGAGTTAAACAAGTTAAGAAAGCCTAGGGAAAATATGGGTTTGTCAGTTAAAAACAGAGTAGGGGAGTTAGTAGATGGGGAAAATGGAGGTATTGGGTTAGATGGCGAGAATATTTTGAGGAACTTTAAATGTTAAGGAAGAAACAGAGGCAGTAATTTCATGCACTGGTCAGGAGGTATAAACCCTCTTTAAAGGGGTGAAGAAGACAGAATGAAGTGTGGGGGAGGGACGTGAGGCAATTTACGTAAAATGAAAGGGGGTAAAGCAGCTGGAACTGATGGGGTCATGACAGAAATGTTAAAAGCAGGGGGGATATAGTGTTGGAGTGGTTGGTACTTTTGTTTTAATAAATGTATGAAAGAGGGGAAGGTACCTAGGGATTGGCGGAGAGCATGTATAGTCCCTTTATATAAAGGGAAAGGGGACAAAAGAGACTGTAAAAATTATAGAGGAATAAGCTTACTGAGTATACCAGGAAAAGTGTACGGTAGGGTTATAATTGAAAGAATTAGAGGTAAGACAGAATGTAGGATTGCGGATGAGCAAGGAGGTTTCAGAGTGGGTAGGGGATGTGTAGATCAGGTGTTTACATTGAAGCATATATGTGAACAGTATTTAGATAAAGATAGGGAAGTTTTTATTGCATTTATAGATTTAGAAAAGGCATATGATAGAGTGGATAGAGGAGCAATGTGGCAGATGTTGCAAGTAAAATGGAATAGGTGGTAAGTTATTAAATGCTGTAAAGAGTTTTTATGAGGATAGTGAGGCTCAGGTTAGGGTGTGTAGAAGAGAGGGAGAATACTTCCCGGTAAAAGTAGGTCTTAGACAGGGATGTGTAATGTCACCATGGTTGTTTAAAATATTTATAGATGGGGTAGTAAAGGAAGTAAATGCTAGGGTGTTTGGGAGAGGGGTGGGATTAAATTATGGGGAATCAAATTCAAAATGGGAATTGACACAGTTACTTTTTGCTGATGATACTGTGCTTATGGGAGATTCTAAAGAAAAATTGCAAAGGTTAGTGGATGAGTTTGGGAATGTGTGTAAAGGTAGAAAGTTGAAAGTGAACATAGAAAAGAGTAAGGTGATGAGGGTGTCAAATTATTTAGATAAAGAAAAATTGGATATCAAATTGGGGAGGAGGAGTATGGAAGAAGTGAATGTTTTCAGATACTTGGGAGTTGACGCGTCGGCGAATGGATTTATGAAGGATGAGGTTAATCATAGAATTGATGAGGGAAAAAAGGTGATTGGTGCGTTGAGGTATATGTGGAGTCAAAAAACGTTATCTATGGAGGCAAAGAAGGGAATGTATGAAAGTATAGTAGTACCAACACTCTTATATGGGTGTGAAGCTTGGGTGGTAAATGCAGCATCGAGGAGACGGTTGGAGGCAGTGGAGATGTCCTGTTTAAGGGCAATGTGTGGTGTAAATATTATGCAGAAAATTCGGAGTGTGGAAATTAGGAGAAGGTGTGGAGTTAATAAAAGCATTAGTCAGAGGCAGAAGAGGGGTTGTTGAGGTGGTTTGGGCATTTAGAGAGAATGGATCAAAGTAGAATGACATGGAAAGCATATAAATCTATAGGGGAAGGAAGGCGGGGTAGGGGTCGCCCTCGAAAGGTTGGAGAGAGGGGGTAAAGAGGTTTTGTGGGCAAGGGGCTTGGACTTCCAGCAAGCGTGCGTGAGCGTGTTAGATAGGAGTGAATGGAGACGAATGGTACTTGGGACCTGACGATCTGTTGGAGTGTGAGCAGGGTAATATTTAGTGAAGGGATTCAGGGAAACCGGTTATTTTCATATAGTCGGACTTGAGTCCTGGAAATGGAAAGTACAATGCCTGCACTTTAAAGGAGGGGTTTGGGATATTGGCAGTTTGGAGGGATATGTTGTGTATCTTTATATGTGTATGCTTCTAGACTGTTGTATTCTGAGCACCTCTGCAAAAACAGTGATAATGTGCGAGTGTGGTGAAAGTGTTGAATGATGATGAAAGTATTTTCTTTTTGGGGATTTTCTTTCTTTTTTTGGGTCACCCTGCCTCGGTGGGAGACGGCCGACTTGTTGAAAAAAAAAAAAAAAAAATATAATATATATATATATATATATATATATATATATAATATATATATATATATATATATAATATATATATATATATGCAATAAGGTCACAGTAAACAGGTGATTTCAGAATATGCAAAACAACCACTCTGAAAGAATAGAGAAATTCCAAGTGCTTTCGTGACTACTCACATTATCAAAGAACTATAGTTCCTTGATAATGTGAGTAGTCAAGAAAGCGCTTGGAATTTCTCTGTTCTTTCAGAGTGGTTGTTTTGGCATATATATATAAAATATATATATATATATATATATATATATATATTATATATATATATATATATATATATATATATATATATATATATATATATATTATTTATTTTTTATATAACACTGGCCGATTCCCACCAAGGCAGGGTGGCCCGAAAAAGAAAAACTTTCACCATCATTCACTCCATCACTGTCTTGCAGAAGGGTGCTTTACACTACAGTTTTTAAACTGCAACATTAACACCACCCTCCTTCAGAGTGCAGGCACTGTACTTCCCATCTCCAGGACTCAAGTCCGGCCTGCCGTTTCCCTGAACCCCTTCATAAATGTTACTTTGCTCACACTCCAACAGCACGTCAAGTATTAAAAACCATTTGTCTCCATTCACTCCTATCAAACACGCTCACGCATGCCTGTGGAAGTCCAAGCCCCTCGCACACAAAACCTCCTTTACCCCCTCCCTCCAACCTTTCCTAGGCCGACCCCTACCCCGCCTTCCTTCCACTACAGACTGATACACTCTTGAAGTTATTCTGTTTCGCTCCATTCTCTCCACATGTCCGAACCACCTCAACAACCCTTCCTCAGCCCTCTGGACAACAGTTTTGGCAATCCCGCACCTCCTCCTAACTTCCAAACTATGAATTCTCTGCATTATATTCACACCACACATTGCTCTCAGACATGGACATCTCCACTGCCTCCAGCTTCTCCTCGCTGCAACATTCATCACCCATGCTTCACACCCATATAAGAGCGTTGGTAAAACTATACTCTCATACATTCCCCTCTTTGCCTCCAAGGACAAGTTTCTTTGTCTCCACAGACTCCTAAGTGCACCACTCACCCTTTTCCCCTCATCAATTCTATGATTCACCTCATCTTTCATAGACCCATCCGCTGACACATCCACTCCCAAATATCTGAATACATTCACCTCCTCCATACTCTCTCCCTCCAATCTGATATCCAATCTTTCATCACCTAATCTTTTTGTTATCCTCATAACCTTACTCTTTCCTGTATTCACTTTCAATTTTCTTCTTTTGCACACCCTACCAAATTCATCCACCAATCTCTGCAACTTCTCTTCAGAATCTCCCAAGAGCACAGTGTCATCAGCAAAGAGTAACTGTGACAACTCTCACTTAATGTGTGATTCTTTATCTTTTAACTCCACGCCTCTTGCCAAGACCCTCGCATTTACTTCTCTTACAACCCCATCTATAAATATATTAAACAACCACGGTGACATCACACATCCTTGTCTAAGGCCTACTTTTACTGGGAAATAATTTCCCTCTTTCCTACATACTCTAACTTGAGCCTCACTATCCTCGTAAAAACTCTTCACTGCTTTCAGTAACCTACCTCCTACACCATACACCTGCAACATCTGCCACATTGCCCCCCTATCCACCCTGTCATACGCCTTTTCCAAATCCATAAATGCCACAAAGACCTCTTTAGCCTTATCTAAATACTGTTCACTTATATGTTTCACTGCAAACACCTGCTCCACACACCCCCTACCTTTCCTAAAGCCTCCTTGTTCATCTGCTATCCTATTCTCCGTCTTACTCTTAAATCTTTCAATAATAACTCTACCATACACTTTGCCAGGTATACTCAACAGACTTATCCCCCTATAATTTTTGCACTCTCTTTTATCCCCTTTGCCTTTATACAAAGGAACTATGCATGCTCTCTGCCAATCCCTAGGTACCTTACCGTCTTCCATACATTTATTAAATAATTGCACCAACCACTCCAAAACTATATCCCCACCTGCTTTTAACATTTCTATCTTTATCCCATCAATCCCGGCTGCCTTACCCCCTTTCATTTTACCTACTGCCTCACGAACTTCCCCCACACTCACAACTGGCTCTTCCTCACTCCTACAAGATGTTGTTCCTCCTTGCCCTATAGACGAAATCACAGCTTCCCTGTCTTCATCAACGTTTAACAATTCCTCAAAATATTCCCTCCATCTTCCCAATACCTCTAACTCTCCATTTAATAACTCTCCTCTCCTATTTTTAACTGACAAATCCACTTGTTCTCTAGACTTTCTTAACTTGTTAATCTCACTCCAAAACTTTTTCTTATTATCAACAAAATTTGTTGATAACATCTCACCCACTCTCTCATTTGCTCTCTTTTTACATTGCTTCACCACTCTCTTAACCTCTCTCTTTTTCTCCATATACTCTTCCCTCCTTGCATCACTTCTACTTTGTAAAAACTTCTCATATGCTAACTTTTTCTCTCTTACTACTCTCTTCACATCATCATTCCACCAATCTCTCCTCTTCCCTCCCGCACCCATTATCCTGTAACCACAAACTTCTGCTGAACACTCTAACACTACATTTTAAACCTACCCCATATCTCTTCGACCCCATTGCCTATGCTCTCATTAGCCCATCTATCCTCCAATAGCTGTTTATATCTTACCCTAACTGCCTCCTCTTTTAGTTTATAAACCTTCACCTCTCTCTTCCCTGATGCTTCTGTTCTCCTTGTATCCATCTACCTTTTACTCTCAGTGTAGCTTACAATAGAAAGTGATCTGATATATCGTGGCCCCTCTATGAACATGTACATCCTGAAGTCTACTCAAACAGTCTTTTATCTACCAATACATAATCCAACAAACTACTGTCATTTCGCCTACATATATCTTGTATACTATTATCCTCTTTTCTTAAAATATGTATTACCTTTAACCAAACCCCTTTCTATACAAAGTTCAATCAAAGGGCTCCCATTATCATTTACACCTGGCACCCCAAACTTACCTACCACACCCTCTCTAAAAGTTTCTCCTACTTTAGCATTCAGGTCCCCTACCACAATTACTCTCTCACTTGGTTCAAAGGCTCCTATACATTCACTTAACATCTCCCAAAATCTCTCTCTCTCCTCTGCATTCCTCTCTTCTCCAGGTGCATGCACGCTTATTATGACCCACTTCTCGCATCCAACCTTTACTTTAATCCACATAATTCTTGCATTTACACATTCATATTCTCTTTTCTCCTTCCATAACTGATCATTCAACATTACTGCTATATATATAAATATATAATATATATATATATATATATTATATATATATATATATATATATATATATATATATATATATATATATATAATATATTATATATATATTATATATATATATATATATATATATATTATATATATTTTAATATATATTATATATTGTATATATATATAATATATATATATATATATATATATATTATATATATATATATGTTATATATATATATGTATATATATATACACTGATCTCTGGCTGAAGGAGACTCGAACCTACGAACCTTGAAACAAGGTACGCAGTGCTTTACCAATCTGCCCACACTGGATCAATACCTTGGAGCCCAGCTTGCGCTAGACTTTGATCCAAGGCAGCCAGCTTTCAGGGAGAAGGCTTACAGCTTTTCATCTCATCCCCTGCATGCATCAGCCTCACTAGAGATTATCGATGCAGTCTGGCTGAAGTCTCCTTCAGCCAGAGATCAGTGTTTGTGTATATTTCGCCTGCTCTTGCGAATTCCTTGCATTGTTAATATCTCTAGTAAAGCTGATGCATGCAGGGGATGAGATGAAAAGCTGTAAGCCTTCTCCCTGAAAGCTGGCTGCCTTGGATCAAAATCTAGCGCAAGCCGGACTCCAAGGTATTGGTCCAGTGTGGGTAGATTGGTAAAGCACTGCGTACCTTGTTCCAAGGTTCGTAGGTTCGAGTCTCCTTCAGCCAGAGATCAGTGTTTGTGTATATTTCGCCTGCTCTTGCGAATTCCTTGCATATATATATATATATATATATATATATATATATATATATATATATTTATATATATATATATATATATAGATAGATAGATAGATAGATAGATAGATATCGTGCCGAATATGTAAGACTTGCGATCTTGGCTTAAATAGCAACGCTCATCTTGCCATATAGGACAAGCGAAAATTAAGCTACAGTGAATTGCGCTTGTTATAATAAGGTTAGGTAAGTTTTCAAAGATTCTTTTGGTGCAAAATCATAAATTTTTACATTAACTTTAATGAAAAAATATATCTTTAAGCGTATAAGAGAAAATTTTTGAAAGGACTTAATTTTAAATGAGTTCTCGCTATTTGACCAGTTTTACCTATTCAGCACGACATAAGATCACAGTAAACAGGTGATATCAGAACATGGAAAACAACCACTGTGAAAGAGAAGCTAAATTCCAAGCGCTTTCGTGACGTCTCACATTATCAGCTATGTGATACAGTTCCTTGATAATGCGAAAAGTCACGAAAGAAAATCCCCAAAACGAAAATACTTTCATCATCAATCAACACTTTCACCTCACTCATACATAATCACTGTTTTTGCAGAGGTGCCCAGAATACAACAGTTTAGAAGAATATATAAGATTACAATATAAAAAGTGACCTGAAATAATTACAATATCAGGGCCTCAGTTATATATATACCGTCCTATTACACATCCCACCAAACTGCCAATATCCTAAACCTCTCCTTTAATGTGCACGTTTAGAACTCCCTGTTGAAATGAACCTTGACTCACAAAAGGTTCAAACACTGACGATGATAAAGAAATGCGCAAAATTTTGAAAGCCCAGAATGAAACAATGTTTAACAATCTTCTAAACGAAATCGGTGTGGAGACTCCGGATTTTTTTTATTATCTCTGAGTGTCGGATAAGTCACAGATTCCCGTGGAATTTGTACATTGCTATAACGACATACTGGAGTAAGAGATATGGGTTAAAATGTAAAATAAACCCAGTGAAAACCATGTGCTCTTTGAGCACAATAAGAGAACAGTGAATCAGCATCCGTGGTCCCAAACTATTTAGAATCTTACCTGAAGATATCAGAAACGGTATTGAGACAAGTGTAGAAGTCTTCAAGAGGAAACTCGACAAGTGTTTCCACCAAGTGCGGGATTAATTAGGCTGTGATGGATATGTGGGCCACAGACCGAGAGCAGCAACAGCCTGGTTGACCAGACAGACACCTTACAATCCTGGTCAAGGAACAGGCTACGGGAGTAGGAGAACTCTCGAAACTAAGTGAAAGGTATATCACAGGTTCGTCATATCAGACCTCATCACCTTCTTTTCCTCCCAAGACTATGTATAACCCGTGCGGGCTTAGCGCTTTCTTGTAAATGTAATAATAATATTTAATCTCTCTTGCCCTGGCAGTGACACAGCGGACCTGGAGGTGGTGGTGGTGGAGGGTCGTGACCTGGTGGGACCTGACCCACACGTCGCTGTAGACTCCTACGTCAGGGTCTTCCTACTCCCAGATAAGTCAACCAACATGCAGACCAGTTGTGAATGATACTGAGACCAGGGTGAGTAACATGAGACAAGGTGGAGTACTGAGACCAAGGTGAGTAACGCTGCTCCCAGACTAAGGTGAATACCTCTACTCACAAACCAGGGTGAAAACTGTTACTCACAGACCAGGGTGAACACTATTATTCACAGACCAGGATGATACTACAACTCACAGACCATGGTGAGTAATACTACTACTCACAGACCAGGGTGAATACTATTATTCACAGATCAGAGTGAATACCACAACTCATAGACCAGGGTGAGTACTACTACTCACAGACCAAGGTGATGCTACTACTCACATACCAGGGTGTATACTACTACTATTCACAGACCAGGGTGAATACTACTACTCACAGTCCACGGTGAATACTACTATTCACAGACCAGGGTGAATACTACTACTCACAGACCAGGGTGAATACCATTACTCACAGATCAAGGTGAATAATACTACTCAGATCAGGGTGAATACTACTACTCACAGATCAGGGTGAATACCATTACTCACAGTTCAAGGTGAATAATACTACTCAGATCAGGGTGAATACCACTATTCACAGATCAAGGTGAATAATACTACTCAGATCAGGGTGAATACAATTACTCACAGATCAAGGTGAATAATACTACTCAGATCAGGGTGAATACCATTACTCACAGATCAAGGTGAATAATACTACTCAGATCAGGGTGAATACCATTACTCACAGATCAAGGTGAATAATACTACTCAGATCAGGGTGAATACCACTACTCACAGATCAGGGTGAATACCATTACTCAATGATCAAGGTGAATAATACTACTCAGATCAGGGTGAATACCACTACTCACAGATCAAGGTGAATAATACTACTCAGATCAGGGTGAATACAATTACTCACAGATCAAGGTGAATAATACTACTCAGATCAGGGTGAATACCATTACTCACAGATCAAGGTGAATAATACTACTCAGATCAGGGTGAATACCATTACTCACAGATCAAGGTGAATAATACTACTCAGATCAGGGTGAATACCACTACTCACAGATCAGGGAGAATACTACTACTCACAGACAAAGGTGAATACCACCAGTGTGACTTCTGTGACTTGATAATAGATTTTTATAGGAGTTTGCGAACCATGAAAGTCAAAGGCTTCAGGTTCTGATCACTAGAAGTCAGGTAACACTTGCTCATAGTCAGCTCACTAAAAGCCAGGTCATGCCTCCATGTATCTTGCGTATTCCACCTGATAAAGCCAGATTATATGTTATAAAGATGTTGATTGGTTGGTTATTTGCGATTAAAACCTATTGACTACTCGTGGGTCATAAAGGCGTCATGGAACCTGTTCAACACTAGCTAAGTACACTTTCATAATTAAAATACGGATTAAAGTAAACAGACATACGCTTCTCTGTGTATATATTCTTGTACGATCCTGGTTTGTTCTCTCTATAAAATGGTGGTTTTTTCCATCCGAAGATGTAAAACCGTGTTTCCATCCGAAGAAGTAAACACGGTCCAAGGGAGTAGCAGGCCCAGTTCTATAACCACATAGCTATGAAGGTCCTAAAAAGGATGGTTTTACACCTAGCATAGTGACCCAAGTGTCTCATCACATACCCAACACCTCTGACGGCACAAGTATTCTCATACTCCTCAAGGTTTTGTAGTCCATAATATTAGCATAAATCGTAATGGACGACTGTCAGTGAATAAAAGATAGACGGACGAGAACTCGAACCTTAGAGTGGAGGGAGTTTGATATAACGAACATCTGAAGAAACTATATCCACTGCTGTAACAGGTGACAATATATCCGAGAAAGATATCAAAAATATTGAAACACTGGAAGTGGATAATTGTTACTGAAGAAAAAACTTATAAAAACTTTATTCTCTTTATCAGTAATAAACGAATTTGAACATAAGAAATCACATCTATGAAAGTTTAAAGCATTACCAACAGAGTAGCATGGAGGAATATCCTCAAACAAAATTCACTAAACGTAATTTGAATATTTTCTTCTTAAAAACAAGTATTATATATATATATATATATATATATATATATATATATATATATATTATTAATATAATATTATATATATATATATATATATATTTTAATATATATATAATATATCGTGCCGAATAGGCAGAACTTGCTATCTTGGCTTAAATAGCAACGCTCATCTTGCCATATAGGACAAGCGAAAATTTGTGTATGCAATAATTTCGCAAAAATCATTCTGAACTTAACGAAAAAAATATATTTCACTGTGTTTAGTATTAAATTACTATAAACAAATCTAAAATATATTTAGTTGGGTTAGGCTAAAATAAATTGCTCTTGTTATAACAAGGTTAGGTAAGTTTTCTAAGTTTCTTTTGGTGCAAAATTAAAAGATTTGACATTAACATTAATGGAAAAAATATATCTTTAAACGTATAAGAGAAAATTTTGGAAAGGACTTAATTTCAAATGAGCTCTTGCTAATTGACCAGTTTTACATATTCGGCACGACATATATATATATATATATATATATATATATATATATATATATATATATATATATATATATATATATATATATATATATATATATGTAGGATGGGGTCCCACCTCTGGTGTAAATTGTGGGACCCATAGCCTCGGAGAAGTGGATAAAAAGGCTTCAAGGAAGAATATTTGGATTTCTTCCTGAAGCCATTTGAATATTCCACTTCCCCTACCACCCCATCTTTTAAACTATTTTTTTCCCAATAGGAATATTTTATCACATAATATGGCACAGAAGATTTAAGAGATACATTGTTGATATAAAGGTGGCATATACGGTACATGTTGTTACGTGTGTATCACCGATTATAAGGCGAAAATCTCATCCAGCTCCTCAGAGCTGGGGCGTGTGCCCAAAATACAGCATGCATTACCCCTTTGAACAGCCGCACTGAGCCGCTGGAACAGAAAACTAGCTGCCCTGGGATCCCTAGTTACCCTGATGAGTCTTTTTCCCAGCTCCTTAAGGAAATTAGATGCACTCTTTCCCCATGAGCCAAGGGTCTCTGAGCCTATGGGAACAAACATATAATGATGGGCAAGTTCTCCATATTTCTAGACTTTTGGGACTCCCTAAAGCTGGCAGCTGCCCCTCCTTCCTCCCTGGTGTATTGGAGATAGGTATCAGCCAAGGTAGATGCACATGTATAGTCCCACACCACCTCCCTTCCCATCTGTCCAGGCTTGAAGGGTGATACCATCTGGACGCTTCTGGCTGCCATCAGATCTGCATAGTTGGGGTGGCTCCCTTACTGCTGGGCATCCAGCTGTTGTGAGGCTCCTCTTGATAATGTTTATAACCTCCTCATGTCTTGCAATCTTTCCCTCAGATTTACGGCACACAAGACCATGGTACCCGAATCGGTCTGCTGCTTCACTGCCACAAATACACCTGCGTTCGGCGAGAATAGGGGCGGCAAGTCGAAGGGCAACACCGATGCGGATGGTCTGTGGGTCGAGGCGTGTGCCAAGGCTGGAGTTGGGAACAGCCCAAAAGAAAGTCCCCAGCATGAGGGGCTCTCACTGCCAGCAGGCGGCTCTATCCTCCCTGACACACTCTGAAGCATCGTTGAGGCTATATTTTCCACTATTGGACCATCCCAGTGCGATTGTTTGTAGTTGTTGGGGGAGCAGGTCTGGTTTCTGAGCCCGTTAGATTATCCCAGATCAATGCTCCGTCAATGAATTTTTGGTCCTGGCTCCAATCTTGTCCCTAAGATGTTCAGGAGAATCGCTGCTACAAGCTCTCTGGAAAGCAATACACGAGGACAGAAAAGCAGGTAACGCAATCTGTGATGACTTGCGGACACCAATGCCTCCTAGTCTGACTGGAAGTGTAGCTTGGTTCCACTGCCCGTCTTCTAGAGTAAGGTTAAGTACTTTCGTAAAAATACTGCCTCAGAATACTGTCATATTCGTGCAGTATAGGGTTATCATATGAAGGTGCACATCTTAGGAAATAAAGTCAACCTGGGCAGACTCAAGCACTTTGTGAGAAGGTACAAGGCATCGTGGGTGTCCAGATTGCCTATTCGTTGTTCCATTCACCTTAACTCTTCCAATTTCTTCCTGAGAATTGTGTCAATGGCATTGCTTCCCAGAGGTGCTCCTAGCAAGACACTATTTGTGGGGGCAATGACTGCTGCTCCTGGTAGTTTTGATCTCACTGCATTTATCACTTGTTGACTGACTGAGATGATTTCACATTTGGATGGATTCAGGATGAGACCCATTTCCTGTCCCCGTGTCATTACCTGTGTAAGGTCATGTAGGAGGGACTCCTTTGTACCTGCTAGTGTGCCATCATCTAGGAACCAGATGTTTAGCTCGCTGGTCAGTCTGACTGTGATTTCCCTAACTGCAATACAGAAGAGAAATGGTGCAAGAGGATCTCCTTGTTGGACACCCTCCGATGATGTGATTTCATGCTCTCCAAAGAGAAGCATTGACTCCTGCTATACCCAGCTGAAACAAAAGGGAAGAGACCAGGAAATGTTCTTGTACTGCTGCTAATACCACGTCTCTTTTCAGGAGATTGAACGCATTCTTGAAATCTAATTTTACCACTGCATTGTCCTCAGGCAGGTTGTTGATATATGCCCTTGTTGCATGAACCGCTGCTTCACTTCCTTGAGAGACCCCAAAGCCAAGCTGGTTTGGTTGAAGCATCATGGCTGCCTGTGCACGAATATATATAATATTATATATATATATGCCTGTGCACGAATATATAAAATATATATATATATATAATATATATAATATATATATATATATATATATATATAATATACTGTATATAAGAACATAACAACATAAGAAAGAAGGAACACTGCAGCAGGCCTACTGGCCCATGTGAGGCAGGTCCAAGTTTCCTACCGGCTTAAGCCAATGAAACCAACCTAATCAGGTCAGGTCACATTCTCTTAAGGAAGGAACACGGCAACTGACCCAGTATCACAGCTAGTCAGGTCCAACTCACACCCACCCACCCACTTATGTATTTATCTAACCTATTTTTAAAACTACGCAACGTTTTAGCCTCTATAACTGTACTTGGGAGTTTGTTCCACTCATCCACAACTCTATTACCAAACCAGTGATTTCCTATATCCTTCCTGAATCTGAATTTTTCCATCTTAAACCATTGCTGCGAGTTCTGTCTAGGCTAGATATTGTCAGCACGATATTTACATCCCCTTTATTTATTCCTGTCTTCCATTTATACTCCTTAATCATATCCGCTCTAATTCTACACCTTTCTAGAGAGCGCAGATTCAGGGCCCTCAGTCTTTCCTCATAGGGAAGGTTTCTGATACATGGGATCAACTTAGTCATCATCCTTTGTACGTTTTCCAGAGCATTTATATCCATTCTGTAATACGGTGACCAAAACTGTGCAGCATGATCTAAATGAGGCCCAACCAAGGATATATAGAGTTGAAGAACAATCTGAGGACTCCTATTATTTATGCTTCTTGACAAGAAGCCAAGGATTCTATTAGCTTTATTGCGAACACTTATGCACTGTCGTCTTGGTTTCAGATTACTGCTAACCAGAACTCCTAAATCTTTTTTCCCAATCCGTAATATTAAGATCTACATTATTTAGTTTATATGTGGCATGGTTATTGTCCTGTCCAACATTTAGAACTTTGCATTTGTCTATATTAAACTGCATCTGCCACTCCTCCGAGCACTGCATCAGTCTATTCAAAACTTCCTGGAGTGCTCTAATATCCTCGTCAGAATGAATTCGACGGCCTATTTTGGTGTCATCGGCAAACTTGCTTATGTCGCTGTTTATGCCCTCATCTATGTCGTTTATGTAGATTGTGAACAACAGGGAGCCCAACACTGACCCAAGTGGAAAACCGCTCATGACGCTTCCCCACTCTGATTTCTCCCCATTTATGCAAACTCTCTGCTGCCTATTTGTCAACCATGCCTCTATCTAGGAAAAAATTTCTCCTCTTATTCCATGTGCCTTAATTTTCCACAACAGTCTCTGATGTGGGACCCTGTTAAAAGACTTACTGAAGTCCATATACACAATATCATATGCATTACCATGATCTACCTCCTCAAATACCTTAGTGAAATAAGTTAATAAATTCGTAAGGCAGGAACACCCCTTTGTAAAACCATGCTGAGATTCGTTGATTAATTTATGCTTTTCAAGGTGGCTACGAACTGCCTCGGCAATTATTGATTCCATAAATTTTCCCACTGTGGAGGTTAGGCTTATTGGTCTATAGTTCGAAGCTAAGGACCTGTCACCTGCATTGAAAATAGGTATCACATTTGCTATTTTCCATTTATCTGGCACCATGCCAGTTTGTAGTGATATGTTGAAAAGATTAGCCAAAGGTTTGCTAAGCTCCTCTTTACATTCCCTTAGAACCCTTGCATACAGTTCATCAGGGCCTGGGGATTTGTTAGGTTTTAATTTATCTATTTGCTTAAGGACCATGCCACTTGTGACCCTAATCGTGCATAGTTTATTATCGTCCTGTTCTACATAATTTATTATTTCTGGAATATCGCTAGTATCTTCCTGAGTAAAAACTGAGAGGAAGTATGTGTTAAAAATTCTACACATTTCCTTATCACTGTTTGTGAGCTGACCCGAGTAACTTTTGAGTGGGCCTATCTTGTCCCTGATCTTACTTCTGTACACCTGAAAGAATCATTTTGGGTTAGTCTTCGATTCTCTTGCAACTTTAACCTCATAATCTCTTTTTGCTTTTCTTATTCCTTTTTTTATTTCTCTCTTTAACTGAATATATTGATTTCTTAACTGCCCCTCTCCTCTTTTGATTTGCCTATATATGCCTCTCTTTTGACCAATTAGATGTTTTAATCTATTGTTCATCCATTTAGGATCATTTTTGTTTGATCTGATTTTCCTATTTGGAACATAAATTGTCTGAGCAGCTAGAACTATGCCCTGGAACACGTTATATCGGCAATCATCACCACCTACCTGACCAATAGTCAGGTCATTCCAGTTCAACCCACCCAAGCAATTTTTCAATCCTATGAAATTAGCCAAGTAGAAGTCAAGGACAGAGTCTTGATTGCTATTATTAGGGGAATTCCATGATATATTAAATCTGAGAGATTTGTGATCAGTTTCCCCAAGCTCATCATTAACCTCAAGATTATTAATTAGTGTTTCCCTGCTGGCAAGAACCAAGTCAAGAAGGTTATTTCCTCTAGTTGGTTCTGTCACAAACTGTTTAAAAAACAATCCTGAATCGTATCAAGAAAGTCACTTGACTCTAAATTTCCAGTCAATCTGTCTATAGTTGAAATTTCCCATTAGCACAACATTTTCGTATGTAGATGCCTTACGAATTTCGTCCCAAAGAAGTTTCCTGCACTCCCTATGAAGATTTGGGGCCCTGTAAATGACACCCATAATTAGTTTTTCACGGCCCTCGAGAAGCTGTAACCAAACACATTCAGTGGCTGACGCTTCTAATTTTATATCTTGTGTAATACAACAATTTAAATTGTCTCTGACATACATCGCTACTCCACCACCCTTCCTGTTGACCCTGTCAGTGTGGAATAATTTATAGCCTTGTATGTGACATTCAGAAGGCATCTCTTTATCTTTCAGATTGAGCCAGGTCTCTGTTATAGCAATAATATCTATGTTTCCTGCACTTGCAATTAATCTTAGCTCATCTATCTTATTTCTTACACTCCTGCTATTAGTATAGTAAACCTTAAGGGAGCTAGTCCCTTGATGCCCTTTGCTGTCCCCCTTTGTTTGCTGACCTGATCTATTCTCTTTATTTATAACTTCAAGATGAATGTCTTTTATACATTTACTGTTTTCAACCCTAGTGTTGCAACCTGCCTGTTTCCCACACACACCCATACTTCTATCTTCTATCAGTTTAAAATCGTAGGCACTTCAGCAATGGCCCTTTCAATTGAGTTTGCAAGTGCTACCACCCCAGAGAGATGTACCCCATCCCTTGCATGCATATAATTTTTGCCATAAAAGTTATCCCAGTTGTCAATGAATGGGACTGCAAGTTCCTTGCATTATCTGTCTAGCCAGCAGTTTACACCAATTGCCCTAGACAAAAATTCATTGCTAACTTCCCTTATAGGGAAGATGCTACATATGATTGGGACCCCTCCCTTAGACTTAATTAAATCTTTAGCTGACCTGTACTTATCTAGCAGCTCTTCTCTCCTACGCTCCCAGTATCATTTCCACCAGCACTGAGACAGATAATGGGCTTGTTCCCATTATCTGACATGATATTATCCAACCTGTTGACTATGTCACCAACATCAGCTCCAGGGAAGCACACTCTATCTCTCAAATATATATATATATATATAATATATATATATATATATAATTATATAATATATATATATATATACATATATATATAATATATATATATTATATATATATATAATATATATATATATATATATATATATATATATATATGATGTAAGATATATCTTGCATATGTATGCAAGATATACATTACATGTTTCATATAATGTGTAATGTTTCCCTTATGTTATATATGAAATACGTAAAGTTTTACCTGTGTTGTATATGAAATGTATATGCATAGATCTCAGGTAAGTCTTGCTACTTATACTTACACTTAGGTCAACACTATACATACATTACAAGCATATACATACATGTACAAGCATATACTTTAAAATGTACAAGCAAAATAATACTTAAAAAGCATATACATTCACTCTTTTCTGGGTTTTTTTTCTATTTTTCTTATTTAGTTCGGGAAAAGTGGAAAAAAATGTTTATCCCTGGGTAGGGTCAGTAAACGGGTATGTTAGTCACGGGGTAAGTCAGTCACTGGAAATGTTACCCCACTGGGAAAGTCATTTCACGGGGTAAGTAAATTCATTCGGAAATGGTCAGTTACGGGGTATTTTTAGTCACTGGGTATGGTTAGTAAACTGGGTATATAAATTAAACTATACTTTTTAGTCACCGGGTTTTGGCATTTAAACCGGTATGCCCATTTCACGGGGGTAAGTCATTTTCACGGGTATGTTAATCATTGGGTATGTCCCGGTCCCTGATAATCATCACGGGATGAAAAAATCTTTGGGGTATGTACATCACGAGTATATATTTCCACTGGGAAAGAAACGGGTCACGGGGAAATATCAGTCACTGAGAAAAATTTTTAGCCCATTTTGGGTAGGGCCCAGCCGTGGGTATATAAAATTTGGGGTTTAGCCCTTTCCCCTGAGAAACTGCCCAGTGATTTGGGTATTTTTAGCCCACGGGGAAATTTTTCCGCCACTGGGTATTTTTCCCCGGGGAAAAGGGTTTTATAAACGGGGTATGTCAGTAAATGGTAATCATTCTTTCCCGAATGGTAAATTACTGGGTTTTTTTTAGTCACTGGTATGGTTAGCACTGGGTATATCAGTCACTGATACTTATCCCCGGGGGGTTATGGCCATTCACGGGGTATGCCCAGCACGGGGTTTAAGGGTCTTAAAGGGGAAAAATGGCATTTCCACGGGGTATATCACCCACTGGGAAATTCATCACTGGGTAGGGTCAGTCACTGGGTATATCATCACGGGGGTTAATCATCACGGGGAAGGGTCATTATTGGGAAATGATCATTCACGGGTTTTATGTTATCACTGGGTTTTACACCCACTGGGTATATCAGCCCGGGTGGGTAAAATCTTTCCACGGAAAATGGTAAAGTCACGGGGAAATATCATCACGGTATGGTCATCATTTGGTAAAACAGTCCACTGGGTGGGGTTCCAGTCCCTGGTTAAAAATCAGTCACGGGGGTATATCAGAAACTGGGTATGGTCAGCCCACTTGGGAAAATCAGCCCACAGGGTAATCAGTCAAGGGGTTTGGTAAATCACGGGGTAGTTGTAAACTGAGAGGGTCAGTAAAACTGGGTATGTTAGTCATTGAGCATGGTCGAAATTTGGGAAATATCAGTAAACTGGGTTTTGTCAGTCCGGGGTATGGTCATCCCTGGGTATATCATCACTGGGAAATATCAGTCACTGAAAAACCCCTTTCTTTGGGGTAAGATCATTCACTGGGAAAATTAGTCACTGGGTATATAAAGGCACGGGGTATATCACACGGGATATATCAGTAAATGGATTTTTTGGTCATCACGGGGTTTATATCATAAAGGGGTTTAAGTCTTTTTTCATTGGTATGATCATCCCCCGGGTATTAGTCACGGGGTATATCACCCTTTGGGGTATTACATCAGGGGGTTTATATCAGTCACGGGAATTTGGTCAGTCACTTTTTATATCAGTCACGGGGTATATCAGTCATTGGGAAATTTTAAAGTCACGGGTATGGTCAGTCACTGGGTATACATAAACTGGGTTTTGGTTTCAGTCGCTGGTTATTCAGTAAAAGGGTATACATCACGGGTTATGGTCAGTCACTGGGTATATCACCACGGGTATATCATCAAGGGTAGGGCACCCAATTTGGGTATTTTAGTCACTAAAAGTATGGTCGTCACTGGGTATTTTTAGTCACTGAGCATGGTCAGTACGGGGTATATAGTCACGGGTTTATGTCAGCCCACGGGGTATGGTCATCACTGGGTATATCAGTCACTGTGTATATAAAGTCACTGGTTTAAGTCAATCTTTGGGGTAATCATCACGGGTTATTTTAGTCACGGGTTAATCAGTCACGGGTTTAATTTTCAGCCCACTGGGTATATCATCACGGAATGGTCAGCCCCCACGGGTATATCAGTCAATGGTAAAACCAGCCCACGGGGTATGGCCCACCCACGGGGTATATAAATACTGGGATGGTCAGTCGCGGGTTATATCATTCACGGGGTATATCGGTCACTAGGTTTTGGTCAGTCACTGGGTATGGTCAGTCACGGGGTAATCGGGCACGGGTTTGGGGCTTTTCACGGGGTTTGGTCAGTCACGGGGTAGTTATTTCCACTGGGGTAACCCATCACGGGGTTATATCAGCCCATTTGGGTAAATCATCACGGGGTTTTGGCCCGTCACTGGGTAAATAAGTCACGGGGTAAAACAGTCACTGGGTATGGTTATTCACTGGGTAATATCAAAACGGGGGTTAGGGGTCATCCCTGGGAAAATTTTCAGCCCACTGGGTATATCAGCCCACTGGGTATACCCAAGCCACTGGTTTTGGCCCAGTCACCGGTATGTTAGTCACTGAGTATGGTCAGTCATTTGGAATTTTTAGCCCAACTGTTTTTAAATCATCCGGGATATTCATCACGGGGGTTGGTCAGTCACGGGATTATCATTTTACTGGGTATTTTCAGCCACTGTGTATGGTTAGTCACGGGGTATATCATTTCACTGGGTAGGGGTCAGTCACGGGGTATGGCCAGTCACGGGGTTAAATTACCACGGGGTTATATCAGCCACTGGGTAATCATTCATTGGGTATGGTCAGTAAACTTGGTATTTAAACACGGGGTATATCAGTCATTTGGTATACAGTCACGGGAATGATCAGTCACGGGGTATATCAGTAAAGGGGGTATAATCAGTCACGGGGTATATCAGTCACGGGTTTTGGGTAAACCACGGGTATTTTAGTCACGTTAAAACCCAGTCACAGGAAATTCGTCACGGGGTATATCAGTCACGGGGTTATATCGGGGTCACTTTTAGGGTCAGCACTGGGAAATATCAGTCACTGGGTATATCATCCCCGGGTATGGTAAAGTCACTAGGTATTTTCAGTCACGGGGTATATAAATCCGGGTATGGTCAATCACGGGTTTTATATCAGCACTGGGTATATCATTTAAACGGGTTTATGGTCATCGGGGGTAAAATCAGTAAAGGGGAAATATCAGTCACGGGGTATGGTCATAAAGGGGTAAATCATCCTGATAGGGCCCCATTCACGGGGTATATCAGCCCACGGGGTATATAAGTACTGAGTAGGGTTAGCCCACGGGGTATATCAGTCAACTGGGTAGGGTAAAATCACGGGGTATTTTCAGCCCCACTGGGTGAAATCTAAACTGAAAAGGGCCCAGCCCCACTGGGTATATCATTCCTGGGTATGGCCCAATCACGGGGTATACAGTCACGGGGTTATCAGTCGGGGGTTTAGGGCATCACTGGGGGGAATCAGTCACTGAGTAAGGGCTTTCACGGGGTTAAATCAGTCCTGGTTGGTCAGCCCACGGGGGTAACAGCACGAGTATGGTCAGTAAACGGGGTGTATCAGTCACGGGGTTAAGGCCCGTCCCCTGGGTGAATCAGTCATTTGAGTAGGGTCATCACTGGGGGGTACATTTCACTGATATGGTCAGTCACGGGGTGTATCAGCCCACTGGGGTATGGCCCAGTCACGGGGTGTATCATCACTGAGTAGGGGTCATCACTGGGTGTATCACTGAGTATGGTCAGTCACTGGGTGTATCAGTCACTGGGTATGGTCAGTCACTGGGTGTATCAGTCACTGAGTATGGTCAGTCACTGGGTGTATCAGTCACTGAGTATGGTTCCTCACGGGGTTGAAATCAGCACTGGGTATGGTCAGCCCACTGGGGGGTATCAGCCCATTTGAGTAGGGGTCAGTCACGGGGTGTATCAGTCACTGAGAAAGGGGTCAGTCACGGGGTGTATCAGTCACTGAGTATGTAAATCACTGGGTATCAGTCACTGGGAAGGCCCAGCCCACGGGTGTATCAGTCACTGAGTATGGCCCAGTAAACGGGGAAAAACCCAGCCCACTGAGTATGGCCCACACGGGGTTTGTATCATCACTGGGGTATGGTCAGTTCACTGGGTGAATCATTCCCTGAGAAATGGTAGCCCACGGGGTGATCAGTCACTGATATGGCCCAGTCACTGGGGGGTATCAGTAAACGGGGTTTAAGGTCAGTCACTGGGGATCACCCACGAGTAGGGGTCAGTAAACTGGGGAAACATCACTAGTATGGTCAGCCCACTGGGTGTATCACCCCACTGGGGAGGGTCAGTCACTGGGTGTATCTTCACTGATTATGGTCACTCACGGGGTGTATAAGTCACTAAAAGAAATGGCAGTCACTCGGGTGTATAAAGTCACTGAGAAAAGGGTCAGCCCACTGGGTGTATAAAGTCAATGGGTATGGTCAGTCACTAAAGGGAGGACGGGAGTTCCAATTTTTTCTGACCTTTTCTCTCATTGCTAAACAAACTCCCTTAAATTTTTTTCCCCGCCTGCAAAACCCCTTTATCGTCTCCCCTAAAGTCAGTTTTAAAATCTGCAAAAAAACTAAATTTTTATCAGCTATCAAAGGGAGCTGCTTCACAAAAAGCTCCGCTCCATTAGCCAAGTTCTAAATTAAAAAGGGAAATATTTAAAAGGGATGCTTCCCACAGCAAAACCAAACAAACCCTCAAGACTTCGATAGCTCGTGACGTCACATGCGTCCCAAACCCCCAATCAGCGATAAAATACTGGGGGAAAACTCTTACGTCACAACCAATAACCCAAAGAATTACACTGAGTGATCTTAGTCGGGTCGGACGGGTTTCGGGGCCACAGTAGACTGAGTTTAAATTTTTTAGACACTTTCTCTTGACGTCGCATTTCCCTTGCGATCAGCTATCGTTAAGTACGAAGACGCAAAGCCGTTACTCAAATCCCTTTAAACAGCCCAAACGGGCGTTCAGGTTTAAAGCAAGCTCCTTTCGTCCTTCCCCTCAGCAGGGCCAAATCACGTTCATTTTAGACCCCCTCGTGACGTTTCATCCGACAGTAAACCCAATTTAGGCTAAAAAACACCGGAACGTCATATATTACGTTTTGAAAGAGAGGAATTTTTAGAAATGAGATAAAAAAAGAAATAAATTTTAAAAAGAGGAAAAAAAAATGAATACGAGGGAAAAAAAAGATAAAGAAAAGCCAAAAGGGGAAAAAAAAAAAGTGGTTTTTTTAAAAAAAATGAAAAAAAAAAAAAGGGAAAAAAGGGGGCCCTTTTAAAGGGAAAAGGGAAGAAAAAAAGAAATAATTTAAAAAAGACCGTAGCAGGGAAAAAATTTAAAGAAAGGGGGAAAAGAAAAAAATTAAGGAAGGGAAAAAAGAGAGCCAGGAAACACATTTTAAAACAGTCTTTTTTAAAGAAAAAACTCGCCACTATCTTCAATTTTTGAGTCCAAATAATTAAACTCATTAAAAGTTTTTTAATTACCTCACTGAATTTCCCCCTTAAACCCCATTGTATGCTGATTAGTCATTACAGAGTCATTGGGAGCACCCCTTAGTGTTTGGGACCCGTTACAGTCCTTATAAAAGCCTTTATTACTTCATTTAAATTTCTCCTACAGTCGTTATAGAGTCATTGTAGTGCTCATCCTTTATTATAAGTTTTCTTAGTAAATCATTTTAAATCATTAAAATCACGGGGACTCTCATTTCCGTCATTTTAGTGCTGGGTGGGCAGTCACTGTAGTGCTCCTTACTTTACGTCGTTATAGTGTCCCCTTTAAAATCATCACAGGAAACAGTATTCCGTAAAAGTCATTTTAAAATGCTCATTTCATCATCATAGGTGCAAAAACTGTCTTTTAGTGTACATTATAATTTAGCACTGAGGTCAATTTCATTTTATTACACAAAATTTTCAGTAATTATGATAACATCTTTGGGCGTTTCTCTTTGGGGGAAGGGGTTTAAACAGTAATTTTAGAGGGTTTTGGAAATGTTTTTATCGTCATTAAAAAGTCACGTAGTTTCCCTTACCCTCATTTTAGTATTTATTACAGTCATTGTAGTATTTATTACAGTCATTGTAGTGTTTATTACAGTAATTATAGAGGTTATGACTGTTATTATCGATCATTAGAGTCATCGTAGTGTTCATTATAGTCATGGTAGAATTCATTACAGTCATTGTAGTGTATATTACAGTCCCTTAAGTGTTCATTAAAGTAACTCTATGTTCATTACAGACATTGTAGTATTTATTACAGTCATTGTAGTGTTCACTACAATCATTGTAGTGTTCGTTACAGTCATTGTAGTGTTCATTACAGTCATTGTAGTGTTTATTACAGTCATTGTAGTGTTCACTACAATCATTGTAGTGTTCATTACAATCATTGTAGTGTTCATTACAGTAAGTGTAGTGTTTATTACAGTCATTGTAGTGTTCATTACAGTAAGTGTAGTGTTTATTACAGTCATTGTAGTGTTCACTACAATCATTGTAGTGTTCATTACAGTCATTGTAGTGTTCACTACAATCATTGTAGTGTTCATTACAGTCATTGTTGTGTTCATTACAGTCATTGTAGTGTTCATTACAGTCATTGTAGTGTTCACTACAATCATTGTAGTGTTCATTACAGTCATTGTAGTGTTCATTACAGTCATTGTAGTGTTCATTACAGTCATTGTAGTGTTCACTACAATCATTGTAGTGTTCATTACAATCATTGTAGTGTTCATTACAGTAAGTGTAGTGTTTATTACAGTCATTGTAGTGTTCATTACAGTAAGTGTAGTGTTTATTACAGTCATTGTAGTGTTCACTACAATCATTGTAGTGTTCATTACAGTCATTGTAGTGTTCACTACAATCATTGTAGTGTTCATTACAGTAAGTGTAGTGTTCACTACAATCATTGTAGTGTTCACTACAATCATTGTAGTGTTCATTACAGTCATTGTAGTGTCCATTACAGTAAGTGTAGTGTTTATTACAGTCATTGTAGTGTTCATTACAGTCATTGTAGTGTTCACTACAATCATTGTAGTGTTCATTACAGTAAGTGTAGTGTTTATTACAGTCATTGTAGTGTTCACTACAATCATTGGAGTGTTCACTACAATCATTGTAGTGTTCGTTACAGTCATTGTAGTGTTCACTACAATCATTGTAGTGTTAATTACAGTCATTGTAGTGTTCACTACAATCATTGTAGTGTTCACTACAATCATTGTAGTGTTCACTACAATCATTGTTAGTGTTCACTACAATCATTGTAGTATTTATTACAGTCATTGTAGTGTTCACTACAATCATTGTAGTGTTCACTACAATCATTGTAGTGTTCACTACAATCATTGTAGTATTTATTACAGTCATTGTAGTGTTCACTACAATCATTGTAGTGTTCATTACAGTCATTGTAGTGTTCACTACAATCATTGTAGTGTTCACTACAATCATTGTAGTGTTCACTACAATCATTGTAGTATTTATTACAGTCATTGTAGTGTTCACTACAATCATTGTAGTATTCGCTACAATCATTGTAGTGTTCACTACAATCATTGTAGTGTTCATTACAGTCATTGTAGTGTTCATTACAGTAAGTGTAGTGTTCATTACAGTCATTGTAGTGTTCATTACAGGCATTGTAGTGTTCATTACAGGCATTGTAGTGTTCATTACAGTCGTTGAGTAGTTCGTTAATCATTTATAGCAGTCATTATAGCCTTTAGAGTGATAATTGCAATAATTATCATGTTCATTGTAGTCATTATAGTGTTCAGTCATAATAGGGTTCATTGCAATCATTATAGTGTCCACAGTCATTATATTGTTTATTACAGTGACTATAGTGTTCATTTGAGTCATTATAGCATTATAGTGCTCATTATATTCATTATACTGTTTATTTCAGTCATTACAGTCATTATTGTGTTTATTTGTCGTTATACACTTCATTATAGTCATTAAAGTCTTCTGTATAGGGTTCATTACAGTCATTGTATGTCCTTTAAGCATCATAGTATTATAGTGGTCATTATAGTTATTATAGTGGTCATATAGTTATAACACTCTTCATTATAGTCATTACAGTTTAAATGAACTCTGATTTTCGATTCACCATCATGACACATCATTATAAAAATATTTTGATGATCCTCTTAGTCATGATACATTATCATTATAAGATTATAAAAATTCCCTAAGTCATGAATCTAAAGTAATGTGTGATCGTCAAAGGAATATAATGAACCCTCTGTGTTATGATAATGCATTATCATTATGAGAATACAATGATTCACGTAGGTATAATACCACATCACGATACATGATCATTATGAGAATATAATGATTAATCTCAGAGCCAAGATACATATATATGATACTTGATTATTATAAGAATATAATGATTATCCTCTAAGTCATGGTAAGTCTTCATGATACATGATCATCATAATGATATACTTACCCTCTGGGTCATGATACTTCATTATATACTTGGGCAGAAGTTGTAAGTCTCCCAACATTGTTGACTTCATAAACGTTATTCACAACTTTCATCTTCAAAGTCTTAAGAAAAAAACAACTTTTGATGTTTTACTTTAAGATATTTCATACAGGAAATTTATTTTAGCGAGGCTGTGTACTCATCCAGTTCCAGTGGCATGGGTCGAGTCACAGCTCCTGGCCCCGCTTCTTCACTGGCCGCTACTTGGCCACTCTTCCCGCTCCGTGAGCTTTATCATACCTCTGCTTAAAGCTATGTATGGATCCTGCCTCCACTACATCGCTTCATAAACTATTCCACTTCCTGACAACTCTGTGACTGAAGAAATACTTTCTAACATCCCTGTGATTCATCTGAGTCTTCAGCGTCCAACCGTGTCCCCTTGTTGCTGTGTCCCATCTCTGGAACATCCTGTCTTTGTCCACTTTGTCGATTCCTCTCAGTATTTTATATGTTGTTATAATATCCCCCCATCTCTCCTGTCCTCCAGTGTCGTCATGTCGATTCCCCTTAACCTCTCCTCGTAGGACATACCTCTTAGCTCTGGGACTAGTCTTGTTGCAAACCTTGCACTTTCTCTAATTTCCTTTACGTGCTTCGCTAGGTGAAGGTTCCAAACTAGTGCTACATACTCCAATATAGGCCTAACGTACACGGTGTACAGAGTCCTGAGCGATTCCTTATTGAAATGTCGGGATACGGTTCTTAAGTTTGCTAGGGCCTGTATGCTGCAACAGTTATTTGGTTGATGTAAGCCTCAGATGTGTCCGGTATTATACTCGCCCCAAGATCCTTTTCCTTGAGTGAGGTTTGTAGTCACTGGCCGCCTAGACTGTACACCGTCTGCTGTCTTCTTTGCACTTCCCCAATCTTCATGACTTTGCCCTTGGTGGGGTTGAACTCCAGGAGCCAGTTTCTGAATTAGGCCTGCAGCCTATCAAGATCCATTTGTAGTTCTGCCTGGTCCTCGTGCGATTGAATTCTTCTCATCAACTTCACATCATCTGCAAACAGGGACACTTCAGAATCCATTTCTTCCGTCATGTCGTTCACATATACCAAAAACAGCACCGGTCCTAGGACTGACCCCTGTGGAACCCTGCTCCTTACAGGCGCCAACTCTGACACCTTATCACGTAACGTGATGAGGTGTCAGACTGAGCGACAGGTATTCCTTGATCAATTCCAGTGCCTTTCCTGTTATCCCTGCCTGGTACTCCAGTTTTGGCACTAATCTCTTCTGTGGAACTGTGTCAAACGCCTTCTTACAGTGCAAGAAAACGCAGTCTACCCACCCCCTCTCACTTCTCTTACTACTGTCACCCTGTCATAGAACTCCAGTAGGTTTGTGACACAGGATTTCCCGTCCCTGAAACCGTCCTGGTTGTCTTTGATAAGCTCATTCCTTTCAAGGTGCTCCACCACTCTTCTCCTGATAATTTTTTCCATACTGTACATACTACACATGTCAGTGACACTGGTCTGCAATTTAATGTTTCGTGTCTGTTTCCTTTTTAAAAACTAGGACAATATTTTCTGTCTTTTATACCTCCGGTGGTCGCCCTGTTTCGATAGATGTGTTGAAAATTGTTGTTAGTGGTACACATAGTGTCTCTGTTCCCTCTCTCAGGACCCATGGAGAGATCTTATCCAGCCCCATCGCCTTTGAGGTATCCTGCTCGTTTAGCAGTCTCTTTACTTTTTCCTCGGTTCGGTTGTCTGTATTGTATCCAACACTTGATGGTGTACTCCACCTCTCCGTCTTTCTGGAGTCCCTTCTGTCTCCTCTGTGAACACTTCTTTGAATCTCATGTTGAGCTCCTCTCATACTTTGCGGTCGTTTCTTGTGATCTTCCCTCCTTCCTTCCTCTGCCTGATTACCTGGTGCTTGACTGTTGTTTTCCTCCTGATGTGGCCGTACAACAGCTTCGGATCTGATTTGGCTTTCGCTGCTATGTCATTTTTGTATTTTCGTTGGGCCTCCCTTCTTACCTGTGCATATTCATTTCTGGCTTTGTGGCTGCTCGCCTTATTCTCCTGGGTCCTCTTTACACCTATGGGTGAACCAAGGGCTCTTCCTTTCTTTCTAGTTATTTCTATTACCCTTGGGTAAAAACCTATCCTCAGTTTCTTTGCACATTATTGTCACATATTCCATCACCTCATTTACTGACTTCCCTGCCAGTTCTCTGTCCCACTGAGCCCAATGCAGGAAATTCTTCATGCCTGTGTGGTCCCCTTTCTTGTAGTTTGGCTTCATTCGTCCTGCCCTTCCTGCTTCCCTTTCCACTTGTAGCTCAGAACCACGTGGTCACTGGCTACGAGGGGTCTTCCATGTGTGATGTCGTCAATAACTGCACTACTCAAGGTGAATACTAAGTCCAGTCTTACTGGCTCATCCTCTCCTCACTTTCTGGTAGTGTCCGTTACGCATTGGTACATGAGGTTTCCCAGTACCACCTTCATCATCTTATCCCTCCATGTTTCTGGGCCCCAATGCGGCTTTAGGTTCTCCCAGTCAGTTTTCTTGTGACTGAAGTCACCCACAATCAGCAGCTTTGCTCTGCTGGCATGAGCCCTTCTGGCCACTTCAGCCAGCGTGAAAAACGATCGCTCTGTTACTCTCATCATTCTCTTACCTTGGCCTCATGCTCTTCCGTGGTGGCTTATACTTCACTGCAATTACCACTATCGGACCTCCAGACTGAAGTGGTCCTATTATGTAGTCTCTTGCTTCTCCTCTCACCAGCTCATGAAAATCCCATTGGTTTTTGATGGGCAGTGCCACTCCTCCGCCCCCTCTGCTCCCTCTGTCTTTCCTCAGGATCTGATATCCCATCGGAAAGATCGGATCTGTTATCATTCCTGTGAGCATGGTTTCTGAGAGGTTTGATGTTCGGTGATGCCTCTTTGATTCTTTCATGCCACTCCTCCCACATATTTGTTATTACATAAGCGTTTGTGTACAATACCTTCGGTTTCTTCTCCAACACTGTATTAAGAACATAAGAATATAAGAATGAAGAAACACTACAGCAGGTCTACTGGCCCATGCAAGGCAGATCTAAGTCACCTCCTAGCTTAAACCAATGACCCATCTAGTCAGGTCAGGTCACATCCACTGAAGCAAGGGATACGGCATCAGATCTATTAGCAGAACTAGTCAGGTCCAACTCATCCCAACCCACACATACTCATGCATTTATCTAACCTATTTTTGAAACTACACAACGTCTTAGCTCCTATGACGGTACTCGGGAGTTTGTTCCACTCATCCACAACCATATTACCAAACCAGTGCTTTCCTATTTCCTTCGTGAGTCTGAAGGTTTCCAATTTAAAACCATTGCTGTGAATTCTGTCTTGTCTAGGTATTTTTAGCATGCTATGTATATTCCCTTCATTTATTCCTGTTTTCCATTTATACACCTTAATCATATCATCCCTAATTCTACGCCTTTCTAGAGAGTGCAGATTTGGGGCCCTCAGTCTGTCTTCATAGGGAAGAATTCTGATACATGCGATCAACTTTGACATCCTCCTTTGTACGTTTTCCAGTGCATTTATATCCATTCTGTAATACGGTGACCAGAACCGTGCAGCATAATGTAGATGAGGTCTAAGCAAAGATGGACGGAGTTGGTAAAGAGGAAATGGTAACCAGCTGTGAGAGTGGCAGCCACTTTAAGTGGCAAGTGGTTCAAAGCTCAGGAAGAAGGAAGATAAGCAGGATAATAGAGAACATATGAAGGTAGGAAATCGATTCTTTGTTCTTCAGGACGAGTGTACTTCAGTGGTTAGTGAGGTTAAAGGTATCACTGCCTCCGATGTTAATCAAGGTAAGAATATTCTAATTGTAGGAGATTCCCAGGTAATATATATAGACCGTGGTTTTTGTAACAGAGATAGGGAGACTATGTCACCATGTTATCATGGATCATGTTATCTCCTATTGCTTTAATGATCGCACTTGTCTTCTTGCTTTGTAAGTTTCTCCTTCAACTTCCTGGAGCCTATAAACAAAGACTGACCTCTCCCTTTCATTCTCCCACTGCATATCCCTATGTATCCCCTGATTCGATTTGGTTTCCTCCATTGCAGCTTTCCTTTCTTCAGTTTCTTCACTATCTGTTGTCCTTGTGCCCAGTGCCTGTTAGGGCCTCCACATACAGCTTAGCTCATTCATTTTCTACAGTCCCTTCGATTGCTCCTGATGTGATTCTCTCTTTTTCTCGGCCTCCACAATGGTCTGATAGGGCTTCTCCATACAGTTTCACTCCAGTCCCCTTATTTTTGGCTGATGTCGCAGTCTCAGATGTCATTCTCAAATTGTTCTTTAGTTCTTTAGGCTGTTTCAGATTTTTCAGTTCCTCTTCTAATCTCTGTATCCATAGCCTCTGCTGCTGTGACTTACAACTCCCACTTCTTGCTTTCTGCCCCTATCCTCTCTTCCATTATTTTGCTAAGTTCTTCTAGATTCTTTCCCCACTAATGCTCCCTTTTCGTGAGCTCTGCTGCCCAAT
>NC_069404.1:83657819-83700319 GCF_026875155.1 Cherax quadricarinatus
CCGAGCACATCTCTTGAGGCGTACATCAACCATATAACTGCTGCAGCATATGGGCGCCTGGCAAACCTAAGAATAGCGTTCCGATACCTCAGTAAGAAATCGATCAAGACTCTGTACACCATGTACGTCAGGCCCATACTGGAGTATACAGCATCAGTTTGGAATCCACACAAGGTCAACAAGACTAGTCCCAGAGCTAAGGGGATTGTCCTAAGAAGAAAGGTTAAGGAAAATCTACCTGACAACACTGGAGGACAGAAGGGTTAGGTGAGACATGATACCGACACATAAAATACAGCGAGGAATTGACAAGGTGTACAAAGACAGGATGTTCCAGAGATGGGACACAGACACAAGGGGTCACAATTGGAAGTTGAACACTCTGATGAGTCAAAGGGATAATAGGAAGATTTCTTCAGTCATAGAGTTGTCGTTAAGTAGAATAGCCTAGAAAGTGACGTAGTGGAGGCAGAAACCATACAAGCTATAAGACGAGGTATGATAAAGCTCATGGAGCAGGGAAAGAGAGGACCTAGTAGCGATCAGTGAAGAAGCGAGGCCAATAGCTATGACTTGACCCCTGCAACCACAAATAGGGGAGTATATATAGGTACACACACACACACACACACACACACAACACACACACACAACACACACACACACACACACATACACACATAGCATCGAAAATCAAGACTGACCCGAAACTGTTGTATAGCCACATCAGGAGGAAGACAACAGTCAAAGACCAGGTGATCAGATTAAGGACAGAAGGGGGAGAACTCACAAGAAATGACCAGGAGGTATGTGAGGAGCTAAACAGGAGATTTAAGGAAGTTTTTACAGTAGAGACAGGAAGGGCTGTGGGAAGTCAGCACAGAAGGTAACATCAAGGGGGAATATACCACCAAGTGTTGGATGACATACGAACAACTGAGGAGGAGGTGAAGAAGATGCTAAGTGACCTTGATACCTCAAAGGCGATGGGACCGGACAACATCTCCCCATGGATCCTTAGAGAAGGAGCAGAGATGCTGTGCGTGCCTCTAACCACAATCTTCAACACATCCCTTGAAACTGGGCAACTACCTGAGAAATGGAAGACAGCAAATGTAGTCCCCATATTTAAGAAAGGAAACAGAAACGAGGCGCTAAACTACAGACCTGTGTCTCTGACATGTATTGTGTGCAAAGTCATGGAGAAGATTATCAGGAGGAGAGTGGTCGAACACCTGGAAAGGAACAAGATTATAAATGAAAACCAGCATGGGTTCATGGAAGGCAAATCTTGTATTACAAACCTCCTGGAGTTTTATGACAAGGTAACAGAAGTAAGACACGAGAGAGAGGGGTGGGTTGATTGCGTTTTCCTAGACTGCAGGAAGGCCTTTGACACAGTTCCCCACAAGAGATTAGTGCAGAAGCAGGAGGATCAGGCGCATGTAACAGGGAGGGCACTGCAATGGATCAGGGAATACCTGACAGGGAGGCAGCAACGAGTCATGTTACGTGAAGAGGTATCACAGTGGGCGCCTGTGACGAGCGGGGTCCCACAGGGGTCAGTTCTAGGGCCAGTGCTATTTTTGATATATGCGAACGACATGATGGAAGGAATAGACTCTGAAGTGTCCCTATTCGCAGATGATGTGAAGTTGATGAGAAGAATTAAATCGGATGAGGATGAGGCAGGACTGCAAAGAGACCTGGACAGGCTGGACATGTGGTCCAGAAACTGGCTTCTCTAATTCAATCCTGCCAAATGCAAAGTCATGAAGATTGGGGAGGGGCAAAGAAGACCGCAGACAGAGTATAGGCTAGGTGGACAAAGACTACAGACCTCAGGGAGAAAGACCTCGGGGTGACCACAACACCGAGCACGTCACCGGAGGCACACATCAACCAAATAACTGCTGCAGCATACGGGCGCCTGGCAAACCTGAGAATAGCGTTCCGATACCTTAATAAGGAATCGTTCAAGACACTGTACACTGTGTATGTTAGGCCCATACTGGAGTATGCAGCACCAATCTGAAACCCACACCTGGTCAAGCACGTCAAGAAGTTAGAGAAAGTACAAAGGTTTGCAACAAGGCTAGTCCCAGAGTTCAGAGGAATGTCGTACGAGGAAAGGTTGAGGGAAATCGGACTGACGACACTGGAGGACAGAAGGGTCAGGGGAGACATGATAACGACATACAAGATACTGCGGGGAATAGACAAGGTGGACAGAGATAGGATGCTCCAGAGAGGGGACGCAGGAACAAGGGGTCACAACTGGAAGCTGAAGACTCAGACGAGTCACAGGGACGTTAGGAAGTATTTCTTCAGTCATAGAGTCGTCAGGAAGTGGAATAGCCTAGCAAGTGAAGTAGTGGAGGCAGGAACCATACATAGTTTTAAGAAGAGGTATGATAAAGCTCAGGAAGCAGAGAGAGGGAGGACCTAGTAGCAATCAGTGAAGAGGCGGGGCCAGGAGCTGAGTCTCGACCCCTGCAACCACAATTAGGTGAGTACAATTAGGTGAGTGCACACACACACACACACACACACACACACACACACACACAACACACGGGGCCAGGAGCTGTGAATGGACCCCTGCAATCATTACTAGGTGAGTACACATGTACTCACCTAGTAGAGAAGTGAGTTTATAGGTTGGAGGCAATTCCTGAATGAGGTGCAGTGGGAAAGTGCAGTGGAAGGAAGAGAACGAATGAGATGATTGAGAGTGTAGCCAGTGGGTGCTGGGAGGCCGAGGAGGATTTAATACCCAGAAGCAAAAGAAGCAATGGAAAAAAGAGTCATTGTTCATCCATTGTTCATCCATTGTTCACCCAGATGTGAATAGAGGCGAAAGCTAAAAGAGCATGGAAAAAATATAGAAAGCAAATAATGAAAGATAACAAGAAAGTTAGCAGAAGAGCCAGAAACGAATATGAGTTGGTAAGAAGAGAGGTTCAATTAAATTCCACCCAAGTTATTATATAGCCACATCAGGAGAAAGACAAAAGTCAGGAACCAGGTAATCAGGCTGAAGAGGAAAGAAGAGAGTACACTAGGAATAAGCAGGAAGTCTTCGAAGAGCTCAGTGAGAAATTTAAGGATGTATTCTCGGAAGGGATGAGGATGATACCAGAGCCAAAGCGTTAAGATCTCTCCGTGGGTCCTGAGATAGAGAGCAGAAGGATTTTGTGAGCCCCTAGCCAAAATCTTCAAGACGCCAATCGACACAGGAACTGCCAAAGGTGTTAAATACACTAAATGTGGTCCCAGTCTTTAAGAAAGCTGACAGACAGTTGAAGTTAAACTACAGGCCAGTATCAGCGACATGCAGAATATGCAAAATTATGGAAACCATCACGAGAAAAGTAGTGGAGCACCTAGAATGGAGAAAATTCATAGATAAACGGCATGGCTTTAAAGGAGGAAAATCCTGCCTCGAAAACTTTTAGAGATATACGACGATGTTAATTAAAGCAGTGTGGCAGTGTGGCATATTTTGGACTGTAGGAAGGCTTTTGACGCAGTACCACACAAAAGATTGGAAAAAGGCTGGAGGAGCAGGAGAGAATAACAGGAAAGACACTACAATGGCTCAGGGAATACTTGACAGGATGGAAACAAGTGATTATCCGAGTAATGTCAGTGTCAGAATAGGCGTGTGAAGACTGGAATTCCACAAGGATCAGTTCTACGACCCGTACTGTTTTCTGTATACGTGAGCTGCATGATGAAGGAAGATAGAAACAGAAGTATCCGTGTTAACAGATGATGTGAAACTAATGAGGAAAATGCAAGCAGATGAGAACCTAGATAGTCTATAAATGGATCTGATCTGACAGATATTAGTGATGCGATCAAAGTGTTCTCGGAGGAGACGGGGCCAGGAGGTAGGCCTCGACGTGCGCGAACACTACTCGATTAACACACACAAACACACGCAGACGGAATACAGTGTAAGGGGCCACAGATTACAAACCTCACTCAAGGAAAAGAATCTCGGGGTGAGTATAACAGCGGGCACATCTCCTGAGGGGCACATTAACCAAGTAACTGACACCACAATAAGGAATCATTCAGGACCCTGTACACCTTGTACGTTAGGGCTATATTGGAGTATGTAGCACCAGTTTGGAATCCACACCTAGCCAAGCACCTAAGGTTTGTGTCAAGACTAGTCCCGGAGCTAAGGGGAATGTCCTAAGAGGAGACGTTAAGGGAAATCGACGTGACCACACTGGAGGACAGGAGAGATAGGGGGAATATGATAACGACATATAAAATACTGTGAGGAATCGACAAGGTGGACAGAGACAGGATGTTCCAGAGATGGGACACAGCAACAAGGGGCCGCATTTGGAAGTTGAAGACTCTAATGAATCACAGGGATATTAGGAAGTATTTCTTCAGCCACAGAGATGTCAAGAAGTGGAACAGTCTGGAAAGTGATGTAGTAGAGGCATGAGGTACGATAACGCTCATGCGGCAGGAAGAGTGACCTAGTTGCGGCGAAGAGGCGGAGCCAAGAGCTGTGAATCAACCCCTGCAACCACAACTAGTACAGCTATGTGAGGACACGACTGTGGGAGTAATAGAGAGTTGTAAGAAGGTATAGTAACCGTGCGGGAGTCGTATTAGGTCGTCAGCAATTACAGTACCCGTGAAGGAGTCAGTGAAGATCATCAGCAGTTAGAGTGAGCGTGACGGAGTAGTTTCTGAAGACAGAGAAATAGCGAGGAAGTGGTAAGTTACCTTAGAGGTAGTGGAGTTGGATTAACGGATAGTGGAGTTAGATCGGCGGGTATTGGAGTTGGATTAACGGATAGTGGAGTTAGATCGGCGGGTAGTGGAGTTGGATTAACGGGTAGTGGAGCTAGATCGGCGGGCAGTGGAGTTGGATTAACGGATAGTGGAGTTAGATCGGCGGGTAGTGGAGTTGGATTAACGGATAGTGGAGTTAGATCGGCGGGTAGTGGAGTTGGATTAACGGATAGTGGAGTTAGATCGGCGGGTAGTGGAATTGGATTAACGGATAGTGGAGTTAGATCGGCGGGTAGTGGAGTTGGATTAACGGATAGTGGAGTTAGATTGACGGGTAGTGGAGTTGGATTAACGAATAGTGGAGTTAGATCGGCGGGTAGTGGAGTTGGATTAACGGATAGTGGAGTTAGATCGGCGGGTAGTGGAGTTGGATTAACGGATAGTGGAGTTAGATCGGCGGGTAGTGGAGTTGGATTAACGGATAGTGGAGTTACATTGACGGGTAGTGGAGTTGGATTAACGGATAGTGGAGTTAGATCGGCGGGTAGTGGAGTTGGATTAACGGATAGTGGAGTTAGATTGACGGGTAGTGGAGTTGGATTAACGAATAGTGGAGTTAGATCGGCGGGTAGTGGAGTTGGATTAACGGTAGTGGAGTTAGATCGGCGGGTAGTGGAGTGGATTAACGGATAGTGGAGTTAGATCGGGGGGTAGTGGAGTTGGAAATTAACGGATAGTGGAGTTAGATTGACGGGTAGTGGAGTTGGATTAACGGATAGTGGAGTTAGATTGACGGGTAGTGGAGTTGGATTAACGAATAGTGGAGTTAGATCGGCGGGTAGTGGAGTTGGATTAACGGATAGTGGAGTTAGATCGGCGGGTAGTGGAGTTGGATTAACGGATAGTGGAGTTAGATCGGCGGGTAGTGGAGTTGGATTAACGGATAGTGGAGTTAGATTGACGGGTAGTGGAGTTGGATTAACGGATAGTGGAGTTAGATCGGCGGGTAGTGGAGTTGGATTAACGGATAGTGGGTTAGATTGACGGGTAGTGGAATTGGATTAACGGATAGTGGAGTTAGATCGGCGGGTAGTGGAGTTGGATTAACGGATAGTGGAGTTAGATTGACGGGTAGTGAAGTTGGATTAACGGATAGTAGAGTTAGATTGACGGGTAGTGGATTTGGATTAACGGATAGTGGAGTTAGATTGACGGGTAGTGGAGATGGGTTAACGGATAGTGGAGATAGATTGACGGGTAGTGGAGTTGGATTAACGGATAGTGGAGTTAGATTGACGGGTAGTGGAGTTGGATTAACGGATAGTGGAGATAGATTGACGGGTAGTGGAGTTGGATTAACGGATAGTAGAGTTAGATTGACGGGTAGTGGATTTGGATTAACGGATAGTGGAGTTAGATTGACGGGTAGTGGAGATGGGTTAACGGATAGTGGAGATAGATTGACGGGTAGTGGAATTGGATTAACGGATAGTGGAGTTAGATTGACGGGTAGTGGAGTTGGATTAACGGATAGTGGAGATAGATTGACGGGTAGTGGAGTTGGATTAAAGGATAGTGGAGTTAGATTGACGGGTAGTGGAGTTGGATTAACGGATAGTAGAGTTAGATTGACGGGTAGTGGAGTTGGATTAACGGATAGTGGAGTTAGACTGACGGGTAGTGGAGTTGGATTAACGGATATTGGAGTTGGGTTAACAGGTAGTGGAACTGGGTTAACGGGTAGTGGAGTTGAATTAACGGATAGTGGAGTTAGATTGACGGTAGTGGAGTTGGATTAACGGATAGTGGAGTTAGATTGACGGTAGTGGAGTTGGATTAACGGATAGTGGAGTTAGATTGACGGGTAGTGGAGTTGGATTAACGGATAGTAGAGTTAGATTGACGGGTAGTGGAGTTGGATTAACGGATAGTGGAGTTAGATTGACGGGTAGTGGAGCTGGATTAACAGATAGTGGAGTTGGATTAACAGGTAGTGGAACTGGATTAACGGATATTGGAGTTGGATTAACGGGTAGAGGAGTTGGATTAACGTTTACTGGAATTTGATTAACGGGAAGTGGAACTGGATTAATGAGTAGTGGAGTTGGATTAATGAGTAATGGAGTTAGATTAATGGGTAGTGGAGCTGGATTAACATATAGAGAAGTTGGGTTAACAGATAGCGGAACTGGATTAACGGGAAGTGGAAGTGGATTAAGGGATAGTGAAATTGGATTAACGGTTAGTGGAGTTGGATTAAAGTTTGTGGAGTTGGATTAAGGGGTACTGGAGTTGGATTAATCGGTTGTGGAGTCGGATTAACGGGTAGTGGAATTGGATTAACGTTTAGCGGATTGGATTAACGGTAATTGAGTTGGATTAATGGGTAGAGGGAGTTGGATTAACGGGTAGTAGAATTGGATTAGTGAATAGTGGAGTTGGATTAATGAGTAGTGAAGTTGGATTAATGGGTAGTAGAGTTGGGTAAACAGATAGCGGAGTTGGGTTAACAGGTAGTGGAACTGGATTAACGGGAAGTGGAATTGAATTAACGGATAGTGGAGTTGGGTTAACGCTTAGTGGAACTGGATTAACGTTTAGTGGAGTTGGATTAACGGTTATTGGAGTTGGATTAGTGGATAGTTGAGTTGGATTAACGGGTAGTGGAGGTGGGATTAACAGGTAGTGGATTTGGATTAATGGGTAGTGGAGTTGGATTAACGGGTAGTGGAGCTGGATTAACGTTTGGTCGAGTTGGATTAACGGGTAGCGGAGTTGGATTAACGTTTAGTCGAGTTGAATTAACTGGTAGTCGAGTTCGATTGATGAGTATTGGAGTTGGATTAATGAGTAGTGGACTTGGATTAATGAGTAGTGGACTTGGATTAATGGGTAATAGAGTTGGATTAATGGGTAGTGGAGTTGGATTAATAGGTAGTGGAGCTGGATTAACGGGTAGAGCACCGTGAGAGGAGGTCTTCTGAGGGTCGTTGTGCAGGAGGAAAATTGGCCACATTACAGCGACAAATGACTTCCCGTCGTGACCTGGCGATTACCACCACCTTACTTGTGCTCTAATGGTTGCCTCAGCAGGCAGACAGGCTTTCTCTCTCTCTCTCTCTCTCTCTCTCTCTCTCTCTCTCTCTCTCTCTCTCTCTCTCTCTCTCTCTCTCTCTCTCTCTCTCTCTCTCTCTCTCTCTCTTTCTCTCTCTCTCTCTCTCTCTCTCTCTCTCTCTCTCTCTCCCTTTTACACAAGGTTACAAAGAGAGACTAATATTTTCTGTCAGTATTTACTAGCTAAGAGCTGTCAGCTACTTCGGCTCTTAAAAGCTTTCTCCAACATTATCCATCAAGCGACTGCAGTTCAGTGTAGCCTTAAATTACTTTACATATTACATAACAGAAAACAGATAATACTATTTCTTCCATGTGTTAATATATACCTTTCAACATTCAAAGTTAAGTAATCCACAAAAGCTAAAAGACATGTTTATGTGCAAAAGTATTATTTTAATCTATGTCTAAATGAGACAATTTCGATCTTCCTGACAGCCAGAAGTGAATTATTAACACAACTAGAACGGAATATAAGTATTAAAACGTTCACATTTACAAAACATGAGAATAGGGGACAGGATGAAGCAGGTGCAGAGATGTGCTCCATTGACTGCATTTAGGTAACTGGCTTTACTTTAGTAATATTTCTATGTTGTAATAACATGATCCATAGCTGGAGTCGTTCTAGTAATGAGCGATCCCAGATGAAGTGGTGCTCTTGGGGAGGGTACAGGCGAAATGTGGGTGATGTTTGCTGCCCGTCTTGTGGAGTAGGAGCTGAATTCTCGCTGATCGAGAAATAGAGCCGCCTGCAGTACTCTGTTAACATTGGCTGTGTACACGACATAAATGTCAGCCACATTTCCCCGGTGTTTAAGGTTCCTGCTGTAATGACAGTTCTAGCCAAACTGAGTTCAGAACAGATAAAAGTCGCCTGCACTGTTCTCCATTCTGTCTAGAAGAAGCAGATGAGATGGATGGGGGAAGGGCAGGCAATCGAAGAAAGTAGCACATACCCAAGGTGTCTGTCTGTCTGCCTCTCTCTTTCTCTCTCTCTCTCTCTTTCTCTCTCTCTCTCTGTCTCTCTCTCTCTTTCTCTCTCTCTCTCTCTGTCTCTCTCTGTCTCTCTCTCTCTCTCTCTCTCTCTCTTTCTCTCTCTCTCTCTCTCTCTCTCTCTCTCTCTCTCTCTCTCTCTCTCTCTCTCTCTCTCTCTCTCTCTCCCATCCTCACCTCTCCACTTCTCACGCAGTCCTCCAGCGTTTTCTACATTGTATTTTACTCAATGAAATCCAATTTCATGTTGGGCACTCTGCTAACCTGTTTACCGGGACCTGTGTTCGATCTCAGCACACACACTAACACATCTTCTACCAAGTCCCAAAGTCTTCCACCAGTATCATATATATGTAATATTTTATATTTCAAAGTCTTCCAGAACGCTCAAACAACACTGAGAAGTATTTGACACGGTCCCATTGAAAAAATAATAAACATTGAAAAATGTCTACCAAAAAAAAGTCTTTTTAGAATGTTTTAAAATTATTCTTTAATACTCAAAGATCTTTAATATTGATTTTTTTAAAGATCATCATGTTTTTAAACTCTCCTTTGGTGGGAGAACGTCGCATCCTGTTTTCGAGAGTGTTCGCCCAAAGGGTCTCATTCTTACGGGAGAACGACGCACTCAGGTCTGGAGATCATTTGCCCAAAGATCTTTCAGATTATTATTTTTTTAAAGTTATTGTGGTCTTCAAAATACCGCTCGATAATATTTCAAGAATGGATATATGTTGGTGGAATTAGCGACAATATGTAAAGTAAAAGGACACATTAGTGATCAAAGAAACTAATTTCCACAGACGCAAGTGCCTTGAATCTTCACTAATAGCTGTTTCGAATACAATTAAACAAAACAACGGCAGCTTCACCATCTCTGAAGTCTTAGCAAGAATCCTCCTGAAAACAGTAAACCCTGCCATCACATAGTCTCTCCTGTTAATACTACACAAAGCACATTACAGAGAATGAACACTGAAACAAGCTGCCTCTGTCCAGCCTCCAATACAAATATTTGTCTAACTTATTTTTATGTTACCCAAGTAATAGCTTTTATATCCTTTTACTCATGTGCGAGTTAATTGTTCTACCATATTGTATTACTACTACTACTACAACTTATATAACTACTACTGCAACTACCACTAGTATTGCACCTCACTCTGAGCCTATATATACCCTCTGTGTCCATGTACTGTTTCTAACGGCTTGACAAAGCTCCTGGAGAGCAAAACGTTGCCACAATAAAATGTCACATTAGTTACACTTGTGTCCTTTTACTTTAAATATTTCAAGAACTTAGACAAACCATTGTGAAGACAGCACCTCCTACCAGCTCCTGATCAACACTGTGTAACTTGCAGCAAAATATATGGTAAATGAAAAAGCAGTAAATCACTGCAGACATTTATTGTAAACAACTTTTCGCTGAGACAGAGCCTTATCTAGTTGACTCAAGAAATTGTAATAATACAATTGCAAACAAACTAGGGTACGGGTGGGGATTGAACCCATGGCCAGTGCGTAAGCCACTCGGCCAGCTGGCCACAATACATGGTGTATAAATACACCATGGTGTATAAATACACGTCGTTGGATGAATCTTATTGTAGCCAGTTGGCCCAGTGGCTTACGCACTGGCCTGGAGTTTTACGACTCACCGTGGGTAGAAACCCCACCCGTTCCGTGGTTTCTTATCTAGTTACTTGATAAAGCTCTCACTGGGCGAAACCTTTCTCATTCACTTGATAAAGATCTCACTAAAGAAGACGTGATGAAGCTCTTATTGAGTAAAACATTTCACTCCTTGAGATATGATGAAGCACTCGCTGAGCAGTACATTCCACTCAAACTTAATAAAGCACTCACTAAGTGAAACGTTTCACTCATACTTGATAATGCATTCACTGACCGAAACGTCATGTTAAATAAATTCTCGTTGTGTCTACGAGGCTTTGGCTCGCCTTCCAGCTTTGTCCACAAAGTTTTGACTTTAATTTTCTTTTGCATTCCTTCCTTACGTCCCTCACATTTCGAGCATTTCTAGTTTTATTTACCACATTCCACCTCTTCCATCTCCCTCCTTAGGCTTTCAACAAAGCCCTCCCAGTTTCCTTACTTTCATCCAGGATCTACCTGATTTAGTTCTAGCCCTTAATCCAGTATTTTACATCTTATTCCAGCACCTTACATCCTATTCCAGCATCTCATATCTTATTCTGGCACCTTACATTTTATTCCAGTATCTTACATTTTATTCCAGCACCTTACCTCTTATTCCTGCACCTTATATCTTATTCCAGCAGCTCATAGCTTATTCCAGCACCTGGTATCTTATTCCAAAACTTTACATCTTATTCCAGCACCTTACATCTTATTCCGGCACCTTATACTTTTTTTTTCAGCAGCTCGTATCTTATTCCATTTCCTTACTCTTTATTCCTGCTCACTGCATCTTCTTCCAGCACCTTATATTTTCTTCCTGCCGACTTACATCTTCTTCCAGCATCTTCTCTTTTTCCATCGTCTTACATATTCTTCCTACCCTCTGCATTTTTTCCCAGCGCTTTATCTCTTCCAGCACGTTACATCTAATTTCTTGCGCTCTCCATGGTCTTGCAGGAGCTTGCAGTGTTCTTGCAGAGGTCGTCGCTCATTCCAGCGTGCCTCTACACTGTCTTATCGCTTTCCTTACAGTGTTCTAGTGTCCTTTCAAACATTCCAGTTCTATTTTAGGACTTCGAGGCAGCTCATTCAAAGCATATGCAGCACCCTCTTAGTACCTCTTTTAACACTTACTTGGTTTCTCTTTTAAAATTCTCTTGGTTCCATCTTTTAAAATTCTCTTGGTTCCTCTTTTCTCCGGGTTCTCTTTATCGTGTCTTATTGTATTTATCACTTCACATGTCCTTAAGACATCTTTTGGCATCTAAGCAAGGCGGTCGTCGCCATATTTAAATGCACGAAGCGTCCAGGACTAAAGTCATGAACGCTTCATGCATTTAAATATGGAGGATATTCCTCAATTCTTTAGTACTTTTCAGCCTTTTCCAAATGGATTAACATTACATCAGCTAAATACTTTTCTGGTATTTTTGCAAATCTGACTCTACTTTTATTATAAGCAAGAGTTATAATAGTAGTTTAATCGTCTTAGGAAAATCGGGTTTAACCTTTATCACATGTATATATATATATATATATATATTTTTTTTTTTAATTTTTATTAGTAAGATCACCTTTCATCAAATACTCAGTGTGTTTTGAATCATATTCAGCGTCACAAAAAATCAGAATTTTTTGTGATGAATATTTTATAATATTTTCAGACAGGTTCGTATATTTTGCACACTTCAAACAATTCTTGAGTGAGTTTGATGATCTTCCAGATTATTCAGTTAGATTTTTGCTCTACCTAATTTTGTTATACTCTTTCTAGAATTTCTGTTTTCTCTGGAGCTTCCAGTGACTGTGTACAAAATGCGAAATCTTGACGCAGGTTCCAGCACTTTCTGGGTCATTTAAAAACAGCCTGGAGGATTTTCCAACACTTCCCTTCGCCTCTTAGTGCGTTCCAGTCTCCTTTTATCACGCTCCAGGAGTTGAACTCCACGCTCTGCCACTCTCTGGCAGTTGCTCTCTCTCTCTCTCTCTCTCTCTCTCTCTCTCTCTCTCTCTCTCTAACTGATTTTTTTTCTTTCTCTAACTTTCTTTTCTCTTTCTGTTCCTCAGTCATTCACCCTTTTATTCCTTCGTTCTTTCTTTCCATCCCTCTCTTCTTTCCTCTCTCTCATAATTTCTATTCTCTTCCCACCTTCCTTCTTTGTCACTTTCCTTCGTCTCCCTTTCTTCCCTCTTTCTGATCCTGTATATTTCTTGTCTTTTCTTAGGCATTCCTTTACTTCCCTATTTGTTCCCATACTTTTTATGAGCTTCGAGAGTTTTCCTACTACTGGAACCCGGCAGTAGACCAGGCTTGCTTAGTGCTTTCCTAATCAACCAGGCTGTTGTTGATGGCGGCTTGTTGGCCACACAGACATCACAGACTGGTTTATATGGCACTTGGAGTAGATACTTGTCCAATTTTCTCTTGGGCACTGCACTTCTTCCAGTAGTGTTTGTGATATTTTTTTGTAAGATGTTGAATAGTTTGAGACCACAGATATTGATATGATGTTCTCTTATTGTGCCCACGGCACCGCTGCTTTTCACTGGGTTTATTTTACGCTTCCTTCCATATCTACTCATTCCAGTATGTTGTTATGGCAGTGTGCAACATTGGAACTAGGACCTCAGGTACTTTCCACGTAAATATTATCATGTATTTCTCTTTCCCTGGTTCCAGCGAGAAGAGAGAAACTTCAAGGTGTTTGCAGTAATTTAAATGCCCTATTGGTTCCATACGGACCACCAATGATCTCTGCATCTGACTGAGCTCTGTTAGCTTACCCTTCCCTGGAATGGGCTGTCAATACTAAATAATAATCTAAACAAAAGAGCCCAAGAGATTTTAGTGGTGTCGCCACTGGCACTGTTTTCCTTGTTTTCATAGTTTCATTAAATCCACTCGTAATTTTATTGACATTTGCCTTACTGTGTTCTTTAAAAGAAAGGTGACCCAACATAAATACTTCCAGGTCTTTCACGTGTTTCTTTCGCTCTGCTTGATGATCCTCTTGGGTTCTGTATGAAATTTCTCTGTTGAGTTCTCCATTTTTTCTTTATCTAAGCAAATGGAATTGATCACCATTGAACGTCATGCTGTTATCTACTGCCCACTGGAAAAACCCTCCTTATAGCTTCCTATAATTTGTCTGTATTTCCTACTGAGATGATTTTCATGTTTATTTTGGTGTCATCTGCAAATGATGATTCATAACTGTGGCGAGTTTTTTTTTATGTCTGCTATGAGAATAAAGAACAATAGAGGCACCTGAACCGTGCCCTGAGGAACTGAGCTTTTTACCTCTATACTACTTGCTATATTTACTACTACTCTTTGTGGTCTATTTGTCAAAAAAATGATAATCCATTAGGGGTGATCCATAATAGTTTAGCAGTAGTGACAAACATGATGACCCGGCTCTAAAATCAGGTTGGTTTGGGTTGTGCAGAGTGTGTTTCTACATAAAATTTGAAGTTAGGCGACTCATCATTCTTCGGAGACTCTCATGGTATGTGATGTAAGGGCTACTGGTCTGTAATTTTTGGCTAGCTCTCTACTGCCTCCCTTATGCAAAAGACCTATATCTTCACTCTTTAAGACCTCTGGTATTTCATCTATATCTAAGCTCTTTCCTCTTGACTGCTCGTGGTAGTGGAATTTTGCAATTTCTTATAAATGAGGAATTCCACGAGTCTGGTCCAGGTGCTGAATGAACGGACATGTTTTCGATTTCTTTTTCAAATTCTATACTGCTAGTGCTTATGTTAGTTATTTCGTTTGCATGGACATCAGATAAAATGAAAAAATAAACATTCTCCACCCTTCTTTAGTTTAGTGGATTGCTGAACATCGACTCATATTGGTATTTTATAATTTCACTCATTTCCTGTTCATCGTACGTGTATGAATCTCAGGCGATTAGTGGTCTAATTCTGCAGGCAGTTCTTAACTTATAGTTTATACATGCATAGAAAGATTATTGGGGATTCCTTGAAATATCCTGGATGGGTTTTTGTTCCCTGTGTGCTTCTTCTGCCCGGAACTCCAGACAGCGTAAGTTTTTGATCTGTCAAAGAGATTTCTCGGCTTGGATTATCTTTCCTTCATTTTGATATATTCACATTTTTAAGCAGTTGTTCGACCCTTTTTCTTCGTTTGTACATGCTTCTACGCTCTCTCTGGTGAGGATTTAGGATACTCGTGACTGTTTCTCAGGGTATACCACACTACTTCTCTCCCTCTCTTCATTCATTTATCCCTGCCTTTCTTTCTTCTTCCCTCCCTGTTCCCATTTTTTTCTCACTTCAAAACATCGTTTCTCACTCTCAGTTCTTTCCCTCTCCCATTCCTAAGTTCAACTCCCTCCTCCCTTTTCGTTTCCTACGTGAATACATCCCTCCCATCCTTTCTTCTTTCATAGATCTATACTTCGCTTCCTCCAACTTTTCCTCCCTCCCCCAGAATGCAACCCACACCAATGCTTCCCCAAGACGCCACCCACACCTGTGCTCCCCCACGATACTACTACCACAGGTTCTGCCCCAGGATGCCACCCATAACAGGACCCCCCAGGATGTCACGTACACCAGTCCTCTCCAGGATGCCATCCACAACAGTCCTACCCCAGGATGACCCCACACAACAGTCCTTCCCCAGGATGACCCCACACAACAGTCCTCCCCAGGATGACCCCACACAACAGTCCTCCCCAACGTCGTCACCCAGAAAATTCGATTTTCTGTGGCTGGCTTCGTGGGCACCTTTACCTGCGCAGCCAGACCTGAGATTTTCCTTTTGATTCCTTGATCAACTTGACTATTGCTGCTAGTATCCCTCAATCCCAAATAGCATCACTGCATGGCTGAACTTCTACCATGTACTGGTAATTGTGTGAGTAGTGCAGGTTCAGCAATGTTACTTGAGCCTCAGATGTTAGTCTTTGACCACGAATGTTAGTCTCGGACCACGGATGTTAGTCTTGGATCACGGATGTTAGTCTTGGATCAAGTATGTTAGTCTTGGATCACGGTTATTAGTCTTGAATCCCAGATCTTAATCTTGGATCCCTATTACACAAATTTTTTTTGTGTGGAGGTCCATAAGCTGGAGGGAATGATACTCTTCGGAGGTAACATGTTACTTTACTGAGTTCATGGTATACAGGCAGTGTGTTTAATTACCATGGGGTCAGCCAGATCCTGGCTGCGGGAGAGAGTGACGAACACTTGTTGTCTCTAGGTTGTGGTGGCGCCAACTGAGTACAAGGCAGGGTGGTGCAGGCTGACCCTGGTGGGTCTACTTTTCGCTAGATGTTAGCACCAGTGTGTCGCGAAATATAAAGCAGATACAACGCGAAATATAAACCCCAACAGGGTATACATGGCTCGGCCACCTACCCACTGTCATCCTAGACCGTGGGTAGGTGGCTGGCTGCCTTGCTGGCAGCTAAGAAAACTTATTATAGAACAGATCCTAGGATAACACCTCAGATGAAGAATGTGCTGGTCCTCCCAATACAATGAGATTTTATCTATCCTGCCGAATGCTCTTAGAAGATTTAATATATTAGTAGTATTTGAAAATTCACAGACTGTTAGAAGCATCCTGACAAAGAATTCACCAAAAGAACTTGTTGGTGGTGTCTACAGTGTTAGTTGCAACGGTTACTGTCTCTCCTATTTGGGACAAACGGGAAATCCATTAGAAATGAGAATTTTCCAACACTGTTATTCAATGCGTATTGCACAGGAGTCGAACACGATTGTCAACCATATTAGAGCTTGTAATAACCCAGCAAATTTGCAGGAAGCAAAAGTCATCTTCCTTTGTTCCTCTTGGCTTGTAGGGCATAATGTAGAATCGGCAATTATTAAGCATGATAGGCATTCATTATACAATATCAGTGATGGGTTGTTCAAATTAGACGTGCTTTTAGTTGAAGTAATAGTACACAGTCTAAAATTGGGCTCTTATACGAATGCATTAGACTGTCTTAAATGTAGTGCCACACTGAGGAATTAGGTCCTATTTTTCCTAGAGTTTCTGAAGGTAGAATCTGAGTTTGCCTCAGAATTATGTGGCTTGAATAACTGTGGCTGTCTTCCTTGTTATTACAGATGTCTCCCTCTTTAAATGAGTTTATTTTAATGAACCCCATTTCCTTTACATAACTTTTAGAACTCTCCCGTTTAAATGTTCCAATTTTCTCGTCCCTATAAATGCACACAGTTTCCCATGGATGGCTACCCTATAATTGCCAGTGACTTGTATATCACTGACAAAATTTTTATGTATGTAAAGTTACTGATATCATAGTGGAATATGACCGATTTTTTTACTATTGACACATTAATTTCGTTTAGGTTATTACAATATCAATGCTTGAGGGATTTTTCTAATGCTATAATATTCATCCTTCTGGCTATAGGCACTAGTATGCTTAGGGGCATTTCCTGTACCCTCCTTTCTCTCCCTCTCTCTCTCTCTCTCTCTCTCTCTCTCTCTCTCTCTCTCTCACTCTCTCTCTCTCTCTCTCTCTCTCCCTCACTCGATCACTCTAGTGAAGACGTCCTTTGGGAAGGTACTTGCATGGACATCATCTTTTTTTCTGCAATTTTGCAGGTTAATGATAATGTGTTGATTGCAACACAAAAGGCCTAGAGCTGTCATTCTACTTCCCCCGTGGTTGTTATATATATATATATATATTATATATATATATATATATATATATATATGCTAAGAATTAGCAAGAATAGGCGAAATATTCACAAACACTGATCTCTGGTTGAAGGAGACTCGAACCTACGAACCTAGTTGGTCGATGCATCCAGTGGATGAGATGAAAAGCGGTAGGCCTCCTGCCTGAAAGCTGGCTGCCTTGGATCAAAACGTCTAGCGTGAGCTTGGTGCCATGGATGGTAAAGCACTGTGTACCTTGTTCCAACGTTCTTAGGTTCGAGTCTCCTTCGGCCAGAGATCAGTATTTATGAATATGCATATATATATATATATATATATATACAAACATTGTCTCTACCTCCACACAAGGACTCGTACCTGCAAACTCTGTACTCACCTAGTTGTGGTTGTTGCAAGGGTAGAGTCATAGCTCCTGGCCCCGCCTCTTCACTGGCCACTACTAGGTCACTCTCCCTGCACCATGAGCTTTATCATACTTCTTTTTAAAGCTACGAATGGATCCTGCCTCTACTACATTGCTTCCCAAGCTATTCCACTTCTTGACTACTCTATGACTGAAGAAATACTTCCTAACATCTCTTTGTTTCATTTGAGTCTTCAACTTCCAACTGTGTCCCCTTGTTGCTGTGTCCCATCTCTGGAACATTCTGTCTCTGTCCACTTTGTCAATTCCTCTCAGTATTTTATATGTCGTTATCATGTCCCCCCTATCTCTCCTGTCCTCCAGTGTCGTCAGGTTGATTTCCCTTAACCTCTCCTCGTAGGACATACCTCTTAGCTCTGGGACTAGTCTTGTTGCAAACCTTTGCACTTTCTCTAGTTTCTTTACGTGCTTGGGTAGGTGTGGGTTCCAAACTGGTGCTGCATACTGCAGCATTGGCCTAACGTACACAGGGTCCTGAACGACTCCTTATTAAGATGTCGGAATGCTGTTCTTAAGTTTGCTAGGCAAACTTGTTATACTAACCCCAACATCTTTTTCTTTGAGCGAGGTTTGTAGTCTCTGGCCCCCTAGACGGTACTCCATCTGTGGTCTTCTTTGCCCTCCCCCAATCTTCATGACTTTGCTCCTGGTGGGGTTGAACTCCAGGAGCCAATTGCTGGACCAGGTCTGCAGCCTGTCCAGATCCCTTTGTAGTTATGCCTGGTCCTCATCCGATTGAATTCTTCTCAACTTCACATCATCTGCAAACAGAGACACTTCGGAGTCTATTCCTTCCATAACGTTCACGAATACCAGAAACAACTTTAGTCCTAGGACTGACCCCTGTGGAACCCCACTCGTCACAGGCGCCCACTCTGACACCTCGCCACCTACCATGACTCGCTGTTGTCTTCCAGACAAGTATTCCCTGTTCCATTGTAGTGCCTTCCCTGTTATCCCTACCTGGTCCTCCTGTTTTTGCACTAATCTTTTGTGTGGAACTGTCAAACGCCTTCTTACAGTCCAAGAAAATGCATTCTACCCACCCGTTTCTCTCTTGTCTTACTGCTGTCACCCTGTCATAGAACTCCAGTAGGTTTGTGACACAGGATTTCCCATCCCTGAAATCGTGTTTGCTCTTGTTGATGAGCTCATTCCTTTCTAGGTGTTCCACCATTCTTCTCCTGATAATCTTCTCCATGACTTTGCATACTGTACATGTCAGTGACACTGGTCTGTAGGTTAGTGCTTCATGTGTGTCTCCTTTTTTAAAGATTGGGACTACATTTGCTGTCTTCCATGCTTCAGGCAATCTCCCAGTTTCGATAGATGTATTGAATATTGTTGTTAGGAGTACACATAGCGCCACTGCTCCCTCTCTCAGGACCCATGGAAAGATGTTATCTTCCATTCCCTAGCACACTTGGTTTTTGCCTCCCTGCACCTTTGGGAGAACCATGGGCTCATCCTGGCTTTTTTATTATTTCTGCTACCCTTGGGTACAAACTTCTCTTTAGCTTCCTTGCACATTGTTGTTACATATTCCATCATCTCTTTTACTAACTTCCCTGCCAGTTCTCTGTCCCACTGAACCCCGTTCAGGAAGTTTAACATTCCCATGTAGTCCTCTTTCTTGTAGTTTGGCTTCATTCGCCATGGCCTTCCTGCTTCCCCCTCCACTTGTAACTCTACTGCGTATTCAAAGCTTAAAACCACATGATTGCAAGCCCCAAGGGGTCTTTCATGTGTGATGTCCTCAATATCTGCACTACTCAAGATGAATAATAGGTCCAGTCTCGCTGGTTCATCCTCTCCTCTTTCTCTGGTAGTGTCTCTTACGTGTTGGTACATGAAGTTTTCCAGTACCACCTCCATCATCTTAGCCCTCCACGTTTCTTGGCCCCCATGCGGCTCCAAGTACTCCCAAACGATTTCCTTGTGGTTGAAGTCACCCATGATCAGCAGCTTTACCCTGCATGCATGAGCCTTCTGGCCACTGCAGCCAGTGTGTCAACCATTGCTCTACTACTCTCATCATACTTTTGTCTTCGCCTCCTGCTGTTCTGTATCAGAGTAACTAGTACTTTACCGTGGAGCTAGAATCTGTTGTAAAGTACTGGTTACTTTGATACAGAGTTTGCAGGTTAGAGTCCTGCTGTGGATGTAAAGATAATGTTCGTAAATAATATCGCCTGTTTGCGAATTGTTAAGCAAATATATATATATATATATATATATATATATATATATATATATATATATATATATATATATATATATATATATATATATATATATATATATATATAATTATATATAATATATATATATATATATATATATATATATATATATATTATATGTTATATATATGTGTGTGTGTGTGTGTGTGTCTGTGTCTACTCACCTAGTTGTACTCACCCAGTTGAGGTTCCAGGGGTCGAGTCCAAGCTCCTGGCCCCGCTTCTTCACTGGTCGCTACTAGGTCACTCTCCCTGAACCGTGAGCTTTATTATACCTCTGTTTAAAGCTATGTATGGGTCCTGCCTCCACTACATCGCTTCCCAAACTATTCCACTTCCTGACTACTCTGTGGCTGAAGAAATACTTCCTAACATCCCTGTGATTCATCTGTCTTCAACTTCCTACTGTGTCCCCTTGTTGCTGTGTCCAATCTCTGCAACATCCTGTCTTTCTCCACCTTGTCAATTTCTCTCAGTATTTTGTATGTCGTTATCATGTCCCCCCCTATCTCTCCTGTCCTCCAGTGTCGTCAGGTTGATTTCCCTTAACCTCTCCTCGTAGGACATACCTCTTAACTCTGGGACTAGTCTTATTGCAAACCTTTACACTTTCTCTAGATTCTTTACGTTCTTGGCTAGGTGTGGGTTCCAAACTGGTGCCGCATACTCCAATATGGACCTAACGTACACGGTGTACAGGGTCCTGAACGATTCCTTATTAAGATGTCGGAATGCTGTTCTGAGGTTTGCTAGGCGTCCATATGCTGCGGCAGTTTTTTGGTTGATGTGCGCTTCAGGAGATGTACCTGGTGTTATACTCACCCCAAGATCTTTTTCCTTGAGTGAGGTTTGTAGTCTCTGGCCCCATAGACTGTATTCCGCCTGCAGTCTTCTTTGCCCTTCCCCAATCTTCATGACTTTGCACTTGGTGGGGTTGAACTCCAAGAGCCAATTGCTGGCCAAGGTTTGCAGCCTGTCCAGTGTCCAACACTTGGTGGTGTACCCCACCTCTCCGTCTTTCTGGAGCCCCTTCTGTCTCCTCTGTGAACACTTCTTTGAATCTCTTGTCGAGTTCCTCACATACTTCACAGTCATTTCTTGTTGTCTCTCCTCCTTCCTTCCTTAGCCTGATTATCTGGCATATGACTGTTGTCTTCCTCCTGATGTGGCTGTATAACAGCTTCGGGTCAGATTTGGCTTTCACTGCTATGTTGTTTTCATATTGTCATTGGGCCTTCCTTCTTATCTGTGCATATTCATTTCTGGCTCTACGACTGCTCTCCTTATTCTCCTGGGTCCTTTGCCTTCTATATTTCTTCCATTCCCTAGCACACTTGGCTTTTGCCGCCCTGCATCTTTGGGTGAACCATGGGCTCATCCTGGCTTTTTCATTATTCCTGTTACCCTTGGGTACAAACCTCTCCTCAGCCTCCTTGCACATTGTTGTTATGTATTCCATCCTCTCATTAACTGGCTTCCCTGCCAGTCCTCTGTCCCACTGAACCCCGTCAGGAAGTTCCTTATTCCCGTGTAGTCCCCTTTCTTGTAGTTTGGCTTCATTTGCCCTGGCCTTCCTGCTTCCCCCTCCACTTGTAGCTCTACTGTATATTCAAAGCTTAAAACCACATGACTGCTTGCCCCAAGGGGTCTTTCATATGTGATGTCCTCAATATCTGCACTAATCAAGATGAATACTAGGTCCAGTCTAGCTGGTTCATCCTCTCCTCTCTCTCTCTTGCAGTGTCCCTTACATGTTGGTACATGAAGTTTTTCAGTACCAACTCCATCATCTTAGCCCTCCATGTATCTTGGCCCCCATGTGGCTCCAAGTTCTTCCAATCGATTTCCTTGTAGTTAAAGTCACCCATGATCAGGAGCTTTGCCCTGCATGCATGAACTCTTCTGGCCACCCATTGCTCTAATGCTCTCATCATACTCTTGCCTTGACCTCCTGCTGTTCTGTGGTGGGTTATACATCACTGCAATTACCACTTTGCAACCTCCAGAGTGAAGCATTCCTGCTATGTAATTGCTTGCTTCTCTGCTGTCTCCTCTCTCCAGCTCATCAAAATTCCACCGGTTTTTGATCAGCAGTGCCACTCCTCCACCCCCGCCTGTTCCCTCTATCTTTCCTCAGGATCTGGTATCCCATTTGAAAGATGGCATCTGTTATCATACCTGTAAGCTTGGTTTCTGTGAGAGCTATGATGTCTGGTGATGCCTCTTTGACTCTTTTGTGCCACTCCTCCCACTTATTTGTTATTCCATCAGTGTCTGTATACCATACCTTCAGTTTCCTCTCCAACACTGGTTTGGGGGGCCTGTGAGGGTGGGAGACCTGGTAGCATACTGTGGGATTCTATAGCTGGGTGTTGGGTGGAAGCTGTGAGTATGGATTGTAGTTTGTGTTGGGATGGTGTGATAGGTTGTGGGGTTCTTAGGGTGGTTCTGTGTGTGCTTGCCCTTGCTGCTCTGTCGTGCTTTGATTGACCTCTGCTGGTTCCATCCTTGTCTCCATTCCTAGCTCCTTTCGCTTTTTTGTCCTCTCCCTCAGCTGCTGTCATTCTGTTTGTTCTGTCTCTGTCTAGGAACACCCTCTTGTACTCTTCCGAGTACTTCAACCTTGGTTTCTCTTGGAGGATCCTGTTCCACACTGTTTCTGTCCTGAGAATCAGCTTGATCAGTCGTTTTCTCCCCTTCAAGTACCCCCCTATTCTCTGAAAATTTACAGTCTCATCCATGTCTTCCTCACCTATTTCTGTGATGAAGTTCTCTGTCTCCTTTCTTTCTGCCTGCCGTCTTTCAGTGTGTGTCCTTTCCTCTCTCTACTGAAGCCCATGGATAAACACTGATTTTGCCCTATCCTCCTCCTATTGCCTCTCCCTCTGTGACTCTGGTTCCTGTCTGTACATGGTCATTTTCTCCCTTGTTTTTTCCATTGGCTCTTGGTAGCATGGTTGTGTCTCTGCATTTGACCTATCACCCTCTCTATCTGCACCCAGCTGCTCTCTCCTTTTACTTCTTGGCCCTTCTTGGCAGGCTCATATGACCTTAGCATAATTCATATCTCCTTCCTTCCTGTTCGGCCTCTCAGCTTCATATGTTGTGTCTTCTCTGGTCAATGCCCCTGTAACTCGCTTCAGCCTGTTTACCTCATCTTCTATGACCCTTATCTTGGCTACTGCAGTTTCGACTTGTGCCTCCCAATTCTTCTTCTCCTTCTCCAATCTGTTTTCTAATTTCACAGAAAGCTCTGTCTCCATTTTTCCAGAAAGCTCTCCTAATTTTCTCTCCCACTCTTGTTCCATCCTTTTCCACTGCTCCTCCCTCCACTCCTCCCTACCAGAATCATTCTCATCTGATCCCTGGTTCCTTCGAGCCCCCACCATTTTTTTCCTTCTTTTTTCCCTTTTATTCCCTTTTTTTTTGTTTCTTTTTTTTTTTTAAAGAGAAAAGTGTGTGTGTGTGTGTGTGTGTGTGTGTGTGTGTGTGTGTGTGTGTGTGTGTGTGTGTGTGCGTGTGTGTGTGTGTGTGTGTGTGTGTGTGTGTGTGTGTGGACATGGACAAAAAATACTTCCTACAGGAATGGGGAGAAAAAAGGGGGGCGTGCTAAAACATCATGGCCCAAGGCAGTGAGCCTCGGAAGCATCACTGCATGCCTTCCTGCGTCTGGAGAGTTTTATCTGGAGTTTATCTGGAGAGAGTTCCGGGGGTCAACGCCCCCGCGGCCCGGTCTGTGACCAGGCCTCCTTAGGTCAGTGTCCCAGGATGCGACCCACACCAGTCGACTAACACCCAGGTACCCATTTTACTGATGGGGAACATAGACAACAGGTGGAAAGAAACACGTCCAATGTTTCTACTCTGGCTGGGAATCGAACCCAGGCCCTCACCGTGTGAAGCGAGAGCGTTAACCACCAGGCCACCAGAGCCTCATTCGTCTGGACAGATACTGCAACACATCACGTGGGGAGACGTTGCTGCAACTTTGCTATGGAACCTCCCTGCAGCTGAGCTATTGAACGGCGAAGCAGTCATTGTGTAGTCACTGCAGGGTCCGCTCAACCTGGGGCACAACCTGCTGGTGCCCTTGAGTGAGGCATCCCCAGAACTCAGCATCTGGGCAGGATTTCTTCTGGTAAGCAACTCACGAGGATATTTCTCGACTGGTACCGTCGCTGGGCAGTCACTGCTGGAACTCGGTGCAGCACAGCTTAGTGGTGCCGGCGAAAGCGAGTCGTAGCAGGGCCGACTCAGGCACATCATCTTGGAGTGATAGCAGCTTACACCATAACTGGAGTGAGCAAACTAGTGGTCAAAGTGACATCATACTTTGTGCAGGCTGCTCACTGAAACTGTGACATGAGTCAGACAGTCGCCTGCCAACAGGGTTACTGCGGCTTGATGATGTCATCCTTTCAGTAGAGTTGGAGTCATATCAGAAGCCAGTCTGAGTATCTCCAAACTGGGTTCTATTCATAACTGCACTCTGGCATCAGGAGGTGGAGTGATGCGAGTCTCATACAAGGATTCATAGCAGGAATGACTCAGGTGCGTCAGGAGTCATAGCAGGGATGACTCTGACATGGCATCTATGAGCAGCGAGCTTAAGTACTTTCTGTACATGGGGGCTTATTCGGCACTTGTAATCTGATGCCTATTCATCCATCAGGGATATGCGTAAACTTACACACCCGCACTGCACATAGCTTGCACTAGTATATGCCTTTCTGTGCAAAAATTGACACTAAGGCATTCACAAACATGTGAGAACACTAGTAAAGGAACACTGATTGAGAGGAATTAACACATGATATCAAATACTTAATAAAAATTGCTCACTATGAAAGTATAACACTGTCGATGTGATATCATGGGGTGATATCAGGCGTGACGTCGTAACGCGAGGCAACATCAGGGCAAACGTCCTCGGGTGATATCGGGCAAACGTCCAGGGTGACGTCCGGTGATGTCAGGCAGACGTCCAGAGTGACGTCGCGAGGTGATATCGGGCAGACGTCGTGGGTGACATAGCGACATGGCGTCAGGCAGTATGGTGGCGTTATGGGTGACGTCGCGAGGTGATGTCCTGAGTGACGTCGGGTAGAAGTCCTAGGGTGACGTCGTGAGGTGACATCAGGGAACAAACAACATGTGCATGGACATCTGGCTTGCTCAGGCATGAGCAGCAGGTGGCTTTGGACAGCTTAGAGACCCACACGGCTCTGAGATCCATGTGGCCATAGCCACACGTTGCTTTGTGATCCACATGGCTTCGAGTAACCTTGGGCACTCGGATACACAGTTCTGGCAAAAAATTCACAGAGAATCCAGCAGAGAGGGAATGAGGGGCGTTGAGTGGTGGTGGAGACTAGTGTTATGGTAGGAGCGTGGTGGCATATGGTGAGGCGAGGAGCTCCAGCCGCGCCTCCTCACTCCCCACAAACATGGAAGACAGTATAGTAGGTGCTACCACACTGGACACATAAAACACCATGAAACTCACCTTTGACTTGCTGAAACAGCCGTGCTGAGCTGAAACAACAGCGGCAACATAAAAGTGGCACTGAGACGTGACTGAGAACAGTGTGGGACGCTGTAGAGAGGTGTCGCAAGGGACGCCACTTATATTTCTGGAAGAAATTCGGCAAATTTCGGTCTGGATCCTGCTGTACCTGTGTCTGAATGATGAGAAGTGCAGACACGACATCAGGATAACTCGTAGAGAGAGTAGAGAAACGGATGCTGCTTGTACGGGGCGATGAAGTAGTCAATATCTTCATCCTTCCTTTCTCTCTCCAGGCAAACACAGCTACTGCTACTAACGCTGGCACCAATATTACACAAAATTTGTGTGTGGAGGTCTACAAGCTGGAATGAATGATGCTCTTTGGAGGAAACGACGTGTTGCTTTATTGGGTTCTTGGTACACAGGCAGTGTGTTTAATTGCCCTGGGGCCAGCCAGGTGCCGGCTGAGGGAGAGTGGAGTACACTTGTTGTCTTTAGGTTGTGTTGGCGCCAGTTGAGTACAAGTCAGGGTGGTGCGGGCTCAGCTTGGTAGGCCTTTTTGCCACTAGATGTCAACACCAGTGTGTCGCGAAATATAAACGCAACAACACAGCGCCTTTATTCGAACACAGATGTTAGTCTTGGATCACGGATGTTAGTCTTGGATCACGGATGTTAGTCTTGGATCATGGATGTTATTCTTGGATCATGGATGTTAGTCTTGGATCATGGATGTTAGTCTTGGATCACGGATGTTAGTTTTGGATCATGGATGTTAGTCTTGGATCATGGATGTTAGTCTTGGATCACGGATGTTAGTCTTGGATCACGGATGTTAGTCTTGGATCACGGATATTAGTCTTGGATCATGGATGTTAGTCTTGGATCACGGATGTTAGTCTTGGATCACGGATGTTAGTCTTGGATCCCCGGATGTTAGTCTTGGATCACGGATGTTAGTCTTGGATCATGGATGTTAGTCTTGGATCACGGATGTTAGTCTTGGATCATGGATGTTAGTCTTGGATCACGGATGTTAGTCTTGGATCACGGATGTTAGCCTTTGATCACGGATGTTAGTCTTGGATCACAGATGTTAGTCTTGGATCACGGATGTTAGTCTTGGATCACGGATGTTAGTCTTGGATCACGGATGTTAGTGTTGGATCCCGAATGTTAGTCTTGGATCACGGATGTTAGTCTTGGATCTCGGATGTTAGTCTTGGATCACGGATGTTAGTCTTGGATCCCGAATGCTAGTCTTGGATCACAGATGTTAGTCTTGGATCACGGATGTCAGTCTTGGATCACGGATGTTAGTCTTGGATCACGGATGTTAGTCTTGGATCTCGGATGTTAGTCTTGGATCACGGATGTTAGTCTTGGATCACGGATGTTAGTCTTTGACTATGGATGCTGATATTATGTTCTCAAACTCTCTCCACATTGTGAGTTAGCCGTGAAGAGTTATTTGAAGAGCTGACAGTGGGATCCCACGCATTGGAACTTGTATTATGGTAGATCCTCTATCATGGTGTATGTGTATCATAGTATGGAGGTATACAATGGTGTGGTAGTGTACCATGGTGTGATAGTGCACCATGGTGTGGTGGTGTACCATGGTGTGTAGTGTACCATGTGTGGTAGTGTACCATAATGTGGTAGTGTACCATGGTATGGTGGTGCACCATGGTGTGGTTCTTAACCCGGGATACCTGTACCCATTGGGAATGCATGTTCCCCCTGGGGGGTACGAGAAAGCAAAGCTGGGGGGTACGAGACACCGGCCAATTCAAAACAAACCTTCATGTGAGTGAGGTTTCTGTGGCTCAAGGATGGATAAAGAACACTATGAAAGTAAGCACTTTCTTTGACATTTTTTTGGGGTTATCCTGTGTAGACAGAAAGCCTACTGCTACTTCTCATAGTCCCCCCTTGGAGCGAGTGTGTTGTGGGCCTAGTTTCCCTCAGTTCCCACCAAAGGGCACTGCCCCAAGTTCGACATACGCAACCATGCTCCGGCCTCACACCTGGACCCTGGCATTCCAGGTAATAAGCTTCCCTCCCGGACTGGTTTCGGCACACCTGACACTGCCTTCTCTGAATTCCATTATTCCAATAAAGACGAAGCTAGTCATCGGCCGTATATCTCACCTTCCTCTACGCTACCCGGCAAGTTACTAGATCAACCAAAAAGGCAGTTAAAACACCTAGACAATTTACGCTACATGTCATAATTGAACTTATATATTCCTGTGCCTAAGTAAACTTCGGATTACATCGATGATAGAGATAAAATAAAAGGCGATCTTAGTGAACTGAAAGATAATGAAAGATTCCTAATAATAACTGAATCACTTGTGGTGGAGCGTCTCTGGTGTGTACAACTCAAAATATCCCCACAGTAAAAATAGTTGGCGTTATGTGCCACCAACTGTTTGTGTGAGTCAGAATTTTCAGTACTTCTGCACATAAAAACAATGGCTAGAAACTGTGTGGCTGCAAGTGATTACTTGCGTGTGGTAACTTCTTAATAAAAGTTCCTTGTTTCAGTATCGTCACAAGTGAACAATAACAAAAGACCCGCTAAATAGGACATACGTTATTTTCTTACGTTTTATAATTGAATTTACGTAAGTTGTTAGTCATAATTGTCTCACTGATCTACTTCACCTTTGTGATGTTTTTTGATGTATAAATAAATTTTCCGAAATGGATTAAAGATTTATTAATTTTGAGAAGGCAAGTTGAGGGCGTACAGTCGTTGGACAAAGTTGACAACCACTGCCCTGGATCCTTACTTCCTGTTCACTTTCTCCCTCCCCCCTCTCCTTCCTTCCCTTTCTTCCTTCTTCCCTCTCTCACTCCCACACTTTCTCTCTCTTCCTCTTTCCCTCCCTCTCTTCTTCATTCCCTCCTATCCTCTCTCCCCTCCCTCCCTCTCTAAATCGCTACCACTACTTCCACCACCTCCCTCCACTCACCTCCCTCCACTCACCTCCCTCCACTCACCTCCCTCCACTCACCTCCCTCCACTCACCTCCCTCCACTCACCTCCCTCCACTCACCTCCCTCCACTCACCTAGGTGCAGTAATCTTTTACTTTCATTAACTGTCAAATAAACCTTTGTCTCGCCTTGACTCCTTCTCCCTCCCCTTCCACTCTCCCTTCCACTCTCCCTTCCACTCTCCCCTTCCCACTCCCCCTTCCACTCTCCTTTCCACTCCCCCCTTCCACTCCCCCACTCCCCCTTCCACTCTCCTTCCACTCTCCTTCCACTCTTCCTTCCACTCTCCCTTCCACTCTCCCTTCCACTCTCCCTTCCACTCTCCTTCCACTCCCCCTTTCCCACTCTTCCTTCCACTCTCCCTTCCACTCTCCCTTCCACTCTCCCTTTCCACTCTTCCTTTCCACTCCCCCTTTCCACCTCCTTCCACTCTCCTTCCACTCTCCCTTCCACTTTTCCTTCCACTTTTCCCTTCCACTCCCCCTTCCAGTCTTCCTTCCACTCTACCTTCCACTCTCCCTTTCACTCTTCCTTCCACTCTTCCTTCCACTCTCCCTTCCACTCTCACTTCCACTCTCCTTCCACTCTCCCTTCCACTCTCCCTTACACTCTCCCTTCCCACTCCCCCACTCTCCCCCCCTCTCTCCCTTCCTCCCTCCCTCCCACTCTCCCTTCCTCTCTTTCTTCCACTCTCCCTTCCACTCTCCCTTTTCCACTCTTCCTTCCACTCTCCCTTCCACTCTCCCTTCCACTCTCCCTCCCATCTCCCTTCCACTCTCCCTTCCAGTCTTCCTTCCACTCTACCTTCCACTCTCCCTTCCCACTCTTCCTTCCACTCTTCCTTCCACTCCCCCTTCCAGTCTTCCTTCCACTCTCCTTCCACTCTCACTTCCACTCTCCACTCTCGCTTCCACTCTCCCTACCACTCTCCCTTCCACTCTCCCTTCCACTCTCCCTTCCACTCTCCCTTCCACTCTCCCTTCCACTCTCCCTTCCACTCTCCCTTCCACTCTCCCTTCCCCTCCCCCACTCCCCCTCCCTCTTCCCTTCCCCCCTCCCTCCCACTCTCCCTTCCCTCTTTCTTCCCTCTCCCTTCCACTGTCTCTTCCTCTATTCCTTCCTCTATCTCCCCCACTCTCCCTTTATCTCTCCCTTCCACTCTCTCTTTCTCTCTCATTCCCTTTTTCCCCTTTCACTCTCTCTTTCTCATTTCCTCTTTCCCTCCCACTCTCCATTCCACTCTCTCTTCCACCTCTCCCTTCCACTCTCTCTTTTCCCACTCTCCCTCTCTCCCTTCTAACTTCCCTTCCACCTCGTTTTTCCACTCTCCCTCCCACTCTCCCTCTGCCCCTTCCACTCTCTCTTCTAACCTCCCTTCCACTATCCCTTCCAACCTCCCTTCTATACTCCTTTCTAACCCCCCTTTCCCATTCTCCCTTCTAACCCCCCTTTCCCCACTCTTCCTTCTAACCTCCTTTCGACTCTCTCTTCCATTTCCCCCTTTTCCCCTCTTCTCTTCCTCTCTCTCTCTCTTCCACTCTCCCTCCCACTCTCCTTTCCTCTCTCCCTTCCACTTTCCCTTCCATTCTTCCTTCCAACCTCCCTTCCACTCTCCATCCAACTCTCCCTCCGACTCTCCCTTCAACTCTCCCCCCAACATCCCCCTCCACAATACCCCACTCCTTTCTCCTCCGTCCCACTCACTCTCTCTCTCTCTCTCTTATCTTTTATCATCCCTTTACCTTCTCTTTTCACTACGATCGTTGAAGCTTCCTCCGTCTCATACATTTCTCTGTCCTTTATCTCTCTCCCTGTTTCTATTCCACTCTCTATTTCTGCCTTTATTTCCCTAACTATTGCCCCCTTTTCTCTCTTCTCTCTTTTCCCGTTTCGTTGCTTTTTTTACTCCCCTCTCTATTCCCTCTTTTCTTATCTACACTGCACTCTATATTCCCTCTCGTTACTCTCTTCATTCACTCTGTATCCCCCCTCTCTTTTATCTATATTGCACTCTCTAGTCCTTCTTTTCTCTTCTCTTTATTTCTCCCTTTCTTTCATCTCTAATACTCTCTTTATTCTCCTCTTTATTCCCTCTCTCTTTCTCTAAGCTTCCTAACTGAGGCTTTACTTACTTAGCCACACAATACATAAAACACATACATAATACACACTACACATACAATACTCAAAATCACCAAAATACACACAATTCTCAGCTTACAATTGTATTCTTCCCAAAAAACATTCCACAATACATCACACAATGCGGTTTAAGAAATATACACACTACAAAACACAATCTCAGTTTAGGTCACAATACAATCAGGGTGACAAACACACTACACGGTACATTGTTGTGTAAGTATAAGATATGTACACATTTTACAACAGAAACAGTGTGACAACACAATTAGTGTAACAAACACACAGTGCAACACAATATGGATGTCAAACACTGCACAACACAGTGTAACAAACACACAGTGCAACACAATATGGATGTCAAACACTGCACAACACAGTGTAACAAACACACAGTGCAACACAATATGGATGTCAAACACTGCACAACACAGTGTAACAAACACTACACAACACAGTGTAACAAACACACAACACAACACAATCAGTGTAAAAAACACTGCATAACACAATCAGTGTAACAAACACTACATAACACAATCAGTGTAACAAACATTACATAATACAATCAGCGTAACAAACACTACACAACACAATCAGTGTAACAAACACTACATAACACAATCAGTGTAACAAACATTACATAATACAATCAGCGTAACAAACACTACACAACACAATCAGTGTAACAAACATTACATAACACAATCAGTGTAACAAACACTACATAACACAATCAGTGTAACAAACATTACATAACACAATCAGTGTAACAAACACTACACAACACAATCAGTGTAACAAACAGTACACAACACAATCAGTGCAACAAGCACACAACAGGACACAATCAGTGTAACAAACACTCCACAACACAATCAGTGTAACAAACACTATACAATACAATCACTGTAACAAACACTACACAACACAATCAGTGTAACAAACACTATACAATACAATCACTGTAACAAACACTACATAACACAACCAGTATAACAAACACTACACAACACAATCAGTGTAACAAACACTACACAACACAATCAGTGTAACAAACACTACACAACACAATCAGTGTAACAAACACACTGCATAACACAATCAAAGTAACAAACACTACACAACACAATCAGTGTAACAAACACACTACATAACACAATCAGTGTAACAAACACTTCACAACACAATCAGTGTAGCGAACACACTACATAACACAATCAGTGTAACAAACACTACACAACACAATCAGTGTAACAAACACTACATTACACAGTCAGGTTAACAAGCACTCTATACAACACAATCAGGGTGACAAACACTGCGCAACACAATCAGGGTGACAAACACTACATTACACAGTCAGGTTAACAAGCACTCTATACAACACAATCAGGGTGACAAACACTGCGCAACACAATCAGGGTGACAAACACTGCACAACACAATCAGAGTGACAAACACTGCACAACACAATCCGGGTGAAAAAACCGCCCAACAAAATCATGGTGAAAAACACTGCCCAAACACAATCAGGGTGACACACACTGCACAACAAAATCGGGGTGACAAACCTGCAAAACAAAATCGGGGTGACAAACACGGGAAACAACCAATCGGGGGTGACAAAACCTGCAAAACCAATGGGGTTGACAAACACTGCCACACAATCAGGGGTGACAAACACTGCAAAACAAAATCGGGGTTTTAACAAACACTGCACAACACAATCGGGTGAAAAAACTTTGCACAACAAATCAGGGGTGAAAAACCTGCCACAACAAAATCAGGGTGACAAACACTGAAAAAACAATTGGGGGTGAAAAAACACTGCACAACCAATCGGGGGTGACAAACCCACTGCGCAAAAAAAAAATCGGGGTGCAAACACTGCACAACACAATCGGGGTGACAACACTGCACAACACAATCGGGGTGCAAAACTGCAAAACCAATCAGGTGAAAAACCTGCAAACACAATCAGGGTGAAAAAACACGCACAACACAATCAGGGTGACAAACACTGCACAACACAATCAGGGTGGGAAAAAAAAACTGCACAACAAAATCAGGGTGAACAAAACTGCACAACAAAATTTCGGGTGACAAACACTGCACAACCAATGGGGTTACAAACACTGCACAACACAATCAGGGTACAAACACTCCCACAACCAATCGGTGACAAACACTCACAACACAACCAGGTGACAAACACTGGCAAAACACAATCGGGGGTGACAAACACTGCAAAACACAATCAGGGTGACAAAAACACTAACAACACAACCAGGGTGACAAACATGCACAACACAATCAGGGACCGAACCTGCACAACACAATCAGGGGCAAACACTGCAAAACACATCAGGGGACAAACACTGCACAAACAAAATCAGGGTGACAAACACTGCAAACACAATCAGGTGACAAACACTGCAAAAAAACAGGGTGACAAACACTGCACAACCAATGGGGGTACAAACAAAAACCAACACAATCAGGGTGACAAAACTGCAAAACCCCCTTTTTCCAGGTGCAGTGATGCCAGTGTCCACAATCGTAACTCACGGGGGAATGCTGCAGATTCAGATTTGCCACACCTTTCCCTCTTCTGTCTCTCTTCTTCTCTTTTCTCTCTCTCTCTCTCTCTTTTTCTTTCTCTCTCCTCTCTTCTCTCTCTCTCTCTCTCTCTCCTCTTCTCTTCTCTCTCTTCTCTCTCTCTCTTTCTCTCTCTTCCTCTCTCTTTTAAATTCCAATTCTTTTACTTCTTTTCTCCCTTTTTTTTTTTCTTTCCCCTTTTTTTGTTCTCCCCTTTTTCCCTTTTTCTCAGGTTTCCCCCTTTTCTTTTTTCCTCTTCTTTCCTCCTCGTCCTCCTCGCCCGTGGCCCCGTTTTTGGGTGTGGTGACGACAGCGGTTTTGAGGTCTGCTCTTCTCTCAATCTCGCTTTTTCTCTCTCCTTCACCCTCCCACTCCACTTACTCTTCTCCCGCCCCCCCCCCTTACAGCCTCCCCCCTCTCCTTTTACCCTTGAAGCTCCTCACTCTCCCCATCTCCCTCCTGCTCACCCCCTCCCGCTCTCTCTCTCCCTCTTAACACCAACTCTCCACCTGTTGCCGCATCCCAAACCTCTCTCTCTCTCTCTCTTTCTCTCTCTCTCTTGACAAGGTTAAGGATCCCTAGCTTTATTGACAAGCTATTTACAGGTTAAGGATTCCCAAATTTTTTTGGGAAGCCCAAGAAAATGTTACCTACATCAGCTCATTTGAAAGCATTTTTATTGTTATGAGACATGCAAGTAGGGAGCAGGATGAAGTAGAAGCCATCTGTGGGCCAGCATTTTCATTTGATCAACTGACTTTATCTCGTTGACATAATTATGCTGTACGAATGTGTTCCATACTCGAGTCATCCTGGGTATATATGATCTCAGATGGAGTGATGTTCTGGAGAAGGGTACAGCCAGAGTGAAGTTGCTGCTCTCTGCCCGTCTTGTGGCATAAAAGCTTGTTTCACGCTGTCCTCGAAGTGAATCCAAGTGTGGTATTTTGACAATATTGGCCTTGTACGTAACAGTAAGGCCACCCACATCCCTCCTATGTTGAAGGGTCTGCTGAAATGACAGATCTATCCAGGATGGGTCCAGGCGAGAGATGAGACGTCTTGCTCTGTTCTCTACTCTGTCAAGCAGTCGCAGATGAGAGGGAGGGCAGGCAAACCAAGAAAGTGGAGCATACTCAAGGTGTGAGCGTACTTGTGCCTCGTACAGGATCTTGAAACCTCTACTGTCAAGCAGATGCGAGATACGGCGAAGTGCTGTAAGCTTCCTGGCTGCCTTGTTTGCAAGATTTACAACATGGTTCTTCATGGTTAGTTTGGAGTCAAATTTCACCCCAAGGATATCAACTTCTTCTCCAGGTGCCAACATCCTCCCATTCATCCTTACTACTGCACCAGCATTACCATCATGGTGCCTATAGACGATCATCATTTGCGTTTTCTCTCGTGCAAATGTTACTTGCCATCTATTTCCCCAAGCTCTCTCTCTATCTGTCTCTCTTCACAGGGATTTTACAAGGTTAGGCTAATGGTTCCTACCTTTATTTACGATCTAAGAATGATACCTACGTCAGTTGCTGTTGAAGTCTTTATATTGTTATGAGACGTACAAATAGGGAGAAAGATGAAATTGGATCCATCTGTGGGCCAGTGATTTCATTTGGTCAGCTGGTTTTATTTAGTCAATGTCATTATGCTGTACGAACATGTACCAGACTCTGCTCATCCTGGGAATAAATGATCTCAAGTGAAATTGTATTCTTGAGAAAGGTACAGACAGTGTAACTGCTGTTAGTTGCCCGTCTTGTGTAGAAGCTTACATCTGGCGGTCCACGGAGTGGAGCCAGGTGTGGTACCTCGACAGTATTGACCTTGTACAGAACAGAAAAGCGACCCACATCCCTTCTGTGTAGAAGACTCTGCTGAAATGACAGATCTGTCCAGGCCGGGTCCAGAGAGAGACGAGTCGTCTTGCTCTGTTCTCTATTCAGTCAAGAAGTCGTAGACAAGACGAAGGGCAGGCATTCTAAGAAAGTGCAGAATACTCAAAGTGTGAGCGTACTTGAGAATCGTGCAGAATCTTGTAACCCCTACTGTCAAACAGATGAGAGATATGGGTAAGTGCTGTAAGCTTCCTGGTCGTTTTTTCTTTTTTTTCAAGATTTACAGCGTGGTTCTTCATAGTCAGTTTGGAGTTAAATATGTCTCCAAGGATATCAAATTCATACCCGGGTACCAACACTCTCCCATTCGTTCTTACCACTGTTCCAGCATTACCATCATGGTGCTTACAGACTATCAGCATTTGTGTTTTCTCATGCTCAGATATGACCTGCCATCGTATTCCCAGGCTGATATAGCTGTAACCTGGTGATTGATGTAACTTAAAGCAGCTCTCTCTTTCTCTCTCTCTCTCGCTCTGTCTCTGTCTCTGTCTGTCTGTCTGAATGTCTCTCTCTCTCTCTCTCTCTCTCTCTCTCTCTCTCTCTCTCTCTCTCTCTCTCTCTCTCTCTCTCTCTCTCTCTTTCTCTCTAACTATCTATCTATCTATCTATCACGCACACACTGGCTGTAGTGACCAGAAGAGCTCATGCATGCAGGGCAAAGCTCCTGATCATGGGTGACTTTAACCACAAGGAAATCGATTGGGAGAACTTGGAGCCACATGCGGGCCAAGATACATGGAGGGCTAAGATGATGGAGGTGGTACTGGGAAACTTCATGTACCAACACGTAAGGGACACTACAAGAGAGAGAGGAGAGGATGAACCAGCAAGACTGGACCTAGTATTCACCTTGAGTAGTGCAAATATTGAGAACATCACATATGAAAGACCCCTTGGGGCAAGCAATCATGTGGTTTTAAGCTTCGAATATACAGTAGAGCTACAAGCGGAAGGGGAAGCAGGAAGGCCATGGCGAATGAAGCCAAACTACAAGAAAGGGGACTACACGGGAATGAGGAACTTCCTGAACGTGGTTCAGTGGGACAGAGAACTGGCAGATGATGGAATATGAGATGATGGAATATGTAACAACAATGTGCAAGGAGGCTGAGGAGAAGTTTGTACCCAAGGGTAACAAGAATAATGAAAAACCCAGAATGAGCCCATGGTTCACCCAAAGGTGCAGGGAGGCAAAAACCAAGTGTGCTAGGGAATGGAAGAAATATAGAAGGCAAAGGACCCAGGAGAATAAGGAGAGCAGTCGTAGAGCCAGAAATGAATATGCACAGATAAGAAGGAAGGCCCAACGACAATATGAAAACGACATAGCAGTGAAAGCCAAATCTGACCCGAAGCTGTTATACAGCCACATCAGGAGGAAAACAACAGCCAAGGACCAGGTCATCAGGCTAATGAAGGAAGGAGGAGAGACAACAAGAAATGACTGTGAAGTATGTGAGGAACTCAACAAGAGATTCAAAGAAGTGTTCACAGAGGAGACAGAAAGGGCTTCAGAAAGACGGAGAGGTGGGGCACACCACTAAGTGCTAGACACAGTACACACAACCGAGGAAGAAGTGAAGAGGCTTCTGAGTGAGCTAGATATCTCTAAGGCAATGGGGCCGGATAACATCTCTCCATTGGTCCTGAGAGAGGGAGCAGAGGTGCTATGTGTACCCCTAACAACAATATTCAATACATCTATCGCAACAGGGAGATTGCCTGAGGCATGGAAAACAGCAAATGTAGTCCCAATCTTTAAAAAAGGAGACAGACATGAAGCACTAAACTACAGACCAGTGTCACTGACATGTATAGTATGCAAAGTCATGGAGAAGATAATCAGGAGAAGAGTGGTGGAACACCTAGAAAGGAATGATCTCATCAACAACAGCCAACATGGTTTCAGGGACGGGAAATCCTGTGTCACAAACCTACTGGAGTTCTTTGACAAGGTGACAGCAGTAAGACAAGAGAGAGAGGAGTGGGTGGATTGCATTTTCTTGGACTGCAAGAAGGCGTTTGACACAGTACCACACAAGAGAATAGTGCAAAAACTGGAGGACCAAGCAGGGATAACAGGGAAGGCACTACAATGGATCAGGGAATACTTGTCAGGAAGAAAGCAGCGAGTCATGGTACGTGGCGAGGTGTCACAGTGGGCACCTGTGACCAGAAGGGTCCCACAGAGGTCAGTCCTAGGACCAGTGCTGTTTCTGGTATTTGTGAACGACATGACGGAAGGAATAGACTCCGAAGTGTCCCTGTTTGCAGATGACGTGAAGTTGATGAGAAGAACTCATTCGATCGAAGATCAGGCAGAACTACAAAGGGATCTGGACAGGCTGCAGACCTGGTACAGCAATTGGCTCCTGGAGTTCAACCCCACCTAGTGCAAATTCATGAAGAGTGGGTAAGGGCAAAGAAGACCGCAGACGGAGTACAGTCTAGGGGGCCAGGGACTACAAACCTCACTCAAGGAAAAAAATCTTGGGGTGAGTATAACACCAGGCACATCTCCTGAAGCGCACATCAACCAAATAACTGCTGTAGCATATGGGCGCCTAGCAAACCTCAGAACAGCATTCCGACATCTTAACAAGGAATCGTTCAGGATCCTGTACACCGTGTACGTTAGGCCCATACTGGAGTATGCGGCACCAGTTTGGAACCCACACCTAGCCAAGCACGTAAAGAAACTAGAGAAAGTGCAAAGGTTTGCAACAAGACTAGTCCCAGAGCTAAGTGGTATGTCCTACGAGGAGAGGTTAAGAGAAAGACACTAGAGGACAGTAGAAATAGGGGGGACATGATAACGACATACAAAATACTGAGAGGAATTGACAAGGTGGACAAAAACAGGATGTTCCAGAGATGGGACACAGCAACAAGGGGACACAGTTGGAAGTTGAAGACACAGATGAATCACAGGGGTGTTAAGAAGTATTTCTTCAGCCACAGAGTAGTTAGGAAGTGGAACAGTTTGGGAAGCGATCAGTGAAGAGGCGGGGCCAGGAGCTCGGACTCGACCCCCGCAACCTCAACTAGGTGAGTACAACTAGGTGAGTACACACGCATACACACACACACGCATACAAACACACACACACACACACACACACACACACACACACACACACACACACACACACACACACACATACACACACACACACACACACACACACTCCACACACATACACACAAACACACACACAAACACACACTCACACACACACACACACACACACACACACACACACTCACACACACATACACACAAACACACACACAAAACACACTCACACACACAACACACACACACACACACACACACACAACATACACACACACACACACCACACACACACACACACACACACATACACACACACACACACACACACACACACCACACACATACACACACACACACACACACACACACACACACACCCACACATACACACACACACACACACACACACACACACACACGGGCACGGGCGCCTAGCAAACCTCAGAACAGCATTCCGACATCTTAATAAGGAATCGTTCAGGACCCTGTACACCGTGTACGTTAGATCCATATTGGAGTATGCGGCACCAGTTTGGAACCCACACCTAGCCAAGCATGTAAAGAAACTAGAGAAAGTGCAAAGGTTTGCCACAAGACTACTCCCAGAGCTAAGAGGTATGTCCTACGAGGAGAGGTTAATGGAAATCAACCTGACGACACTGGAGGACAGGAGAGATAGGCGGGACATGATAACGACATACAAAATACTGAGAGGAATTGACAAGGTGGACAAAGACAGGATGTTCCAGAGATTGGACACAGTAACAAGGGGACACAGTTGGAAGCTGAAGACACAGATGAATCACAGGGATGTTAGGAAGTATTTCTTCAGCCACAGAGTAGTCAGTAAGTGGAATAGTTTGGGAAGCGATGTAGTGGAGGCAGGATCCATACATAGCTTTAAGCAGAGGTATGATAAAGCTCACGGCTCAGGGAGAGTGACCTAGTAGCGATCAGTGAAGAGGCGGGGCCAGGAGCTCGGACTCGACCCCCGCAACCTCAACTAGGTGAGAACTAGGTGAGTACACACACACATACACACACACACACCCACACATACACACACACATACACACACACACACACACACACACACACATACACACACACACACAACACACACACACACACACACACACACACACACACACACACACACACACACACACACACACACACACACACACACACACACACACACTCACACACATACACACACACACACACACACACACACACACACACACACACACACACACACACACACACACACACACAGCCCGATATAGGCCCCCACCAAGGCTCTCGCTCCCCCAACCCCAATATTCTTGCATGACCACAATGATAGAAAAGAAACTGAAAGTTTGGTACACAAACGCGGATGGAATAACGAATAAACATGAGGAGTGGAACGAAAGAATCAGTGAGAAATCCCCAGACTTCATAGCAGTCACAGAAACAAAACTCGCTGAGACAATAACAGACACAATCTTCCCAACGAGATATCAGATCCTGAGGAAAGCTAGAAGGAGTAGAGGGGGAGGAGGGGTTGCACTGCTCATAAAACACCGATGGGGATTTGAGGAAATGGAAGGCATGGACATGATTGGAGAAAGAGACTACATTGTAGGTACAATTCAGTCCGGAGAACATAAAGTAGTCATTGGAGTGATGTATAACCCACCACAGAACAACAGGAGGCCAAGAGAGGAGTACGAAGAAAACAACAGGGTGATGATGGACACACTGGCTGAGGTGGCAAGAAGAGCCCACTCGAGCAGAGCAAAGTTGCTGGTAATGGGCGATTTCAACCACAGGGAGATCGACTGGGAAAACCTGGAGCCACATGGGGGTCCCGAAACATGGAGAGCCAAGATGATGGATGTGGTACTTGAAAATCTCATGCATCAACATATCAGGGACACTACCAGAGAGAGAGGGGAGGATGAGCCAGCAAGACTGGATCTTGTGTTCACCCTGAGCAGTTCAGACATTGAGAACATCACTTACGAGAGGCCCCTTGGAGCTAGCGATCACGTGGTTCTGAGTTTTGATTATATAGTAGAGTTATAAGTGGAGAAGGTAACAGGAACTGAAGGGGACAGGCCAAACTATAAAAGGGGGGACTACACAGGTATGAGAAACTTCCTGCAGGAGGTTCAGTGGGACAGAGAAATGGTAGGAAAATCAGTAAACGAGATGATGGAATATGTGGCAACAAAGTGCAAGGAGGCAGAGGAAAGGTTTGTTCCCAAGGGAAACAGAAATAATAGGAAGACCAAAACGAGTCCTTGGTTTACCCGAAGGTGTAGGGAGGCAAAAACTAAGTGCAACAGAGAATGGAAAAGGTACAGGAGGCATAGGACCCAGGAAAACAAGGAGATTAGTAGAAGAGCCAAAAACGAGTATGCACAGATAAGGAGGGAGGCCCAGCGACAGTATGAAAACAACATAGCATCGAAAGTCAAATCTGACCTGAAACTGCTGTATAGCCACATTAGGAGGAAGACAACAGTCAAGGACCAGGTGATAAGGCTGAGGAAAGAAGGTGGAGAACTCACAAGAAACGATCAAGAGGTATGTGAGGAGCTCAACACGAGATTTAAGGAAGTATTTACAATAGAGACAGGAAGGCCTCTGGGGGGACAGACCAGATGGGGACACCACCAACAAGTGTTGGACGACATACATGCAGATGAGGAGGAGGTGAAGAAACCGCTAAGGGACATCGATACCTCAAAGGCAATGGGACTGGACAACATCTCCCAGTGGGTCCTTAGAGAGGGAGCAGATATGTTGTGCGTGCCACTTACCACAATCTTCAACACGTCCCTGGAAACTGGGCAACTACCTGAGGTATGGAAGACGGCAAATGTAGTTCCCATTTTTAAAAAAGGAGACAGAAAAGAGGCACTAAACTATAGACCTGTGTCATTGACGTGTATAGTATGCAAAGTTAAGGAGAAGATTATCAGGAGGAGAGTGGTGGAGTACCTGGGACGAAACAAGAGTATAAATGCCAACCAGCACGGATTCATGGAAGGCAAATCCTGTATCACAAACCTTCTGGATTTTTATGATAAAATAACAGAAGTAAGACACGAGGAGAGGGGGGGGTCGATTTCATCTTCTTGGACTGCAAGAAGGCCTTTGACACAGTTCCTCACAAGAGATTAGTGCAGAAGCTAGAGCATCAGGCGCATATAACAGGAAGGGCACTGCAATGGATCAGAGAATACCTGACAGGGAGGCAACAACGAGGCCCATGGTACGTAATGATGTATCACGTGGGCCCTGTGACGAGCGGGTTCCCCAGGGGTCGGCCCTAGGCAAGTGCTATTTTGGTATATGTGAACGACATGAGGGAAAGGGTTAGACTCAGAAGTGTCCCTGTTTGCAGATGATGTGAAGTTAATGAGGAGAATTAAATCAGATGAGGACCAGGCAGGACTTCAAATAGACCTGGACAGACTGGACACCTGGTTTGCAAATGGCTTCTCCCAATTTAATCCTGCCAATGCAAAGTCATGAAGATAGGGGAAGGGCACAGAAGACCACAGACAGAGTGTAGGCTAGGTGGCCAAAGACTGCAAACCTCACTCAAGCAGAAAGACCTTGGGATGAGTATAACACCGAGCATGTCTCCGGAAGCACACATCAACCAGATAACTGCTGCAGCATATGGGCGCCTGGCAAACCTGAGAACAGCATTCCGATACCTGAGTAAGGAATCGTTCAAGACACTGTACATCGTGTATGTCAGGCCCATACTGGAGTATGCAGCACCTGTTTGGAACCCTCACTTGATAAAGCACGTCAAGAAACTAGAGAAAGTACAAAGGTTTGCGACAAGGTTAGTTCCAGAGCTAAGGGGAATGTTCTATGAAGAAAGATTAAGGGAAATCGGCCTGACGACACTGGAGGACAGGAGGGTCAGGGGAGACATGATAACGACATATAAAATACTGCGTGGAATAGACAAGGTGGACAAAGACAGGATGTTCCAGGGAGGGGACACAGAAACAAGAGGCCACAATTGGAAGTTGAAGACACAAATGAGTCAGAGAGATATTAGGAAGTATTTCTTCAGTCATAGAGTTGTCAGGCAGTGGAATAGCCTAGAAAATGACGTAGTGGAGGCAGGAACCATACACAGTTTTAAGACGAGGTTTGATAAAGCTCATGGAGCGGGGAGAGAGAAGGCCCAGTAGCAACCGGTGAAGAGGCGGGGCCAGGAGCTAAGACTCGACCCCTGCAACCACAAATAGGTGAGTACAAATAGGTGAGTGAGTACACGTTGTCGTCGTCGTTGTTTTTCCGTCGATTCGACGAGGACCATCTA
>NC_069404.1:83705319-83765319 GCF_026875155.1 Cherax quadricarinatus
AATTGGTCAGATAAGTAGTTACTTGATTACCTCAGTACGGTAATGGAGAAGGGGCAAGAAGATTGGGCACGGAGTGTAGACTCGGAGGACAGAAGCCGCAGACCTCACTCAAAGGAAAAGACCTCTGGGTGAGCATAGTGCCAAGTATATCTAATACATCAGCCGAATAAACTCTGCGGTTAATGTTCATTTGGTAAATCTTGGATTAGCCTTCAGTAATAAGAATATAAGAACATAAGAAAGAAGGAACAATGCAGCAGGCCTACTGGCCCATGTAAGGCAGGTTCAAGTCACCTACCGGCTTAAGCCACTGACCTAACCTAGTCAGGTTAGGATCACATCCACTTAAGAAAGTACCACGCATCAGACCTTAGCACGAGCTAGTCAGGTCCAACTCATACCCACCCACACACACTCATGTATTTATCTAGCCTATTTTTAAAATTACATAACGTTTTAGCTTCTATGACTGTACTCGGCAGTTTGTTCCACTCATCCATAACTCTATTACCAAACCAGTGCTTTCCTATATATTTCGTAAATCCAAATTTTTCCAAATTGAAACCATTGCTGCGAGTCCTGTCTTGGTTAGATATTTATAGCACGCTATTTACATTCCCTTTATATATTCCTCTTTGCCATTTAAACACCTCATTCATATAACTCCCTTAATTCTACGGTTTTCTAGAAAATGCAGATTCAGGGCCCTCAGTCTATCTTCATAAGGAAGATTTCTGATACATGGGATCAACTTTGTTATCTTCCTATTTTGGTGTAATCAGCTACTTGCTTATGTCGCTAATGATTCCCTCATCTACGTCGTTTATGTAAATTGTGAACAACAAAGGGGCCCTGTAGAACACCGCTTGTGACGTGCCCCCACTCTAATTTCTCCCCATTTATGCCAACTATCTGCTGTTTATTTGTCATCTATGCCTCTACCCAGGAAAAAAAAAATTTCCTCTTATTTCGTGTGCCTTAATTTTCCTCAATAGCCTCTGGTGTGGAACTCTATCAAAAGCCTACTGAAGTCCATATACACAATATCATATTCATTTCCATGATCTACCTCCTAAAATGCCTAACTGTAGTTAGTAAATTCATAAGGCAGGAACGCCCCTTTGTAAAACCGTGTCGAGATTCATTAATCAATTTATGCTTTTCAAGATGGCTACGAATCGCCTCGGCGATTATTGATCCCATAAATTTTCCCACTATGGAGGTAAAGCTTATTGGTCTTTAGTTCGAAGCTATGGACATGTCTCCTGCTTTGTAAATAGATATTACATTTGTTATTTTTCACTTGTCTGGCACTATGCCAGTTTGTAGTGATATGTTGAAAAGATTAGTCAAAGGTTTACTAAGCTCTTCTTTATTTTTCTTAGAAACCTCTGCAAACAGTTCATCAGGACCTGGGGATTTGTTAGGTTTTAATTCCTCTGTCTGTGTGAGGACCATGTCATTAGTTGCCCCCGGTAGTGAATGGTTTATCGTCCTGTTCTACATAATTTATTATTTCTTGAATTTCCCTAATATCTTCCTGAGTAAAAACTGAGAGGAAGTAAGTGTTGAAAATTTCACACATTTCTTTACCACTGTCAGTAATTGGATCTGGGTTACTTTTAAATGGGGCTATCTTGTCCCTATACTTCTGCATATCTGAAAGAACCGTTTTGGGTTAGTCTTCGAATTCCTTGCGCTTTAGCCTCATAAGCCAATGTTGTTTTTCTTATTCCTTTTTTTATTTCTCTCTTTAATTGAATATATTATTTTCTAAACTGCCGATTCCTCTTTTGATATGCCTATATATGCCTCTCTTTTGACCAATCAGATGTTTTAATCTATTGTTTATCCATTTTGGATAATTTTTCTTAGATCTACTTTCTCTACTCAGGACATAAGTTGACTGGGCTGCTAGAACTGTGCTCTGAAAAAAGTCATGTTGGCAACCATCACCACCTACCTGACCCCTAGTCATGTCATTCCATTTTAGCCCAGCCAGTAATTTCTCAGTCCCATGAAATCGGCAAGCAGAAGTCTGGGACAGAGTCTTGACTGCATTTAGTTGGGTAATTCCATGATATACTGAAACTAAGTGATCTGTGATCACTTTCCCTAAGCTCATCATTAACCTCAAGATTATTAATTAGTGATTCTTTTTTGGGAAGAACCAAGTCAAGCAGATTGTTTTCTCTAGTTCCTTTTGTCACAACCTGTTTCAAAAAGCAATCCTGAAACGTATCAATAGATTCACTAGATTCAAGATTTCCTGTCACATTGTTCCAATCAGTTTGTCTAAAGTTAAAATCTCCCATTAACACAGAATTTTCATATCTAGATGCCTTATGAATTTCGTCCCAAAGCAGCTTACTGCACTCCCTGTCAAGGTTTAAAGGCCTACAAATCACACCCAAATTTAATTTTTCATGAACATCGAGAAACTGTAGCCAACAGATTCTGTATCCGATGTTTGTAATCTTATATCTTGTCTAACACTACAATTTAAATTATCTCTGACATACATAGCCACTCCACCACCCTTCCTGTTGACCCTATTAGTGTGGAAAAGTTTATACCCTTGTATACCGCATTTAGCAGGCATTTCTCTATCTTTCAGATTGAACCAGGTCTCTGTTATAGCAATAATATCCATATTACCTGCACTTGCAAGTAATCTTGGCTCATCTACCTTATTTCTTAGACTCCTACTATTAGTATAGTAAACCTTAAAGGAACAAGTCACTCGCTGCCCTCTACTGTCTCTCTTTGTGTGTGGCTCCATTGCTTTGCCTTTACTAGCAACTTTATTTTGAACATTGTCTTTTAAACATATCCCTGAGGTATCCTGGTAATATCTACTATTTTCAGCCCTAGCACTGCAACCTGATTGATTTTCACACACACCCATACCTCAATAATCTATTAGTTTAAAGTCCAAGGCAAGTCAGCAATGCCCCCCCCCCCAATCGACTTGGGTAATGCAACCGCTCTGGCCCCAGAGATATGTACCCCATCCCTTGCATACATATCACATTTACGAAAGTAATATGCCCCCAGTTATCAATGAATGAGATTGCAAGTTCCTTGCAGTACCTGTCTAGCCAGCAATTTATAACAGTTGCCATAGACATCCATTCATTGCTCACTCCCCTTCTAGGCAAAATGCTGCCTAGTACATCTATGGCTGACTTGTACTTATCCTGTAGCTCCTGTTTCCTGCTCTTCCCAATATCATTTCCACCAGCACCAAGACAGATAATGAGCATGTTTCCATTACCTGACACAATATTATCCAACCTGTTAACTATGTTACGAACACCAGCTCCTAGGAAACACACGCTCTGTCTCATCTTCCTATCTCTGTTACAAAAAGCATGGTCCATATATCTTACCTGCGAGTCATCCACTACCAGAATGTTCTTACCTTGATTAGCAGGGGAGTCAGTGGTACCTTTAACCTCACTAACCACTGAAGTACACTCATCCTTCCTAGATGCTTCTTCCTGAACTGTGAACCACTTGCCATTTAATTAAAGTGGCTGCCACTCCCCAACACATTTGTGGTAACCTTTTCCTCCTTAATAGATGCAACCATCTCACACTCACTAATAAACCCATCTAGGCGAAGTTTCAGCCTCCTATTTTCCTCCTGAAGAAGTAGAACTTCCTTCTTCAACACTTTAACCTGAGATTCTAAAACACTACAGCAAGCCATGGTGCTCAGTTTACACGATATGTCAGGCCTTTATACAAGATATGTCAGACCTTTCTTGGAATATGCAGCACCAGCATGGAACACACAGCTGATAAAGCATACCAGCCAACACCTAAAAATAAGTAGCATACCTTATCTAGGCATGGCAACTGATGTAATTACTACCAAAAGACACACTAGGGAATTCTAATACCTCAAACTCCAGCTCAACCTGCCTCCTGTTTTTGGTGGTCCATGGTTCCATCTACTCGTCTACTGCAAATCACTGTAAAACAAGAACAGATAAGTGATCTGTACACTACATCATGTACATTATACACAAGACAATGCATCAGCAACCACATTCTCCTTTCCCTTCAGGTAATGAATCACTAGATTAAGAGGTTGGAGAAAAAAAGCCTCACCTAGTGAGTCTCTGATTGTGGCTCCTCATTAAGCAAAGGAAACGTAAGGGACTGTGGTCACTATACACAGTTATAGGATGAATTGATCCTGATACATAAACTGAAAAATGTTGCACTGCCAACACTAAAGCAAGAGCCTCCTTTTCTTTGGTGGTAAAGTTTCTTTGGAGTCTTTTAAGTTTTGACGAGAAATAGCTGACTGGCAGTAACTGTCCCACTACATCTTCAAGTAATACAGCACTAACACCAGTACCACTGGCATCTACTTGTAGAGAAAATGGAAGTGGAAAATTAGGACTAACAAGCACTGGAGCACTAGTAAGCAGATCTTTTACATGTTCAAATGCCCTCTCACACTCTATGTCCCACACAAATTTTCTCTTGGAGATAGTAAGGTCTGTGAGTAAAGACTTTTGATACCTTTGACAAATTCAGACAGAACTTTCTGTAAAATGTTACCATGCCCATGAAACGCATAACCTCCTTTCTGTTCTTTGGTACAGAGTTATTGTCTATAGCCTCCACCTTGGCATTCACCGGGGCCACTTTCCTCTGGCCAATTACATGTCCTAGAAAGGTTACCTGGGCTTGTCCAAAAACACTTTTCGACAAATTAACTGAGAACTGAGCATCAGTGAGCCTAGAAAAAAGTACTCTAAGTTGTCTCACATGTTCTATCCAACAGTCATGAAAAATAATAAGGTCATCAATATAACACCTCACTCCAGCTAGGCTACTATGTATAAGTTCCTGCATCCTGCGTTGAAAACAAGAGGGTGCATTATGAAGCCCAAATAGAAGAAGCCTGTACTGAAAAAGCCCATCGATGTTACAAAAGTAGAGATGTCACTGGCACATGGGGTTAAAGGTATCTGACAATAACCCTTTAACAGGTCTAATTTACTTACATATTTAGCTCTTCCCACTGCATCAATGACATCATCCATTCTAAGAAGAGGAAAACATTAAGCCTTAGTCATTAAATTAACCTTGTAGTAGTCAGTGCACATTCTCATGATGCCATCTGGTTTGGGAACCATTAAGCATTCTCGCTCAGTACTATTAAATTATTGTCAAGTAGGAATTTCACCTCCTTCTCTATATTTGCTTTTTTTGTGCGTTTATTCTATAAGGGACCTGCCAAATTGGGTCAGCTTCCCCTACATCTGTATCATGGGGCATTAAATTGCTTACCTGAGGGGTATCCCCAAACAAATCCTCGAAATTCAAGAGAAACTGAACCATCTCTGCATCCCTTTCCTTACTGAGGCCTAACATATATTGTGCAGGGTCCTTTAACAATGCCCTGTTACTAAGATGTACATCTGTGGTTTCCTGCAAATCAGTGTCCAACCCAGGGTCGCCTACTATATTAATACTCGCTACAGCTGATCTTTGAGGGTACCTTTTTAGTCTGTTGATATGCACATCACGTTTAGACTTCTGCCGCCCAGGTGTGTGAATTCTGTAATTTTGATCCATGACCTTTTTCACCACCTTGTATGGCCCATTATACCTTGCTTTTAAGGCATTACCAGGCACCGGCTCCAATGCTAGCGCCTCCTCTCCAACTTCAAAAGTACGGGGCGCTGCCTTGTGGTCAAACAGTTACTTCATCTTGGTTTGGCTGTTGTGCAGGTTTACAGGCACCAGATGCTTCATGTGAGTTCAAATGGTCTCTGAAAGTGAGAAAATCCTCTGAGGGGGCAGTCTCGCGACCCTCACCAAGCCAGTGCTCCTTCAAAATCGTCAGTGGTCCCCTTACTTGGTGACCATAGATCATTTCAAAGGGACTATAGCTTAATGAGTCCTGAGTGCCGTCCCTAACGGCAATTAAAGGAGGGGAATACCCTCATCCCGGTTATTCGGGTAATGGGTACAATAAGCATGCAACATTGTCTTGAGAGACTGTGAAACTGCTAGACTCTCCCTTGACTCTCTGGGTGATAGGCTGTGGAATTTGTCATTTTAACATTAAACTCCCCCAAAACTGTGCGAAAATGTTTAGATGTAAAATTTGACCTTGATCTGTTAGAATTTCCTTAGGGATCCCTACTTAAGTATAAAATTTCACCATGCTCTCAAGACCACACGTGTAGTAATTTTACATAACGGAATGGCTTAAGGAAACCTGGTAGAAGAACAAATAATAGTAAGTACTGGCTACCTATCTATGTCTTAGGAAGTGGCCCCACACAATCCACCACCAGCCTGCTGAAAGGTTCTCAAGTTGCTGTGATAGGTTTAAGTGGGGCAGGTTTAATTCCCTGATTAGGTTTTCCTACCCCTTGGCAAACAGGGCATGATTCTACGTACTTACCGACTGATTCCTATACCTGGGCCAGTAAAAATGTTGAGAAACCTTACCCATGGTGTTTTTAACATCTAAATGTCCTCACATGGGGACGTCATGGGCCAAAAACAAAACTTGACACCTAAATGGCTCTGGCACCACGACTTGGTCGAATGCCCCCCTTGCTCCATCATTAGATATTTTATCAGATAGAGTCTTTCTCATTAAAACACCTGCAAAAAAGAAACATGTAATTAGTTGAGAGGCCTCCTCCTTGGTAACCGCAGATTATCGAATAGCTTTCAGGGTGTCGACACACCCCTTGGCCTCAATCAGTTGTTTTCGTGTCGGAGTCGCCACTCCTATACCAGTTCCAACTGGGTCTTAACTGGAATGGTTCATCACTACCCTGAGTCCCCTGCAGGCTAGACTCCAGAAATAGGTTTCCCAAACCCATTTTCCTAGTTACTGCACACACTGGAAACAGCTCGGTCAAGGTAGCCCTAGCTTTTCCCTCCCAACTTTGTGAAGCTGGATCCCTCCAAACTAGAGGTTCCTCACTTTCGAGAAAGCTCATCACATTATTACCTAACAGAAGGTCAACACCTTCAAAAGATATATCTTCTGTAATACCTATTGGTAAGTAACCACACTGGTACGCAGACTCCACCCATAACCTGTGAACTGGAGTCCTGACAGTGAATCCGGTAATCCTTTTTGAGAAAATGTCCAGCCTGCTGTATGTGTCTTCTGACACTGGTAATACACCCCTGTGAAGCAAGGTGCATGTGCTACAACCGTCTCTCAAAGACATAACACCTTCTACCCTACCTTCATATTGGTGTAAGGCCACGGTCGACTTACTTGAAAAGACCTTCATTCGAGGATCCAAAACTGCTGGGTTACCTAATATACCCCGAGGTGACACTTCATTACTAGCTACCGTGTGTGTTGCTGGGGTATTTACCTGAGAAGCCTCTGCAGCAGCCTGATCCCTACATATCTTGCAATATGGCTGCAGGTAGCCCTGTTTATGACAATCAGTGCAATAATAAAGTTGAGAGGTCCCCTGCCCTGTGGTCCTAGGTTGGGTCCCTTGACCCTGGGAAACTGGGCTCTTCCTACCTGTTCCCTTGTAGTCCTAGACTTGTAACTGCTGACTTTAAAATACTTTTCTGAAAATTCTTACTTCACTACACTGGTGGGTAGAGAAAATTTATTATTAGTAGTGGTTCTGAGTGGTAGCTACTACCAAGTTTTCGGTTGGCTAAAAATCTATCACCCAGCTCTAAGGCATGATTAAAATCATCAAGATCCTTCTCTTCAAGATATGCCTTAAGGCCAAATGGAACATTTCTCAGAAGATCCCCCTAGCAAAATTAAGGTAAGTACACCTCATAATTGTCTACCACACCTTTTGAGCGACATCACCTGTTTAGAAGTGACATCTTCTCCTTACCATATTCCACCAAAGACTGACCTGCCTGAAACTTTAGTTCTCTAAACTTCTTCCGGTACCTTTCTGGCTAACATCTGATAAGCAAGTAAAAGTACCTTCTTCAGTTTATTACAATAAGAAAAGTCCCGTTTCTCTAGAGAACTAACTGCTTGTAACCCTTTACCAATTAATTGGGTTCTTACTTATGCCACTCATTCCTTGTCCGGCCAATCTTGGGATCTGGCTGTCCTTTCAAACAACAGGAAAAACTGGTCTGAGTCTTTCTCTAGGAATTTGAGCACAAATTTTATGGCTTTGTCCAAATTAAATGCCTCTACCCTATTTATCATGGCTTGTTAAGAAGCAAGCTGCCTCTCCTTGTCTCTTTCTTGAAAAACCTGGCAGAAAAATGGGGCTATTGCACCTGCAAAGGTAAATTATTCCCAGAAAATTATTGTTATTAATAACACCCTAAAAAATCAGCAATATTGCACACAACACAGGCAGAAAACTGGGTTTATTGCACCTGCAAAGGTAGAGTATTCCCAGAAAATTCATCCTATCTTGTAACATTTCCTTTATCAACGTTGCCTTATACCTTGAGTACTAACCTCCAGATTGTTCACAGCAGGTGAAGCAGGCAATTAATTCTTCCCAATTTAGCAGTATATTATTTAAGACTTTACCTCTCACTAACCACCTTGTTTTGGACAATTTCATAAATGGAAGGGATGTATCTCGTTCCTGGTCATCTTCAACTGCCTTAAAATCTTCTCTTCTCATATTGCTATTTGAAAACCACGAAGGAATTTCAGCCAAATGAATCAAACAATGGATATCAACTTTGAAAATGCTGTATACAAAGTGCCAGAGAGTGGCAAATGAACTTCATTTGAATGCAGTTCGGATTTTCATTTCTAATCGTAGTCCACGAAATTGTTACTTTCAATCATAGCAGCAGCAGCAACATCACTAGTAATCCTAATACAGTTCTTAAGAGTTTGATTATGTGAAGCTAACACTTCAGAAATTTTACTAAATAAAACCTCTGTTGTTGTCTCTACAACAGGTATAAAACCCAAGAATGCTGAAGAATTTTATTTGTTTCATTGCAAAAAGCCTAACAGTTATGCACAAATATTTTTGTATTGCAATATCTGTAAATTCATCTACTTTTAATACATAGTTTTTACCTTCTATATCATGCTTCAGTTACTCTTTCAATGAAGCAACAATTATATTTTCTATAATTACAACATATTTGGTTGTGTGCAGTTTAATGCCACCAACAACACTATTTTTGTCACGTTTCTTAACTACTTCACCTACATGATCTACACCACGAACTGAGGAATGACATGCTACTGAAAGGCTAAGTTCTATTTCTGCTTGTTTTTCCTGGTTATTCATTGACGATGTAATAACTTTATCTACTGATGTACTGGCAGATTTATCTTGATCTTTCTTTGATTTTTTCATGAACAGATATTTTATAAAATTGTAACAGCACGTTAGTTTTACAATACGTGCAATATGCATTTTGCCCATCAGAAGATTTCACACAAAAATATTTTACTTCCAACTCTTGTTTATATTTTCTTCCACCTCTATTATCACTTTTGTACTTCATCATTTTAAAGGGCTTGAAAAAAAATCTCAGTTCAGAAAACGAAGAAACAAAAGGCAAATTATAGTATTAAAAATACTAATCTGACACAACAAACACCAATCTGGTATAAGGAAAATAACAAAAATATGAAAAGATAAAGATCGAGTTTATAAACGATATTAAAAAAAATATTCAATAATTATACTAAAATCACTTAATCAACTTTGTCACAATGCTGGGAAAGTTTATGCAAAATATTCCAGTATCAAAGCTTATGAGGCAGAACTATCAGCAAATGTCTGATGTCACGCAACAGAACAACACTTGCAACACAAAGTCTACGTCGTAACTAACTAGAGACGATCAAAACAAACATGGACCCAAGCTGGTATGGCCGTTGCTTACGTGTTTTATACGAGTACAAAACGAAGCTGCAGCGTGTTTGGTGGTATTTATCAACACAACTGGATCAAGTTTATAGCAAGAATAGGGAGCGGGAGCTTTGTGTACTTGTTTTATACAAGTACAGAACGAAGCTCAAGCATGTTTGGTGTTACTGAGGGAGTCACAGTAACAAACTATAAGCCAGCTACCAAAGGCTCATTATGACGTCATCAAACAAACATTTTCAGTAACATTCAATTAGCATCAAGCGGCGTCACCACCAACCAAACGCTGCGAGAAAGGTACCAACAGGTAGCCTTACAATACGATAACAATTGTGGAAAATTGCATTTATCTGAATGTAACTCATTATGTACATAATAGTAAATGGTAACAAAGATAATTATTATTTATCAGAGTTACATAGACAAGTAGGAATTTGGGACACCTAGGTCACAAAAAATGTCCCCCTTCGATACCTACCACTGTCATATCCACAAGTTGCTCTAGACCTATTAATTACAAATGAAATATACATCACCAGGAATTCTGGTAAATATGTAAATTTGTGGACTGTATATTAAAATTAATAATTGATTATATATATACAATTTACATAACAGAAGGAGAATATCTTAATATCACTCACCAATTTGACTGGAGATTAAGGTGTATCATACTCAGAAAACCTCACTGTTTATCTATGAAAATAACACTGGCCAGAGTTACTACGTAAGACTTATCAGAGGTTCCTGGAGCTGTCTTGTCCAGTCGCCTGATATCTCAAGTTATGCAGGAATGCACATCCAACAATTTCGACTCCTATTTGAGGTGTCAGCCCAATTTTAGCCTCTAGAGCACGAAAATTCTTCCCAATATTCACTAACGTTAGTGTCTAATTCAAACAACAATAGCGAGTCTCCTCTGCGCAGGTGCAGGCTTCTCATTTTTTATAACATAAATATTATTAAATACAGTATGGCCATCTATTTACATATAACTACTGTATTTCTGGAAAATATATACAGTATTTTCCACAACAATATTAAAATTAAGAAAATAATACATATGATTTGACATATTTGTAAAAATGGCCAAATTAGTGGCCATACTTGCATAAATGGCCAAACTGATTTTTTCATGCGAAAGAGTTCAAAAAATGGCCTAATTTTAAAAAATGGCCTGAAATGGCCAATCTGGTAACTCTGCAACCCACGCTCATCCTGACGCTATACACACACGCTTAGAAAATAATTCACTACAGGACTTCTTCACATTTTACAGTTTAAGCTAATTTATAGTACCCGCAAATGCATAGCATTATTTATAATTATCACAGTTTATAAAATTATGGCACACTTCTCCACTGTACATATTACAATACAGAAACCTGCATAACAGTCCACAACTTGAGATGTGTGAGTGAAATCCGAAAAAATGGTAATTTTGAGTTTTTGAAGAAAGTGGCCACCAGTGAATTGCATACAACTTGTAGACGTGAATACATTACAGAGAAAAATTTTGCCAGAGATTTACAAAAAAAAAAAAATAAAATTGAAAGAATGTACTTTGCGGTCAGAATAACGATTTGATTTCAAAGAGAACCTGTTTGTTTCATGGTGAAAAATGTGGCAATATGGCAGAGAAGAAAAAAAAACTGGATAAACGTGATGTTAAAATTGGAAGCCTGACTATGAAAGACAAAATACTGGAGAACGATAAGTAAAGAAATGATGATCGAGGTGAGAAAGTGACGAGGAGAGTGAACAGCGTAATGTATCTTCTTGCTGAATAAGTGAACTATCATAGTAAATGTTACTCTAAACTTGTATATAACTAACCATCAACTTTAAGACGAGGACGACCACAGGTTCAACACATTGCTGCTGCAGTTGAAAGGTTGTGCTCATTCACTAATGATTCTGAGCAATATCAGTTCTCTTTTCGCGACTTGATCAGGAAACTTGAAGAACATTTAACGGATGATTCATCAGTAACTGATGAGCACGAGACCAACAGTTGTTTGTTTCCGTGATTGAGAGAAAGAGAGAAAAATGAGAATTAAGAAATCTTCAAGCAACAGCAACTATTATTCGAAAGGATATTATAACAATTGTTTATAACCTAACAGATTACTCCGATGTTATAGAGTTTATGTAAGATGCTGAGTATGAGACGTTAAGTGCTTCCTTACCTACAGTTATTCCAAGAAAAATGGAGGTCAGAAAAAGAGCAAGTAAAGAAACAATGAACAACACACACTCCATAATTGCTGCAGCAACACCTCGACCTTCCAATCTTCCATATGGCTCTGTCTCTCGCTCAACTTATATCGTAAAGGTGCGCCTTAAATACAAAAGAAACATTTCCCACAATAGATGGAATAAAATGTTTAACGCCGGCAGAGATTGTGATCAGTCAGGAAATATCCAAATTTCTCACTATTCCATCTTTAAATGAGATCGTGAAAGTTGGAAAAATGGTTGTACAGACATTCCTAGAAAAGTCAAAGGATGGTTTAAATATTCTAAAAAAGCGAACTGTATCCAGAGATTAAGCTTGGAGTCGTTACTATAACCTGCATTTAATTACACCATTAACAGGTACTCTAATGATAGTTATAACAGGTTTAATGATAGCTATAACAGTTACTCTACCGCATGACCAAACAAAAAATCTTGCATTACCTTTCATTAATCTACCACCAATACCTGGAGTCTAGCTGGAGGGCATTCCGGGGATCAACGCCCCCACGGCCCGGTCCACGACCAGGCCTCCCGGTGGATCAGGGCTTGATCAACGAGTCTGTTATTGCTGGCCGCACGCAATCCAACGTACGAACCACAGCCCGGCTGATCCGGCACCGTCTTTAGGTATCTGTCCAGCTCCCTCTTGAAGACAACCAGGGGTCTTCCCGTAATGCTCCTTATTGCTGGTGGGAGGCTGTTGAACAGTCTTGGGCCCCGAACACTTATTGTGTTTTCTCTTAGTGTATCAGTGATGCCCCTACTTTTCACTGGGGGTATGTTGCATCGCCGGCCAAGTCTTTTGCTTTCGTATGGAGTGATTGTTGTGTGCATATTAGGGACCAGTCCCTCCAGAATCTTCCAGGTGTAGATTATGATATATCTGTCTCGCCTGCGCTCTAGTGAGTACAGGTCAAGTGCTTCCAGGCGCTCCCAGTAGTTAACGTGTTTGATGGAACTTAAACGTGCAGTAAAGGTTCTCTGTGCATTCTCTAGCTCTGCAATTTCACCTGCCTTGAATTAGGATGTTAATGTACAGCAGTATTCCAGCCTAGAAAGAATAAGTGATTTAAAAAGGAACATCATTGGCTTAGCATCTCTTGTCTTGAATGTTCTCACTATCCATCCTATCAGTTTCCTAGCAGATGTGATAGTGGAATTGTTGTGGTCCTTGAAGGTGAGGTCTTCGGACATTACCCCACCCAGGTCCTTCACATTACTTTTCCGCTTTATTGTGTGATTGGAGTTTGTAGTATACTCAGTTCTAGTTATTATTTCCTCCAGTTTTCCATAACGGAGTAGTTGGAACTTGTCTTCATTGAACATCATATTGTTCTCTGTTGCCCATTGTAAAACTTGGTTTATATCTTCTTGGAGCTTTACCGTGTCCTCAATGGATGACACTCTCATGCAGATCCTAGTATCGTCTGCAAAAGATGATACAGTGCTGTGGTTTACATCTCTGTCTATGTCTGATATGAGAATAAGGAACAGGATAGGTGCGAGTACTGTGCCTTGTGGGACAGAGCTCTTCACTATGGCAGCATCTGATTTAACTCTGTTTACCACTACTCTTTGTGTGCGATTGGTTAGAAAGTTGAAGATCCATCTACCTACTTTGCCGGTTATCCCTTTAACACGCATTTTGTGTGCTATTACACCATGGTCGCACTTGTCAAAGGCTTTTGCAAAGTCTGTGTATACTACATCCGCATTCTGTTTGTTTTCCAGTGCATCTAGGACCATATCATAGTGGTCAAGCAGTTGCGAAAGGCAGGAGCGACCTGCTCTGAAACCATGTTGCCCTGGGTTGTGCAATTTTTGGGAGTCCAGGTGGTTTGCTATCCTGCTTCTTAGAACTCTTTCAAAGATTTTTATGATGTGGGACGTTAAAGCTATTGGTCTATAGCTCTTAGCTACTGCTTTGCTGCCACCTTTATGGAGTGGGGCTATATCTGATGTTTTTAGTGACTGTGGAATCTCGCCTGTGTCTAAGCTCCTTCTCTATAGCATACTTAGGGCCCGTGAGACGGGTTTCTTGCAGTTTTTAATGAACACCGAGTTCCACGAGTCTGGGCCTGGGGCTGAGTGCATGGGCATGTCGTCGATGGCTTTCTCAAAGTCTAGTGAAGTTAAAGTTATGTCATAAATCTGGTCTACATTGGCAGGGTTTGGAGGCTCATTCATGAAAAAATTGTCACTTCTACAAATTCTATAGAAATTTTACGGCCATTTTTTTAAAAAAGATGTAATAATGATAATCATACTATGAATCAACTTTTAAAAATGATCGAATTTAATAAATCTTACAAAATTTCGTCTATCTTTAAGCTGGTTAGTGGCTCGCTGAACACTAAGTCATACTGCAATTTCAGTATCTCGCTCATTTCTTTGATGTCGTAAGTGTAGGATCCGTCTTGTCTGAGCAGGGGCCCTATACTAGAAGTGGCTTTTGACTTGTTTTTGGCATATTAAAAAAAATATTTCGAATTTCTTTCAATTTCATTAATCGCTTTTAGCTCCTATTGTCTCTCCTGGATCCTGTATGAGTCCTTTAACTTCAGCTCAATATTTTCCACTTCCCTGGTTAGCACTTCCTTCCGTGTATCAGATAATCTGGCGTTCTTGAGGAGCTCAATGATTCTTCGTCTTCTCCAGTAGAGGAAGCGTCTCTCTCTCTTTCCAGTTTACTTCTTCTTTTCTTTTGTCTTATAGGAATATACGTTGAACATACTTCAGCTACCAGGAGGGTGATCTTTTCGAGGCATTGGTTAGGGTCCATGTAATTTAAGAGTACAATAAAGTACTAACTGCATTAAAATTAGGTGCTAAAGAAACAGAAAAATCGAACTAAGTGAGGTACATTTTTACACTTGGTTACCCAGATGTAAAAATGCACCTTCATGATTGTCTCGATTCCAAGACAGTCAAGAGGGTGAATTTTCAAGTGGCCTGGTGAGGTTGGGAAGATTCTATTAATGTTGTATTTCAGTTCAATTGGCTATATTATGGGAGGCAGTGGAATTTCAGAACTATGGTCTACTCTATTTGCTTCCTCAGCTTTTCCTCAAATGCTTGCAGGCACATCCATGCACGAGGTGTCCGAGAACATCTGTTAACACACTGTGTGTCGACTGAGTAACTCTTTCATGACTCTTTTGTTGATCCTGATAATTACAATATGTACAACAAATTCTCATTAGTTTTAACGATTTTTCTCCTGTTTTCAACTCATTGAAAAACAATGACGTATTTAAGAAGCTCAACGTGAAATTAACAAAACACATAAATGAAAAGACAGCTCAATTATGATTACAGTACTTCGATTTTATTAATGTAGCACACCATGTCACTGAGTCAGAGCACATGGGAAATTGGAATCTTCATCAAGGTTGCATACGAGTTGTGTTACACATTTTTTTCTGAAAGTGGCTGTGCTCTGTATGTCAAATTCACATATTTAATCCGAAGGATGCTTCACAATTCGACGTTCAGTAAAGTACTGGTGTAGTGTATAGTTTGTTATGACAGTCGAACAGATTTTGATGAAGAACGCGAAGAGTACTGGAGACGTCACTCACGGAAGAGGTGTCACAGAGTCACAGAAAGTGTCTTAAACAAATGGGTCTTCGGTTTTCCAGTGTCTCACTACGTATAGAAGAGCTGTGCTGTGTTCGGACCAGCAGTAGCAGCTTTCAACATACTGAACTGAGAGATTCGAGGATATCAGAAGATGAAAAAGATGTTCAGAAGATTGCAGTCGAGTTTCAAAATCATTGACGTTCATCTACACAGACGCTCTTGTTTTACTGTCAAGTGGTGTGGCTGCTTCTGAAATTATAAAATGATGCAAAGTACAGATATTGCTAAGAAGGTGATGGATGAAGCTCTGAAAGGTAAAGAGAACATCTGGAGAATTTACAGTAAAGCACTGCAAAAGAATGAAGGCAATTTCTTAAACAAACGCCAGTGTTAGAGTTGCAGATGACATCATACAGATTCATACCAATCACTTATATCAGCAAATGATTTGCACAGTAAGTTTCCTGAAAATATAAAGACAGGTTTCAGTCATGAGTTAGCTTCTGTCCTCCCCGTATTTGATGAGAAAGGGTTGACAGAAAAGACAAAGAAACCATCTTTCCATCATATTTTCAACACCGTTAAACAAGGTGTAATTGATACATCAGGCGCCAAGTATACCATCTACACAGGTAACTTGATCCATCATATAAGTTAGTTGAAGTAAAACATTTGCCAACTTTTTTTTTTCCTATTTTTATCCAGTTCGTAAGAAACCATTATGGTAAAAACATATAAGTAACTTTTTATTAATATTCAACAACCGTTCAGAGCAAAAACATCGATCGTCATAAATGACTTCTGAGTCTAATTCCAGCTGAAATATTTTTCCCAATGAAAAAACTCGTCTGCTGTCCCAAAAGACGCTCTTACAAATCAAAAAGCATACGTCAATCATACATATAAACAAAAATTTCAGGGGGAAGGGAAAGAGACCCGGGCAAAGGGGTGATGCTGAGACAAATTTTTCGAATTCAGTCAAAAAATTGTGAAAATAGTTTTGGGACGGGACGTTAATCTTCCAACTTGTTTGTTGCTTCTACCCCAAAGAAGGAAATTTTATTTTTTCTTAAAGAGCAAAGGAAACCCCAAAGAAAGATGTGTTTGTAGCTTTACGAACCTCCATGTTCCACCTTTTAAAAAACCCAAAAATCAGTTTGTTTGTTTTTTAAAATGCTTTTAAAAAGGGGGCATACACCACTAGTTTGCTTTGCACTTTGGGAAAATTTAAAACGGTCATCTCTTTAACAGCTATAATTCTTTTGCTCATGTTATCACACAGTGGTTGTGTACCTGTCAATGTTGGTACAATAACAGCTAAACGCGTTATAAAACCATTTGCAACTGATGTAGCATGAAGTTTTTTTGCGTAGACACAGGTCGAGAGTCACCAACCCTTCATGAAACCACCTGTCATATTGAGCAATCCTGTGATTTTGTATAGCATTGTTGTTTAAGGTTGTGTACAATAGTCTCTGCTAAATAGCTATCGAGCTTGTATAACCCATAATTTGAGTTATATATGGTATGCTTGTCATATATCAAGAGAGAAGATTCAGTTGTTTCTTTCTATGACAGAACTCCCCTCAAGGAAGGTTCCTTGATGTTGGTGAGGGGCTCTTGATTTAGGGAATTGGATCTGTGCTCCAGTTCCCCGAATTAAGCCTGAATGCCTTCCACATCCCCCCCCCCCAGGCGCTGTATAATCCTCCGGGTTTAGCGCTTCCCCCTTGATTATAATAATAATATGACAGAACTGTTTGGTACAATATTTTGGGCAGCAGCCCACCCTGGTGGGTGATTACAGCAACTAACGTGGTTAACGAAAGTGTTCAAATTCTGCCCTATCCTGATTGAGTATTTATATTGGGCTATTCTGGTTTCCAGAAGTTTACCTGTTTGACGAATATGTGATAGAGGACACTGAGTTCATAGGACCTTGTAAACCCCTTCAACTTTCTTGGAGAATGTGTTTTTAATCAGCCTTTGTTTCACAGTCCCCGTGTTTTTGAAAGCAAAGTTTATATTAATCTTTTTTAATGACTCACGAAGGCAAACTAGGTTCTCGTTGTATGGTAAAACTAGTACATTTTTCCTGGCAATCACTTCCTTAGACCAGGTTCTGTAGAAAGTCTTTCTTGCTGACATAGTGCCATCTCAAAAAATCCCTAGAGTATCTCAGTTTTGTGGATAATTTTATATATAAAATATTATATATATAATATATATATATTTTATATATATAATATATATATAAATATATATATATATAATATATATATAATATATGAGGGCAGGGGATGTGCCCTGCCCTCCAAGATTATGCCGCTGGTATGAGTATGAAATTTGGTCTATTATGTTAAGTTGTAAAAATTAAGGGGTGGGGTCTGTGTGGATTTTAGTGTATTGTATATTATACCTATGTATTAACACTATAAAAATATGTAATGTATCAATGAGGTAAGATGTGTTCATTTTCTTTGTATTTGTATGTTCGGTTGAGAATAGGTTTGGGTGAGTAGAGCAAAGGGGGGGGGGTGAGGCTTCCCACATGTTTGTGCTGGAGAGACTTTTAGTGATACGTGTCCTTACCTGTAGTGAATTATTTATATGTGCTGAATGTATTTCAGTTTGTGGTGATGTATTGATTGTTTTGCTATATATCTAAGCCATGACTGGTGCTTCCAAGCGTTCCCAGTAGTTAAGGTGCTTGACAGAACTTATACGTGCAGTAAAGGATCTCTGTACAATCTCTAGATCTGCAATTTCAACTACTTTGAATGGAGATGTTAATGTACAGCAGTATTCCAGCCTAGAGAGAACAAGTGATTTGAAAAGGATCATCATTGGCTTGGCATCTCTCGTTTTGAACGTTCTCTTTATCCATCCTATCATTTTCTTTGCACTTGCGATCGTGGCACTGTTGTGATCCTTGAAAGTGAGATCCTCAGACATTACTACTCCCAGGTCCCTTACATTATTTTTCCGCTCTATTGTATGGCCAGAGTCTGTAGTATACTCTGTTCTAGTTATTATCTCCTCCAGTTTTCCATAACGGAGTAGTTGGAATTTGTCCTCATTGAACATCATATTGTTTACTGTTGCCCACTGGAAAACTTTGTTTATGTCTTCTTGGAGGTTAACCGCGTCCTCAGCAGATGACAGCCTCATGCAAATCCTAGTATCATCCGCAAAGGATGATACGGTGCTGTGGTGTATATCTCTGTCTATGTCTGATATGAGGACGAGGAATAAGATGGGGGCGAGTACTGTGCCTTGTGGAACAGAGCTCTTCACTATGGCAGCCTCCGATTTAACTCTGTTGACCACTACTCTTTGTGTTCAATTTGTTAGGAAGTTGAAGATCCATCTCCCCACTTTCCCAGTTATTCCTTTAGCACGTATTTTATGGGCTATTACGTCATGATCGCATTTGTCAAATGCTTTTGCAAAGTCTGTATATTACATCTGCATTCTGATTTTCTTCCAGTGCATCCAAGGCCATATCATAGTGATCCAGTAGTTGTGAGAGGCAGGAGCGACCTGCCCTGAACCCATGTTGCCCTGGATTGTGCAGATTTTGGGAATCCAGGTGATTTGCAATCCTGCTTCTTAGCACTCTTTCAAAGATTTTTATGATGTGGGACGTCAGAGCTATTGGTCTATAGTTCTTAGCTATATCCGTTGTTTTAAGTGACTGTGGAATTTCACCCATGTCCAAGCTCCTCCTCCATAGTGTACTTAGGGCATGCGAGAGGGGTTTCTTACAGTTCTTAATGAGTACAGAGTTCCACGAGTCTGGGCCCGGGGCTGAGTGCATGGGCAAGTTGTCAATTGCTTTTTCGAAATCTATCGGAGTTAGGGTGATGTCGGAAATCTGGCATACATTTATGAAGTTTTGAGGCTCATTCATGAAGAAATCATTTGGGTCGTCAATCCTCAGACTGATTAGTGGTTCACTAAACACAAAATCGTACTGGGATTTCAATATTTCACTCATTTCCTTGTTGTCATCTGTGTAAGTCCCATCCTGTCTGAGTAAGGGCCCGATACTAGATGTGGTATTTGCCTTGTTTTTGGCATATGAAAAGAAATATTTTGAATTTCTTTCAATTTCACTAATAGCTTTAAGCTCCTCCTGTCTCTCCTGGTTCCTGTAAGTCATTTAACTTAAGTTCGATAGTTTCTACTTCCCTGGTCAGCGCCTCCTTTCGTGTATCAGATATTCTAGCACTCCTAAGGAGCTCAGTGACTCTTCGTTGCCTTCTGTAGAGGGAGCGTCTTTCTCTCTCCAGTTTACTCCTGTTCGTCTTCTTTCTTAGGGGAATATACCTAGAACATGCTTCAGCTGCCAGGAAGTTGATCCTTTCAAGCCACTGGTTTGGATCCATGTCATTTAAGATATCTTCCCAACATGTTTCATTTAGGACATGGTTTACGTGGTCCCAGTTGATGTTCTTGTTGTTGAGTTGTATTTTGTGAAGACACCTTCACAGGTACATGCATTCTAATGATCAGGACCCTTATGCATGTACGTCTGGACTTCGATTAGGTTGTGATTGGAATTAATTGTTTTTGATATTCTTATGTCTTTTATCAGGTCCTCATTATTTGTGAAGATAAGGTCAAGTGTGTTTTCTAGTCTTGTTGGCTCCACTATCTGCTGGCTTAAGGTGTGTTTTTCGCAGACTTAGTAGCTCATGTGTGTGTGACCTTTCATCTGCGCTACCTCCAGGGATTGTTTCAGCTATAACATTATTTGCTACATTCTTCCATTTTGTATACCTTAGGTTGAAATCACCAAGCAGTAAGATGTTTGGGGATGGAGCTGGAAGGTTTTCCAGACAGTAATCAATTTTCAGTAGCTGTTCCTTGAACTGTTGGGAGGTTGCATCTGGTGGTTTATATACAACCACAATGACTAGGTTTTGGTTCTCGATCTTTATTGATAGAACTTCAACTACCTCATTTGTGGTGTTCAGCAACTCTGTGCAGATGAGGGACTCTTTGACATACAGGCCAACCTCCCCCCCTTGTTGCCTGTTCATTCTGTCGCATCTAAAAAGGTTGTAACCACTTATCCATATTTCACTGTCAAAGTGATCCTTTGTGTGAGTCTCTGTGAAGGCTGCAAACATTGCATTAGACTCCTCTGGAAGTCCACTGATGAAAGGTATTTTGTTGTTAGGAGATGGCTTAAGGCCCTGTATATTAGCAAATATGAACGAGGTTGTATTCTGCATTTGTTGGGGGGATTTTGTTATTGGCATCAGTAGTTGTAGTTCTGGAGGGCAATGGGTGGCCACTGGCTGCACCTCCAGCCCAACAAGGCTCCAAGGTGGTGGACTATTTTTGTTATTTCCTTCCATTTTCTTTTTCCGTTTCCTGCCACTAAAAAATCACCTGGAGTTGGGTTGTCGTAGCTACTATTGTTTGTCTTGTGGGGTCTGTGCTTCCTGGTCCCTTTTAGATGGCATGCAGGGCAGTTGATGTTGTAACACTGCTTCTGGAGGACCGAGGAGTGACACATTTTTGGGTGAAAGAAAGTACAGGAAGAAGAACGACACACTCCTTTAGACAGGAGGTCGCTACATTTTTTGGGATGCTCAAAGTTGCATCTCCCATTTTTTTTCCTGATATTCCATGCTTACAGATGCCCCAAGCATAATATTTGCACAAATTCACCTTTGGTTGATAACTGTTGGAAGGTGTGTTGTCAATTTCTGCAGGTTCTGGGACTGCACTATGATCCTCAGTATCCAAGCCAGAGTCACCCCATCCTGGATTCCATCTACTTTCCTCAGTAGAGGAAGAAGGAGGAGACTCCTCTCCTACATCTGTACTGTGGGCCACGGTCTTGTGCTATGATGGTTGTATATTTACGGTTTTAGTGGTGGTTGTGGTAGGGTCCCTAGTAGAGTCTGGGCTGGCAATTAGGCTGGGGGCTGGGACTGAGTCAGCACTGGGGCTGGGGGCTGAGCCTGGGCCAGCACCAGCACATCTCACTTTCAAGGATCACAACAGTGCCACGATCGCACGTGCAAAGAAAATGATAGGATGGATAATGAGAACTTTCAAAACGAGAGATGCCAAGCCCATGATGATCCTTTTCAAATCACTTGTTCTCTCTAGGCTGGAATACTGCTGTACATTAACATCTCCATTCAAAGCAGGTGAAATCGCAGATCTAGAGAGTGTACAGAGATCCTTTACTGCACGTATAAGTTCTGTCAAGCACCTTAACTACTGGGAACGCTTGGAAGCACTTGACTTGTACTCGTTGGAACGCAGGAGGGAGAGATATATCATAATCTACACTTGGAAAATCTTGGAAGGAATGGCCCCAAATCTGCACACAGAAATCACTCCCTACGAAAGTAAAAGACTGGGCAGGCGATGCAAAATGCCGCCAATAAAAAGTAGGGGCGCCATTGGTACACTAAGAGAAAACACCATAAGTATCCGGGGCCCAAAACTGTTCAACAGCCTCCCATCAAGCATTAGGGGAATTGCCAATAAACCCCTGGCTGCCTTCAAGAGAGAGCTGGACAAATACCTAAAGTCAGTGCCGGATCAGCCTAGTTGATCAGGCCCTGATCCATTGGGAGGCCTGGTCATGGACCGGGCCGCGGGGGCGTTGATCCCCGGAATAACCTCCAGGTAACCAGGTAGCACTGTGGGTATTAGTGCTATGACTGAGTCATCTGTTGTGGTATGGGCATTCTGCATTTTTTGATACACTATCTCTTGCTCCCATGTTTTATATATTTTTGGTAGACTATCCAAGAGGTCATCTTTGTTTTCTTGATTATTTTTATCATTTATTACTCTCCTTAGTACCTTTCTGATACCTGCCCAAAGTTCTATATCTTTACTGCACAACCAGAAGCACCTTGCTAGTTCGATGTCATTTTTTGAGGCTGTATTTAGTCTAGTACAAGAGATATGGTGTTTGGAAGAGCAGAGGTTGCATGTGATTCTGGATTTCCTTCCAAGGATTTCTTTACATGTCCCACAGATATGCTGTGCTGACATCCTGTCTGTATCCTACTACACTCTGTATGCCACGGAAGAAAACTGATTTCCACTTTACCTTTCTCTTGCTGGTGCCAATAATATGCAAGCTGCATTTACACTATGTATTTATACATCATATATCATACATCCTACAGCATCTGATTCCTGTCATGATCACTGCTATTCATCTTATCCTGGGCTTCACTTTACCTTTCAGCTCTGCGCTCAGGTGTGGTGTTATGTGGTCAATGGATGGATATGTGGATGTAATTAGTATGGAGACTTATTACACATTAAAAACTTTTATGATGTATGACATCATATATCATACATCCCGCAGCATCTTATTTCTGTCATGATCACTGCTGTTTATCTTGTCCTGGGCAGTTATATGTAGTGATGGTGGCTGGGTTTCGGTGATGAAAGGTAGTTCGGTGGTCAGGGGTATGGGTGCCTGGAGGGGGTGAGGACCATCCCCGCTGGTTGGGGTGTCTGGGGGGGAGGGTGGCGAGAGGATTTGGTGGTGGTTTATCCTTTTCCACTATCCAGTCACTGCATGTTCACTGTTTCCCTGCACATCGATCCACTATCTCTTATTTTATTACTTCTACTATGGCTTAATACTCATCCAGTTTGTATCCCCACGTCTCCACTTTACTGGGTTTGGTGATAAGTGGGTCCGTGGTGTGGGTGCTGGCAGGGGGGGAACCACCCCCGCTGGTTGGGGTACGAAAGGGCGGGGGGTCGGCGGGGGGAGATGTGGGGGGATCAGTGGGGTGACCGTAAACTTGCACAGTTTGTTCCCATATAATTACACCATAGCTTACACTAGCACTCGGATTTAAAGGATTTAAAAGGATTTCTCTCATCCACAATTTAGTACACTATATCACTGCCTATTCAAATCCTTTTTCCTCGGTTAACATCTGTACGATAGCTTACATTTCTCTGTCGCCTCTGGCAATAATTTTCCTCGTGGTGGTCTGGTGGCCTGGTGGCTAAAGCTCCCGCTTCACACACGGAGGGCCCGGGTTCGATTCCCGGCGGGTGGAAACATTTCAACACGTTTCCTTACACCTGTTGTCCTGTTCACCTAGCAGCAAATAGGTACCTGGGTGTTAGTCGACTGGTGTGGGTCGCATCCTGGGGGACAAGATTAAGGACCCCAATGGAAATAAGTTAGACAGTCCTCGATGACGCACTGACTTTCTTGGGTTATCCTGGGTGGCTAACCCTCCGGGGTTAAAAATCCGAACGAAATCTTATCTTATCTTATCTTATCATATATTCCATATATTATATACTAAGTACTGGGTATTTGACAGATTGCTGTAATCCGCAATTTGAGATCACTATATCACTGAACATCAATACCTCACCATTCACTATATTCCTTATTTGGTATGAGGAACAATCCTTCAGTATAAAACACGACCCACTGTATGGTAACATCTGTAGGCCTACACACTGCTCTCCTCACTTTTATTAATAATAATATCTTATATTCTCCCGTGGTTTTAGCAGTAATCCTTTTCTATTTCTCAACTTTTCTGCTTTCTGAATTTATGCTAATCCCTGATCTTTATTTCCCCTCACTGATCTACGTTCACTGCTAGTCACAAATCACTTCCTATATGGCACCTTCCATAACAACCGTTATACATATATACCGGTATATATATATATATATGTCGTGCCGAATAGGCAGAACTTGCCATCTTGGCTTAAATAGCAACGCTCATCTTGCCATATAGGACAAGCGAAAATTTGTGTATGCAATAATTTCGCCAAAATTATTCTGAACCTAACGAAAAAAATATTTTTCACTGTGTTTGTTTAGTATTAAATTATTGTAAACAAATCTAAAATATATTTTGTTGAGTTAGGCTAAAATCAATTGTTCTTGTTATAATAAGGCTAGGTAAGTTTTCTAGGATTCTTTTGGAGCAAAATTAAAAATTTTTACATGAACATTAATGAAAGAAATATATCTTTAAATGTATAAGAGAAAATTTTAGAAAGGACTTAATTTTAAATGAGTTCTTGCTAATTGACCAGTTTTACATATTCGGCACGACATATATATATATATATATATATATATATATATATATATATATATATATATATATATATGCAAGGAATTCGCGAGAGCAGGCGAAATATACACAAACACTGATCTCTGGCTGAAGGAGACTCGAACCTACGAACCTTAGGACAAGGTACGCAGTGCTTTACCAATCTACCCACACTGGACAATACCTTGGCGTGTAGCTTGCGCTACACGTTTTGATCCAAGGCAGCCAGTTTTCAGGGAGAAGGCTTACAGCTGTAAGCCTTCTCCCTGAAAGCTGGCTGCCTTGGATCAAAACGTGTAGCGCAAGCTACACGCCAAGGTATTGTCCAGCGTGGGTAGATTGGTAAAGCACTGCGTACCTTGTACTAAGGTTCGTAGGTTCGAGTCTCCTTCGGCCAGAGATCAGTGTTTGTGTATATTTCGCCTGCTCTCGCGAATTCCTTGCATTGTTAAAATCTCTAGTAAGGCTGATGCATGCAGGGGATGAGATGAAAAGCTGTAAGCCTTCTCCCTGAAAGCTGGCTGCCTTGGATCAAAACGTGTAGTGCAAGCTACACGCCAAAGTATTGTCCAATGTGGGTAGATTGGTAAAGCACTGCGTACCTTGTCCTAAGGTTCGTAGGTTCGAGTCTCCTTCAGCCAGAGATCAGTGTTTGTGTATATTTCGCCTGCTCTCGCGAATTCCTTGCATTGTTAAAATCTCTAGTAAGGCTGATGCATGCAGGGGATGAGATGAAAAGCTGTAAGCCTTCTCCCTGAAAGCTGTCTGCCTTGGATCAAAACGTGTAGCACAAGCTACACGCCAAGGTATTGTCCAGTGTGGGTAGATTGGTAAAGCACTGTGTGCCTTGTACTAAGGTTCGTAGGCTCGAGTCTCCTTCAGCCAGAGATCAGTGTTTGTATATATATATATATATATATATATATATATATTATATATTTTATATATATATGCAATAAGATCACAGTAAACAGGTGATATCATGATATGCAGAACAAAAACTGTGAAAAAAATAGTAAAATTCCAGGCACTTTCGTGGCTTCACACATTATCAAGGAACTTTTGCTTCTGAGACCAGAACAGCAATTTCCAACAGATTTTAGGTCACTGATAATGAATATCATGGTTAAAATTGTTTGTTAGCTTTACTTTTAAATATACATCTACGTGTCACATCAGGTTCCAACAGACTTGCGGCAGTGTATTTCATACCACACTCACGGTCTCACCGCCCTTCATTATTGTTCCAGCTGTCATGGAAGGTTGTTGTGATGTCCAAGTTTATATTTTTAGGCGAAAGGTAGGTGATTTTCTTAGCCAAACGCTTTTTAAACTTATAATGAATATTCAACAGTGGAATCTCCTAGCAGCTGAAGTGAAGATTTCAAAATTTCGTGATCGTCAGCAGCAGTTCAGCGATTTCTTCGTAATGGAAGGTGATTTAGTGGCCTGTAACAATATTAATGATCTCATGGAAGCACTTGGCATCGACTACGAACCCAGTCACTGGAAGCTGTTCATAGATTCTTCAAAAACGAGTCTGAAAGGTGTCTTGCTCCATAACGGCAATAGTAAACCATCAGTTCCTGTAGGCTCTGCAGCACAGTGGAATCTCCTAGCAGCTGAAGTGAAGATTTCAAAATTTCGTGATCGTCAGCAGCAGTTCAACGATTTCTTCGTAATGGAAGGTGATTTAGTGGCCTGTAACAATATTAATGATCTGATGGAAGCACTTGGCATCGACTACGAACCCAGTCACTGGAAGCTGTTCATAGATTCTTCAAAAACGAGTCTGAAAGGTGTCTTGCTCCATAACGGCAATAGTAAACCATCAGTTCCTGTAGGCTCTGCAGCACATATGAAAGAAACGTATGAGAAAATAAAGCTTATGTTGCAATGCATGAAATATGATGAACATGAATGGCAGCTCTGTGGTGAGTTAAAGAGTGTTGCTCTTGTGATGGGCTGGCAGGGATGATACACCAATTACTGCTGCTGTCTATGTGAATGGGACAGCCGTGCAAGAGGTTCCCACTACATCATCAGGGGAAACTGACCACCTCGTCAATCATTGGAGACTGGGATGAAAAATGTTCAACATCCACCTCTCAATGAACCCACAAAATTTTGCTGCCACGAATACACATAAAACTGGGGTTCATGAAATGCTTTGCAAAAGCTATGGACAAATCCGGTCAGGAATTCAAGTATTTAACATCAAAATTCCCCTCACTGAGCGACACTAAGATAAGAGAGTCTTCAATGGTACTCAGATTCGATGGTTTCTTCAAGATGGTGACTTTGAATCAGACCTTCATAGGAGGAGAAAGCTTCTTGGGAAGCATTCAAGTTAGTGGCGAAGGGATTTCTCGGAAACAGAAGAATTGGTGGAAAACCTCATCAAAGCTTACAAGAACATGGAATGTAAATAACAAAAAAATGTCAGTTAAAATCCACTTTTTTGACTCACATTTAGACTTTTCCAGCGAACTGTGATACAGTTAGTGACGAACATGGTGAAAGGTTTCACCAAGATATTTCAACCATGGAAAAATGGTAGCAGGGCAAATAGGGCACGAGAATGCTTGCAGACTATTGCTGGACATTGGCAAGAGATGATTCTTCAGCCCACTATAAGCGTTATGCAAAAAGGCAGAGAGTAGGTACGGATTAGAGTTTAAAACATACTGACACATATTGTACGTTATAATAAAATAATCAAATATTACATGTCTCGTATCTTTAAACCTACAGCCAAAAAACATTTTTCAATGTAACATTTGGATTTACGACATTAAAATACATAAGAATTAACTAAACTCATTTAAGAAGCATACAACTTTTCAAACACTGTTAATCAGTGTAATGTGAGATGCCACGAAAACTCTTGGAATTTAACTATATAATATATATATATATATATATATATATATATATATATATATATATATATATATATAATATATATATATATATATATATATATATATTTTTATATATATATATATATAATAATTGTAACCCGAACAAGTGATATTAATCAATAACAACACTGCGCTAACCAAGGATTCGAACTCATGTACTGGCCCGCCATTGTGAGCTAGAACCACATGACGCCTTAACCCATAGGACCACCCAATCCTACAAAACCAAGCATCCAGCCAAGCTAGGTGTGTTACTCTTGGTTCGAGAACTTACTAAGGTGTGGGAGCTTTCAAGGTAATTTCATTCTCAACTCTATTTGGTGTACTAGCCTACGAGCAACATATACATATTATTGTATCCACTAACGAGTGGTAATGATCAATAACAACACTGCGCTAGCTAAGGTTTCGAACCCATGTTGTACTGGCCCGCCATTGTGAGCGAGAACCACATGATGCCTTAACCCACAGGACCACCCAATCCTACAAGAACCAAGCACCAAGCCAAGCTAGGTGTGTTACTCTTGGTTTCAGGACATATGGAGGTGTGAGAGATTTCAAGCTAATTTTCATAATTTGTATTTAATGACGAGTTTTATACTCAGAAGTTTGGTACGGCAATGGGAAATCCTCTTTCACCTGTTCTTAGTAACTTATACATGGAATTTTTTGAAACAAGATTGCTTAACACTATCCTTCCTAATAGAGCCAAGTGGTTTAGATATGTTGAAGCTATTTTGTGTCTTATGCCTACGAATATAGATAGAACCATTTCCTTGTTAAATTAAATAAACAATCCCATTCCAAAAAACTTTCGGGTTGAGTTCGAAGCAAATAATATTGCCTCATTAGATTTTTTAAAATTATTGGGGGAAAACAATGTTTTGAATTTAAATTTTAAAAAAACCCCTACAGATACTTTTCCCTATGTACACAATTATTTTTCACATCAAAAAGGGTTAAACTGTGAATTTTCATCAATTTTTGAGAGTTTTGCGTTTTGTATCCAGAGTTAAAAAAAATGAAGAAATATTAAAAATATATGAAATAGCTAATAATCTAAAGTACCAAAAACGAATTGATAAATTTTTAAAACTGCTAGAAATACTTTTTAAATCCAAAAAAGGGGCAATAAAAACCTTATTCAATAAAAAAAATTGGTTTCTTACCATGAAAACTTGGTTGATATGCCTTTCTTCTTAAGATTTTAAAATATCAACGTTTATTAAAAATCTTGAACAGAAAAAAAAAAATTTTTGATAAAAAATTTCCCCCCCCAAAATGTTGAGGATGTGCTATAAGATTCCTTGAAAGTTGTGATAAGTTTTATTACGGTCAAACTGGTAAAATTTCCGAATAAGCTTTAAACAACTAAATACAGCATTAGAACTGGACAAGATCTAATGCTTTAAATATTCAGTGAGAGTTTTTAAACCATTAATTGATTTTAAAAAGGGCTGGAAAGTTTATCAAGCAAGCCATGGTCGACAGGAATATAATTGAATCAGTTTCAAAAAAAGCAGTTTTGAAAATAATATAAATATTTTCTTTGATTATTTATAAATTAAAAAAATTTGGGAGAAATTAAATTCTACATTGGACAAGTAATAATTCTTAAAATTTTTGGGTAGAGTATTCGGGGGGTCTCAAGAGTAGGTGTCGTGACGCGTGTGTGGGTGTGTCTACCCTTATATGTCTTCGATGTTTTGTTTTTTTTAGTTCTTTGAAAAGTAGAATGAATATTATATTATATATATATAATTATAATTTTAAAATATATAAATATAAAATTTATTATATATATATATACGTGTGTGTGTGTTGTTAGGGAGGTACCCCCTTAGAAGTGTCCTGGGGGGCCCATCCTCAGAAAAAAGAATAAAAATTGCTTAGGGAAAATCAAGGTTCTTCCTGAAGCTTTTTTAAAAAATTTTTTCCTCCGCCCCTTATATAGTCTCCCTTTTGCTTTTATTTAAAATCAAAAATACACACACACACACCCCCCACAACCCCACACACACACACAAACACCACATAACACACACAATATATATTAAAAATACATATACATATGGTAAAATATATCAAATTTTTCCCCTGCCAACCTTTTTTCTATTATTTTTTTTAGAAAAATTGTTGTTTGTGAGTCGCAAATATTTGGTTGCATGCTGAAACATGCCCTCCACAAGCGCTGTGGCTTACACAAACATCACTGCATCTACGACAAACATTGCATAGAAGCAATCATATTCAGAATCTATTATCCAATTTTACTCGCGATATAATCCTTTATCGTCAGATACACCGTTTTTTTTTTTAATAAATGCGAGAAGCAAGTGATAAAGGGCCCTACTCAAGGGAGAAAAGAGGACCGACTCAGTGGGGTGAAGAGAATCACATGACTTTTATGTCCGCAGCTTCACCACTATGTGTATAACATATCATCTTCTTGTAAATTATTTCCGGTGTTTATCTTGATTCGACAGGACAATTTGATCCAAAATTCTGTATTAAGAATTTTGAGTTCTTAGGCGAGTTATAGTGAGAGTGATGTAAGAGAGAAGTTGTCATACATGAGTGGTTAAATAAACACATATAAGGTGCTGTATCGAGGCGCATGATTGGTTATACCAACACTCATAAGGTGCTGTATCGAGGCGCATGATTGGTTATACCAACACTCATAAGGTGTTGTATCGAGGCGCATGATTGGTTATACCAACACTCATAAGGTGTTGTATCGAGGCGCATGATGTGTTATACCAACACACATAAGGGGTTATATCGAGGCGCATGATGTGTTTTACCAACACACATAAGGTGTTGTATCGAGGCGCATGCTTGGTTATACCAACACATACAATGCGTTACATCGAGGCGCATGATGTGTTATACCAACACACATAAGGGGTGTTATCGAGGTGTACGGGTGGTTAAATCAACGCATATGAGTTAAACGCACATGAGTTGAATTAACTCACACGAGAAGTTAAATCAACACACACCAGGGGGTTAAATCAGTACACACCAGGGGTTAAATCAACACACACCAGAGGATTAAATCAATACACACCACGGGTTAAATCAGTACACACCAGGGGTTAAATCAGTACACACCAGGGGTTAAATCAGTACACACCAGGGGTTAAATCAGTACACACCAGGGGTTAAATCAGTACACACCAGGGTTTAAATCAGTACACCAGGGGTTAAATCAATACACACCACGGGTTAAATCAGTACACACCAGGGGTTAAATCAACACACACCAGAGGGTTAAATCAATACACACCAGGGGTTAAATCAATACACACCAGGGGTTAAATCAATACACACCACGGGTTAAATCAGTACACATCAGGGGTTAAATCAATACACACCAGGGGTTAAATCAATATACACCAGGGGATAAATCAATACACACCAGGGGTTAAATCAATACAAATCAGGGGGTTAAATCAGTACACACCAGGGGTTAAATCAATACACACTAAGGGAATTAAATCAATACACACCACGGGTTAAATCAATACTCATCAGGGGGTTAAATCAATACTAATCAGGGGGTTAAATCAATACACATCAGGGGGTTAAATCAATACACAGCAGGGGGTTAAATCAATACACATCAGGGAATTAAATAAATACACACCAGGGGGTTAAATCAGTACACACCAGGGGTTAAATCAGTACACACCAGGGGTTAAATCAATACACACCACGGGTTAAATCAGTACACACCATGGGTTAAATCAATACACTCCACGGGTTAAATCAGTACACACCAGGGGTTAAATCAATACACACTAGGGGTTAAATCAATACACACCAGGAGTTAAATCAATACACTCCAGGGGTTAAATCAGTACACACCAGGGGTTAAATCAATACACACCACGGGTTAAATCAGTACACACCAGGGGTTAAATCAATACACACCAGGGGTTAAATCAGTAGACACCAGGGGTTAAATCAACACACACCATCGGTTAAATCAGTACACTCCAGGGGTTAAATCAATACACACCAGGAGTTAAATCAATACACTCCAGGGGTTAAATCAGTACACACCAGGGGTTAAATCAATACACACCACGAGTTAAATCAGTGCACACCAGGGGTTAAATCAATTCACACCAGGGGTTAAATCAGTACACACCAGGGGTTAAATCAGTACACACCAGGGGTTAAATCAATACACACCAGGGGTTAAATCAGTACACACCAGGGGTTAAATCAGTACACACCAGGGTTAAATCATACACACCAGGAGTTAAATCAGTACACACCAGGGGTTAAATCAACACACACCAGGGGTTAAATCAGTACACACCAGGGGTTAAATCAGTACACACCAGGGGTGAAATCAATACACACCAGGGGTTAAATCAATACACACCAGGGGTTAAATCAGTACACACCAGGGGTTAAATCAATACACACCAGGGGTTAAATTAGTACACACCAGGGGTTAAATCAGTACACACCAGGGGTTAAATCACTACACACCAGGGGTTAAATCAGTACACACAAGGGGTTTAAATCAATGCACACCAGGAGTTAAATCAATACACACTAGGGGTTAAATCAGTACACACCAGGGGTTAAATCAATACACACCAGAGGGTTAAATCAATACACATCAGGGGGTTAAATCAATACACACCAGAGGGTTAAATGAATACACACCAGAGGGTTAAATCAATTCACACCAGTGGGTTAAATCAATACACACCAAAGGGATAAATCATTACACACCAGGGGGTTAAATCAATACACATCAGGGGATTAAATCAATACACACCAAAGGGTTAAATCAATACACATCAGGGGATTAAATCAATACACACCAGGGGGTTAAATCAATACACAATAAGGGAATTAAATCAATACACATCAGGGGGTTAAATCAATACACATCAGGGAATTAAATCAATACACACCAGGGGGTTAATTCAAAACACACCAGAGGGTTAAATCAACACACATCAGAGAAATAAATCAATACACACCAGGGGGTTAAATCAATACACACCAGGGGGTTAAATCAATACACATCAGGGGATTAAATCAATACACACCAGGGGGTTAAATCAGTACACACCAGGGGTTAAATCAACACACACCAGAGGGTTAAATCAATACACACCACTGGTTAAATCAGTACACACCAGGGGTTAAATCAATACACACCAGGGGTTAAATCAATACACACAAGGAGTTAAATCAATACATATCAGGGGTTAAATCAGTACACACCAGGGGTTAAATCAATACACACCAGAGGGTTAAATCAGTACACACCAGGGGTTAAATCAATACACTCCAGGAGTTAAATCAATACACACCAGGGGTTAAATCAGTACACACCAGGGGTTAAATCAGTACACACCAGGGGTTAAATCAATACACACCAGGAGTTAAATCAGTACACACCAGGGGTTAAATCAACACACACCAGGGGTTAAATCAGTACACACCAGGGGTTAAATCAGTACACACCAGGGGTTAAATCAATACACACCAGGGGTTAAATCAATACACACCAGGGGTTAAATCAGTACACACCAGGGGTTAAATCAATACACACCAGGGGTTAAATTAGTACACACCAGGGGTTAAATCAGTACACACCAGGGGTTAAATCACTACACACCAGGGGTTAAATCAGTACACACAAGGGGTTAAATCAATGCACACCAGGAGTTAAATCAATACACACTAGGGGTTAAATCAGTACACACCAGGGGTTAAATCAATACACACCAGAGGGTTAAATCAATACACATCAGGGGGTTAAATCAATACACACCAGAGGGTTAAATGAATACACACCAGAGGGTTAAATCAATTCACACCAGTGGGTTAAATCAATACACACCAAAGGGTTAAATCATTACACACCAGGGGGTTAAATCAATACACATCAGGGGATTAAATCAATACACACCAAAGGGTTAAATCAATACACATCAGGGGATTAAATCAATACACACCAGGGGGTTAAATCATACACAATAATGGGAATTAAATCAATACACATCAGGGGGTTAAATCAATACACATCAGGGAATTAAATCAATACACACCAGGGGGTTAATTCAAAACACACCAGAGGGTTAAATCAACACACATCAGAGAAATAAATCATACACCCAGGGGGTTAAATCAATACACACCAGGGGGTTAAATCATATACACATCAGGGGATTAAATCAATACACACCAGGGGGTTAAATCAGTACACACCAGGGGTTAAATCAACACACACAGAGGGTTAAATCAATACACACCACTGGTTAAATCAGTACACACAGGGGTTAAATCAATACACACCAGGGGTTAAATCAATACACACAAGGAGTTAAATCAATACATATCAGGGGTTAAATCAGTACACACCAGGGGTTAAATCAATACACACCAGAGGGTTAAATCAGTACACACCAGGGGTTAAATCAATACACTCCAGGAGTTAAATCAATACACACCAGGGGTTAAATCAGTACACACCAGGGGTTAAATCAATTCACACCAGTGGGTTAAATCAATACACACCAAAGGGTTAAATCATTACACACCAGGGGGTTAAATCAATACACATCAGGGGATTAAATCAATACACACCAAAGGGTTAAATCAATACACATCAGGGGATTAAATCAATACACACCAGGGGGTTAAATCAATACACAATAAGGGAATTAAATCAATACACATCAGGGGGTTAAATCAATACACATCAGGGAATTAAATCAATACACACCAGGGGGTTAATTCAAAACACACCAGAGGGTTAAATCAACACACATCAGAGAAATAAATCAATACACACCAGGGGGTTAAATCAATACACACCAGGGGGTTAAATCAATACACATCAGGGGATTAAATCAATACACACCAGGGGGTTAAATCAGTACACACCAGGGGTTAAATCAACACACACCAGAGGGTTAAATCAATACACACCACTGGTTAAATCAGTACACACCAGGGGTTAAATCAATACACACCAGGGGTTTAAATCAATAACACAAGGAGTTAAATCATACATATCAGGGGTTAAATCAGTACACACCAGGGGTTAAATCAATACACACCAGAGGGTTAAATCAGTACACACCAGGGGTTAAATCAATACACTCCAGGAGTTAAATCAATACACACCAGGGGTTAAATCAGTACACACCAGGGGTTAAATCAATACACACCAGAGGGTTAAATCAATACACATCAAGGGGTTAAATCAATACACACCAGAAGGTTAAATCAATACACACCAGAGGGTTAAATCAATACACATCAGGGGGTTAAATCAATACTCACCGTGGGATTAAATAAATACACACCAGGGGGTTAAATCAATACACACCACGGGGCTAAATCAATACATACCAGGGGGTTAAATCAATACACATCAGCGGTTAAATCAATACACACCAGGGGGTTAAATCAATACTCATCAAGGGCTTTAAATCAATACACATCTGGGGGTTAAATCAATACACATCAGGGGGTTAAATCAATACCCATCAGTGGGTTAAATCAATACACATCAGGAGTTAAATCAATACACACCAGTGAGTTAAATCAATACACACCAGGTGGTTAAATCAAAACACACCAGGAGGTTAAATCAAAACACACCAGGAGGTTAAATCAATACACACCAGTGAGTTAAATCAATACACACCAGGTGGTTAAATCAATACACACCAGGTGGTTAAATCAAAACACACCAGGAGGTTAAATCAATACACACCAGGGGGTTAAATCAATGCATATCAGGGGTTAAATCAATACACATCACAGGGTTAAATCAGTACACACCAGGGGGTTAAGTCAATTCACATCAGGGGTTAAATCAACACACATCAGGAGTTAAATCAATACACACCAAGGGGTTAAATCAATACACACCAGGGTTTTAAATCAATACACATCAGGGGTTAAATCAACACACATCAGGGGTTAAATCAATACACACCAGGGGGTTAAATCAATACATACCAGGGGGTTAAATCAATACACACCAGGGGATCAACACCCATAAGGGGTTAAAAAAAATAGCGAATTTCTTTCATTAACATAACATATCATGACTTTAAAGTTAACAGTCATGAGGCTGTAATCACTTCAGGCTTCAGAATTTAACATTCATGAAGAGGTTAATTTTGTCCTTAGAGAGGAAAAATTAACAAACTTAATCTAACACTCCTGGAAGGTTTAATTATCATTTTTGTGGTTTAAAGTAAACCGACGATTGAATTATTGAATTATCTGAAGTGTGTAATTAAGTGGTTTAATGAAAATACGATCACGGGTAAGAAGATAAGAAAGAGGATGAGGAAGAGGAAGAGGAAAAGTGGGAAGAAGAGTAAGGGGAGAAAAGGAAGATGAGGAAGAGGGGGGAAGGAGGAGGAGCAAAGACGGAAAGGAAGGAGAGGAAAGAAAGAAGAGTATCAGAAAAGACGAAAGAGGAGAGAAAGAAGAAAAGGGAAGAGGTGAGGAGGAAGACAAGAAGAAAGAAGGAAAAAAAATAGAGGGTTGAAAGGAGGAGACAAGAAAGCAACATAATTTGAGGCAAGTGAAGAGGGAGTGAGGGAGGGTATAGTGAGGAGGGAGTGAGGGAGGGTATAGTAAGGAGGGAGTGATGGAGGGAGGTTATAGGGAAGAGGGAGTAAGGGAGGGAGGGAGTAAAGGAGGTTATGGTGGGGAAGGAGAGGGAGATGAGAAAGGGGGAGGATATAGAAGTAATCAATATTGTCTGCTGGACTTGAGTTTTGGAAGAGGAAAACATGAGCTGTGGAAGAGAAGACATGAGCTGTGGAAGAGAAGACATGAGCTGTGGAAGAGAAGACATGAGTTGTGGAAGAGAAGACATGAGCTGTGGAAGAGAAGACATGAGCTGTGGAAGAGAAGACATGAGCTGTGGAAGAGAAGACATGAGCTGTGGAAGAGAAGACATGAGCTGTGGAAGACAAGACGAGCTGTGGAAGACAAGACATGAGCTGTGGAACAGAAGACATGAGCTGTGGAAGAGAAGACATGAGCTGTGGAAGAGAAGACATGAGCTGTGGAAGAGAAGACATGAGCTGTGGAACAGAAGACATGAGCTGTGGAACAGAAGACATGAGCTGTGGAACAGAAGACATGATCTGTGGAAGAGAAGACATGGGCTGTGGAAGAGAAGACATGAGCTGTGGAAGAGAAGACATGAGCTGTGGAAGACATGAGCTGTGGAAGAGAAGACATGAGCTGTGGAAGAGAAGACATGAGCTGTGGAAGAGAAGACATGAGCTGTGGAAGAGAAGACATGAACTGTGGAAGAGAAGACATGAGCTGTGGAAGAAAAGACATGAGCTGTGGAAGAGAAGACATGAGCTGTAGAAGGGGAAAGTATGATGTGTGGAGGAGGTTGTATCAGAGGTGAGTAGCATAAGTAATATTCCTATTAAGGACTTGGGTGTAATGATGATCTGCTAGAGTGATCTTGAACACTTGCTTCCATAGATATCCCGTTACTGTGATCTTCATGCCTAATGTTTACAGTCATTAATTTAGCAGTCAGGAAAAAATCGACTGTCATGGTTCTTAATTATAAGTTGTGCCACTTAATGCTACGCAAGGAGCAGCGGGTGTCCCGTAGTGTTATCTTGAGACTGATTATCAAGTATCTGTAACCGTAGTATCAGAAGTACTAATTCCCTGATACCGTCACACCTTAGTTCTGTCAGGGAACTCTAGCCTTGGGCACAGAGCTGGAGGCTCTTGGTGAGAATTCGGTGGCCAGACTGTCGGGAAGATTACCGAGGCCCTTCGTGAGGTCTTGGGACCTCCGGGTAGTATAGTCTGTCAGATCTTTTAACCTGATCTACAAAGGACTAGTTTATACTTTAAGTTAACAGTCAGTTGGGTTCAGTAAATTATATTCCACGATCTCAATTATCTTGTATCTATCTTAGCACCAGATCCTTTTCTCTTTGACCAAGTATATTGTTTTAATAAGTATTTATAAATAGCAATAGTGTTAAATATATTATCTACCGTCACAATCTATAGCACTATGTAACAATATTTCATTTTTGTCGTGTTCCTGGGAAATAAGCAACATTTCCCAATTCTTTATAACCAAACAAAATTTAAAAAAAAAAATTTTGATCTCAGAACTTTGCTTTTGCGGTCAGGACACTTCTAGAACACTTTCAAGAAAGACTGATGTTAAAATATTATGTTCTAGAGTTTTGCTTGGCAAATATAAAAACAGGGACTCTCAAACTAGCATTCAGTTCACCTCTGGCTGCCTGAGAAGACACATCAGAAGAAGTGAAATGGCACCAAGAGACTGTAATCATTCTCCAGATGCATTCTGCTACATATGTGGTCAATTCATTAAGACAAGAGCAAAGAAGTTCTCTGTGACAGCATCTAAAATAAAATGTGTGAAGTTTACAAAGCATATTTTAGCATTGCAGTTGTGGACCAAGACAAGACCTGGGCGCCTCATGTTGCTTGTGAACATTGTAAGAAAACATTGGAAGGTAAGAAAGTCATTAGTTATATGAAGAGTAAAATCTTGAATAGGAACATTTTTTAAAATAAATGTATGTAACAGAAACTAATTCTTTTGTTTTTTTACAATATGGAATATAGGAGAAAAAAGAGCCATGAAGTTTGTTGTTCCTAGAATACGGTGTGAACCTACTGATCACTCAATCATCTGCTACTTCCACTGCACCAGTACCACACAGTGCTGGTCTTCCTGCACCTACACCTCCAGAAAGAAGTCAACCGTCAGAAGAAGGAAACAGCAAATCAGATAATGAAGAGCACAGTGAACAAGACTATGATCTCACAGATGCAGCTGTCGGGAGGAATCCTTACTACCAAAACCAAACAGACCTCAATGACCTTATCAGAGATCTTGGTTTGACAAAGTCAAATGCTGAGGTTTTGGTTTCAAGGCTCAAGGAGTGGGACTTGGTGGATGAAAGTGTGCAAGTGACAAGCCAAAGAGAACGTCATCAACATTTCTCAATCTTCTTCACTAATGAAGACAAGTTGTGCTACTGTAACGATGCATCAGGCCTGTTTGACGCAATTGGAGTTGCATACAACCCAGATGAGTGGAGACTTCATTGACACCTCCTCCAGAAACCTCAAAGCTGTACTTCTGCACAATGGGAACAAGTACCCAACTCTTCCCTTGACTCATTCAGCGCATCTTAGGAGGACTACAACAGTGTCAAACTTTTACTGCAAGCTTTGAACTATGATGAGTATGACTGGGAGGATTTTGGAGACAAGTTTCCCTGTTATCTCTGTCATTGGGATAGTAGAGACAGAGCAGCACATTACCAGAAGAAGCACTGGCCTCAAAGGACTGAGTTCTCAATAGGAAGACATAATATCAAACATAAACAAATGGTGGATCCTCAAAAGGATCTGTTCCCTCCATTACACATCAAACTAAGGCTAATGAAACAGTTTGATACAGCTCTTGACAAAGAGTCTGCAGCCTTCAAGTATCTTCAAGACTTCTTTCCCAAGCTATCAGAAGCAAAAGTGAAGGCTGACATCTTCACTAGACCACAATCAGGAAAATCAAAGAGTGTTCAGAATTTCCAAAGAAGCTCACAGAGAAGGAAAATGAAGCATAGGAGAGTTTTGTTACTGTAGCAAAGGCCTTTCTGGGCAACAACAAGGCTGACAATTATGTGGAACTTGTTAAGACCTTGGTAAAAAGCTATGGTGAGATGAACTGTAGGATGTCCCTTAAGATCCATATCCTTGATACTCATCTTGACAATTTCAAGGAGAATATGGGAACATACTCAGAGGAGCAAGGTGAGCGCTTCCACCAAGATATAATGGACTTTGAACACAGATACCAGGGATCTTATACTGAAACATGATGGCAGACTACATTTGGGGGCTTAAACGGGAAAGTGATTTGTTGCTGCTCTCAAATCTAGAAAAACTGCTCATTTTTAACTTTGTAAAAATGTTTCAGAAAATTCAAAATAAAATTTGTGTAAATTTTATTTTATTTATGTAATTTTTCTTCATTTTATTGTATGATTTTGTTTCACATACAAAACTAGCAAAAAACATCGAAATTTAGCTCTGGTGGCCTGGTGGTTAACGCTCTCGCTTCACACGGTGAGGGCCTGGGTTCGATTCCCAGACAGAGTAGAAACATTGGACGTGTTTCTTTCCACCTGTTGTCTATGTTCCCCATCAGTAAAATGGGTACCTGGGTGTTAGTCGACTGGTGTGGGTCGCATCCTGGGACACTGACCTAAGGAGGCCTGGTCACAGACCGGGCCGCGGGTGCGTTGACCCCCGGAACTCTCTCCAGGTAATCCAGGTATCCAGGTAAATCACAAAAGCAAGGTTTATAGGGAATAATTGGAATTTTCTATTGTTTTGCATTCAAAGGAGTTGGAAAATAACACTTACTCTCCAGGAACAAAAGTGTGTTACGTAGTGTAATTTGTTGTTCTGTATGAGACAAATTTATGTGCGCATAGTTAGGTAGAATTGAGTCGAGTCTTCAGGTGTCTCTCCACACTGACCTAACTCATTACCTATCTTATTAAAGGAAAGAAGAGACTCTCCCTTTCGCCCGTGCTATGACACAGTTAGTCTGGAGGAACCATGCAGTTACACAGGGAGAGTCACACTTCAAAACTATTCTCATATTTCAATAGCTGTGCACGTTACTTAAGGTGACAACTTACGTGTGTGAGGTAGAACACGTAGTTCTCTTCAGTACTAGTGAGAGGTAGAGCACGTAGTTTTCTTCAGTACTAGTGAGAAGTAGAGCACGTGGTTCTCTTCAGTACTAGTGAGAGGTAGAGCACGTAGTTCTCTTCAGTACTTGTGAGAAGTAGAGCACATGGCTCTCTTCAGTACTAGTGAGAGGTAGAGTACGTGGTTCTTATCTGTACTAGTGAGAGGTAGAGCACGTGGTTCTCATCTGTACTAGTGAGAGGTTTAGAGCACGTGGTTCTTATCTGTACTAGTGAGAGGTAGAGCACGTGGTTCTTATCTGTACTAGTGAGAGGTAGAGCACGTGGTTCTCATCTGTACTAGTGAGAGGTAGAGCACGTGGTTCTTATCTGTACTAGTGAGAGGTAGAGCACGTGGTTCTCATCTGTACTAGTGAGAGGTAGAGCACGTGGTTTTTATCTGTACTAGTGAGAGGTAGAGCACGTGGTTCTCATCTGTACTAGTGAGAGGTAGAGCACGTGGTTCTTATCTGTACTAGTGAGAGGTAGAGCACGTGGTTCTCATCTGTACTAGTGAGAGGTAGAGCACGTGGTTCTTATCTGTACTAGTGAGAGGTAGAGCACGTGGTTCTCATCTGTACTAGTGAGAGGTAGAGCACGTGGTTCTTATCTGTACTAGTGAGAGGTAGAGCACGTGGTTCTTATCTGTACTAGTGAGAGGTAGAGCACGTGGTTCTCATCTGTACTAGTGAGAGGTAGAGCACGTGGTTCTTATCTGTACTAGTGAGAGGTAGAGCACGTGGTTCTTATCTGTACTAGTGAGAGGTAGAGCACGTGGTTCTTATTGTACTAGTGAGAGGTAGAGCACGTGGTTCTTATCTGTACTAGTGAGAGGTAGAGCACGTGGTTCTCATCTGTACTAGTGAGAGGTAGAGCACGTGGTTCTTATCTGTACTAGTGAGAGGTAGAGCACGTGGTTCTTATCTGTACTAGTGAGAGGTAGAGCACGTGGTTCTTATCTGTACTAGTGAGAGGTAGAGCACGTGGTTCTTATCTGTACTAGTGAGAGGTACAGCACGTGGTTCTTATCTGTACTAGTGAGAGGTAGAGCACGTGGTTCTTATTGGTACTAGTGTGTACAGATTGACTCTGGAAGTTGTTTTATATTAAATGATTGAGCACTGTATTATGCTATAAACTTACTCTTGACTTATATCTCATCACTTGCTTTATAAACCAACACTTGACTTATAAACCAACACTTGCTTTATAAACCAACACTTGACTTATAAACAACACTTGACTTATAAACCAACACTTGACTTATAAACCAACACTTGACTTATAAACCAACACTTGCTTTATAAACCAACACTTGACTTATAAACCAACACTTGACTTATAAACCAACACTTGACTTATAAACCAACACTTGACTTATAAACCAACACTTGACTTATAAACCAACACTTGACTTATAAACCAACACTTGACTTATAAACCAACACTTGACTTATAAATCAACACTTGACTTATAAACCAACACTTGACTTATAAATCAACACTTGACTTATAAACCAACACTTGACTTATAAACCAACACTTGACTTATAAACCAAAAACTTGATTTATAAACCAACACTTGACTTATAAACCAACACTTGACTTATAAATCAACACTTGACTTATAAACCAACACTTGACTTATAAATCGACACTTGACTTATAAACTAACACTTGACTTATAAACCAACACTTGACTTATAAACCAACACTTGACTTATAAACCAACACTTGACTTATAAACCAACACTTGACTTATAAATCAACACTTGACTTATAAACCAACACTTGACTTATAAACCAACACTTGACTTATAAACCAACACTTGACTTATAAATCAACACTTGACTTATAAACTAACACTTGACTTATAAACCAACACTTGACTTATAAACCAACACTTGACTTAAAAACCCAACACTTGACTTATAAATCAACACTTGACTTATAAACCAACACTTGACTTATAAATCAACACTTGACTTATAAACCAACACTTGACTTATAAATCAACACTTGACTTATAAACCAACACTTGACTTATAAACCAACACTTGACTTATAAACCAACACTTGACTTATAAATCAACACTTGACTTATAAACTAACACTTGACTTATAAACCAACACTTGACTTATAAACCAACACTTGACTTATAAACCAACACTTGACTTATAAATCAACACTTGACTTATAAACCAACACTTGACTTATAACCAACACTTGACTTAAAATCAACACTTGACTTATAAACCAACACTTGACTTATAAACCAACACTTGACTTATAAATCAACACTTGACTTATAAACTAACACTTGACTTACAAACCAAAACTTGACTTGAATCATTTTACTCTGAAAAATTCTTTGGTTTGACGTGACGTTGTTTAGAACTCCCATCACTGTAGCTGGCACTGTCTGACATGACGTTGTTCAGAACTCAAATCATTGTAGCTGGCACTGTCTGACATGACGTTGTTCAGAACTCAAATCATTGTAGCTGGCACTGTCTGACGTGACGTTGTTCAGAACTCCAGTCACTGTAGCTGGCAATGTCTGACATGACGTTGTTCAGAACTTAAATCATTGTAGCTGGCACTGTCTGACGTGACGTTGTTCAGAACTCCAGTCACTGTAGCTGGCACTGTCTGACGTGACGTTGTTCAGAACTCCAATCACTGTAGCTGGCACTGTCTGACGTGACGTTGTTCAGAACTCCAATCACTGTAGCTGGCACTGTCTGACGTGACGTTGTTTCAGAACTCCCATCACTGTAGCTGGCACTGTCTGACGTGACGTTGTTCAGAACTTCAATCACTGTAGCTGGCACTGTCTGACGTGACGTTGTTCAGAACTCCAATCACTGTAGCTGGCACTGTCTGACGTGACGTTGTTCAGAACTCCCATCACTGTAGCTGGCACTGTCTGACGTGACGTTGTTCAGAACTCCAATCACTGTAGCTGGCACTGTCTGACGTGACGTTGTTCAGAACTCCAATCACTGTAGCTGGCACTGTCTGACGTGACGTTGTTCAGAACTATCACTGTAGCTGGCACTGTCTGACGTGACGTTGTTCAGAACTTCAATCACTGTAGCTGGCACTGTCTGACGTGACGTTGTTCAGAACTCCAATCACTGTAGCTGGCACTGTCTGACGTGACGTTGTTCAGAACTTCAATCACTGTAGCTGGCACTGTCTGACGTGACGTTGTTCAGAACTCCCATCACTGTAGCTTAAAATGTTTAAACTGATGTTCACCAGAACTCCCATCACTGTTGCTGGCACTGTTTGCCTCTCACCCGCGCAAAGTTCTTAGAAGACTTTCTTAGTCTGTCATAGAATACTGGCCCAATCTCTGACCAGCACTGCAGAGCGACTTCTCGACTTGATAAAAAAAATGGATGGATTAAAAAAACACATTAAAATTTAGGAAAGAAATATTTCTGCATGTTGGTTAGCTGTAGTCGGTTACTGGAATCACCGTCCTTCTCGGCCTGGTCTCAGACCAGGCCTCCTGTTCACTAAACTGATCGACCAGACTTTTTGTGGCAGTCATACGCAGACCAACGTATCCCTCGGAGTAATTCAGGTGTTTGAATTTATAAAGGCAGTGAAGATTTCCTGTACGTTCTGTAGACTTGCAATTACTCCTGCCTTGATGGGGGCCATTGGTATACAACAAAATTTCAGCATAGAGAACAGGTGGTGAACTGGTGATGAACAGGCTTCACGTAGCCTATTCACCACCCTAAAGACTACTTTAATCCCTTAAATTCGAATCAAAGCAAATTTTCAACGTATATACACTGAGAGATATACCTCACTGTGTGTATATTCATTTTGTCGTCACAGTGTAGGAAGATACAATTTGTCGGAGACATAATTTGCCTTATCTATTAACTGTAGTGTTCTGAGGAGTACCTGAGCCTCCTGCACATGCAGTCACCTAATTTTCTTCGTAAGATTGCTTAATTAGTAGCTTTTATAGATGTAAGCCGTGAATTGTTGCCAGAAAAACACACAAGTGTGCACATATGGAAAACATATGACAAGGCAAAGTGGTTTGTGTTGTTTTGATGTTCAGGAAACAGGACAAGTGTTTTCTGACACGGGTCTTGACCAGAGGACGACCATGTCTGTGTTTTTGTTAGTGTTTCTGTTAATTTTATTCGGAAGCGATAAACCCGAAAGAGTTATATATTGCCAGGGGAATTGGAAGATAATCATGTTTGGTATAAGGAAATAGAAAGTAGCCCCAGTGCCTTGGTGCAAAAGCCTTGCACTAGCATCAGCGCACCTATCGGAACTAGGTTTCATCTACCAATAAAAACTCCAGATAATCATTACCTAGTAATGCCCAAAAAATGTTTTTTTTTTATTAGATAATATAAAAGCTATTCTGGAAATGTGTAAATTATTTAACAGTCATAGGTATAAATTCGTACACTGGTTCTGATGTGTCATATATGTAAATAAACTTTGTTAATATACTCGGTCTGTTTCGTTCACTTCTCCAGCCAAGCCCCTTCTACCTCAATGATTTGAGAAAGGTATCCAATAAGAACAGCCTCCCCTCCCCTCCCCTCCCCTCCCCCTCCCCTCCCCTCCCCTCCTAAAATAAAACCCGACTCTTCTTTAATTAAGTACGCTTCATCAACGTTTAAAGTTTGAAGCTTCTCTGAAGAAGCATTTTCGTTATTGTTGAAAATTTGAAGCTGGTGAGAAGAAAACATTCCGGTTAATGTAATGTTTGAGAGTTCACTATATTCATGAATCTTAGAAAACCATAAAAAATGAAAGTTTTTGATATTTCTCATTTCTTTTTTAAATTCTTTACACTTCTATAAGAATATTTTTATATAAGAAATCTTCATACTTCCTCTGAGCTGTCAGCTGAAGCTTCAGCTGTCAGCTGAGCTTCAGCTGTCAGCTGAAGGATTGGAGTTAAATTTGCCATCGTGATTCCCAGACTAGTAATAATCTTAAGCTTCCTCAAAGATATATCGGTGATGGAACTTTGAATTCAGTCAGATTAGGCCTTCACATATTATAGCATAAAATCAATATTTTTTTCCAATAAATTTAGCACCTACATAGACCAAGATCATAGCAAAATGTCTCTTATTAACTTTCAGGGGTTAAAGCAGAGCACAAGATGGAATTCTTCAGTTATTACGTAGACACAAGTAGCTTTCCTTTGGGCAAAGCGCACTATCACTGAAGGTTTAAAGCCGATATGAAAAGACCCGCCACTTATTTCTCAGAATCTAGCCATTCCATATTAATTAACTAATTTTGGTAAACTGCCAAATTTGCATCTACCAGCCTAAACTTACTGGGTGTGTTTATAAAGTGTATCAGCCATGTCAGACTGAAGTGGATTAAAAGGGAAATAATCAAGTTATTTTATGGAATATAATACTACGCTATTTTGCCAGTTGACCCCCTACGGCCTACGCGATCCAATAACATTCCTGATCTTCTTCTCAGTAGGATATACACCAGTGTTGAAACTGAAGTCCACCAGAAGAGGCTTTGTCCAAGTTATCGCATAGAAACAAAAATCGGGATTGATCTATAAAAAAAAAAAAATACGAATAGGGCACATGACCATATTTTGCATTAACCTTTCCCAGTGTACAGTACACGTGCAGTGAAAATTTGACTCCGATCAGATGAGGAGTTCTCACGTTATAAAGTAAAACCATGGTGGAAGAAAATACAAAATAAAATGTATCCAGTTGAAGGTACCTAATTATATATATTTAAACTAGGTCACAGACCTGGTCGCGGGGATGTTGACCCCCGACACCCTCTCCAGGTATACACAGGATAACTAGAAATATTCAAGAGTAACATTAGATAATGCAATTAAGTCAGTGTGATTTATTTCCTTATGCACTCTTATTATTTGTATCAGCTCTTTTTTTATGTTTATTTTCTATAGAATTGTATTGATGAGCTAATAACAGTACACATTATTATGTTTATAAATGAGAAACAAAGTATATCAACCACAACAGAAATCAATTCACGGTGACTTTCCTGGGTTATCTGAAATTAATACAACTTATGTAGTAAGGTTTAATTACTAATTATTTGTAAGATGCAACAATGCACATTTTGCATTGTAACCGTTGCTGGGTTGGCAACGCTCTTACCTAACACACTGAGTGTCCGTGGTTCAATCTCCTTCATGGGTGGAAACGTTGGATATGTTTCCTTACACCTGTTGTCCCCGTTCAACTAGCAGTAAGGCGGTATCAGGGTGTTAGTCGACTGGTGTAGGTCGCATCCTGGGGGACAAGATGGAAAGACCACAACAGAAATAAGACAGACAGTCCTCGATGACGAACTGACTTTCTTGGGTTATCCTGGGTTAAAAATCCCAGCAAATTTTATTTTATCTTATGTACAGCCAATGGCACAGCCACGGGATGAGGAGGGTTGAGGTTGATGGGGCCACAACCTTCCCCACAGGAAACAAACCGTAACACGGGCGGGGACAGAACCCGTGGTATAGTTCATTTGCAATCGTGTTATTACGATTTCGTGAGTCATGTTCCCCACAGGCAAATACCATTTATTTTTTTTTATGATTGGCTAATTTTCACCACATAACATTGACCAGTGACCACGAAAGCATGATGTTTAAAGACATTTTACATATGTATACTGGAAAATCTTGCCTTTAAAAGCTCCTTCTTTGAATCTGTTCAGTATTTTATGATTTTTCAGCGTCCCCTACCTCCACCCCGCCAAAAGACTGACATCCACGTATAATCCGTCCCTAAGATGACATCTTGGTTGCGCCACCGTGTATAGCATTTTGATAACGTATATAAAGATGCATGTATCTATGTATGGAAAAGCGGCTCAGGTGTCTAGGAGAGCAACGGAAGGCATCTTAAACAATCGATTCACACACATTATAGAAAACGGTTATGGCTAACTTAGATAAATAAATATAACTTTTTCTTTCTTTCTTTCTTTCGTTTCTTTCCCCAAACAATGTATTTTCCATAGGTTTCAACCTGTGCTCCAGCCACCTCTTTCGTCCCTCGCTCCATCTTTATACTTTTTATATATGCAAATAAATTTCAGCTTAATGTTTTATATGCATAATTATTTGAATTTAAAAAATGGCAATATTTTTTCGAGAGATATATCCATGTCGCAGGAACGAATTCGTTTTATACTTTCCGCTGTTGGAATCCTATTAGCTGAGGCTATTAAGCATGGCCATCCATCCATTTACACTTCAGCCAGTTGATTTAAATATATATCACTGAGTCTGCTTCTGAAAAAAAATATTGTTTTGCATCGTGAAAGGAGAGCTTGAGCAAATTTGTTTCAATCTGTCCTTATGTCCGCTTCATACGAAGTTGTTGTAACACATGAGAAGAGAATGTATTAATATCTGTATCACTTTGCATACTGCACATAGTGCTTACAGATATACAAGAGTGGTCAGTGGTCAGTCGTCACGTGAGGTCACAGACCCTGAGCTGCTTTGGGGATTAGCGTGGACGGTTACAAAGCATGGCTTGCTTCTGCAGTGTTTTAAAAATTGAGGTTGGAGAGTTGAAGGAGGAGGTCTTGCTTCTCCAAGAGGAGATTAGGAGGCTGAAGGTCCACCTCAATGGGTCTGGGAGAGAGTGTGAGGTGGCTGGAGTTGTGGGGAATGAGGCTTCTAGCAGTGAGGTGCAGTCTGTCTCTCGCTGTGAGGAGGCTGTAGGTGGGGAGGTAGCAACGGCTACCAGCAGTGAGGTGTTGTCCAGCACCCGCTACAAGTGGCGAGTGGTTTTCCCCGTAATGGAGAAACATCAGAGTAAGGAAAGTTAAGAGTGAAGATCTGAAGGTAGGAAATCGCTTCTCTGTTCTTCAGGATGAATGTACTTCAGTGGCCAGTGAAGGTAAGGGTACTACTGCCCCTGCTAATAGAGGTAAGAGCATTCTTGTGGTTGGTGACTCTCAGGTAAGATATATTGACCGTGCTTTTTGTAATAGGAATAAGAAGATGAGAGATAGAGTGTGCTTCCCTTGAGCTGGTGTTGGGGACATAGTCAACAGGCTGGATAATATCATGTCAGGTAATGGGAACAAGCCCATTATCTGTCTCAGTGCTGGTGTAAATGATATTGGGAAGGGTGAGAGAGAAGAGCTGCTAGATAAATACAGGTCAGCTATAGATTTCATTAAGTCTAAGGGAGGGGTCCCAATCATATGTAGCATCTTGCCTAGAAGGGGAGTAGGAAATGAATGGTTGTCTAGGGCAATTGGTGTAAATTGCTGGCTAGACAGATACTGCAAGGAACTTGCAATCCCATTCTTTGACAACTGGAACAACTTTTATGGCAAACATCATATGTATGCAAGGGATAGGGTACATTTCTCTGGGGCTGGGGTGGTAGCACTTTCAAACTCGATTGAGAAGGCCATTGGTGAAATGCCTATGATTTTAAACTGATGGAAGATAGAGGTATGGGTGTGTGTGGGGAACAAGCAGGTTGCAACACTAGGGTTGGAAACAGTAATTGTATAAAAGGCATTCGGCATGAAGTTATAAATAAAAACAATAGATCAGGTCAGCAAACAAAGGGGGACAGCAGAGGGCAGCAAGGGACTAGCCCTTAAGGTTTACTATACTAATTAGCAGGAGTGTAAGAAATAAGATAGATGAGCTAAGATTAATTGCAAGTGCAGGAAACATAGATATTATTGCTATAACAAAGACCTGGCTCAATCTGAAAGATAGAGAGATGCCCTCTGAATGTCACATACAAGGCTATAAATTTATTCCCCACTGACAGGGTCAACAGGAACGGGGGGTGGAGTAGCGATGTATGTCAGAGACAATTTAAATTGTTGTGTTAGACAAGATATAAAATTAGAAGCGTCAGCCACTGAATCTGTTTGGTTACAGCTTCTCGAGGGCCGATAAAAACTAATTTTGGGTGTGATTTACAGGGCCCCAAATCTTGATAGGGAGTGCAGTAAACTTCTATGGGACGAAATTCGTAAGGCATCTACATACGAAAATGTTGTGCTAATGGGAGATTTCAACTATAGACAGATTGACTGGAGCAATTTGACAGGAAATTTAGAGTCAGGTGACTTTCTTGATACGATCCAGGATTGTTTTTTAAAACAGTTTGTGACAGAGCCAACTAGGGGAAATAACCTCCTTGACTTGGTTCTTGCCAGCAGGGAAACACTAATTAATAATCTTGAGGTTAATGATGAGCTTGGGGAAAGTGATCACAAATCACTCAGTTTTAATATATCATGGAATTCCCCTAATAATGGCAATCAAGTCTCTGTCCCTGACTTTCACTTGGCTGATTTCATAGGATTGAAAAATTACTTAGGTGGGCTGAACTGGAATGACCTGACTAAGGGTCAGGTAGGTGGTGATGGTTGCCGATATGACGCTTTCCAGGGCATAGTTCTAGCTGCTCAGTCAAATTATGTTCCAAATAGGGAAATCAGATCAAACAAAAATTATCCTAAATGGATGAACAATAGATTAAAATATCTAATTGGTCAAAAGAGAGGCATATATAAGCAAATCAAAAGAGGAGAGGGGCAATTAAGAAATCGATATATTCAGTTAAAGAGAGAAATAAAAAAGGGAATTAGAAAAGCAAAAAGAGATTATGATGTTAAAGTTGCAAGAGAATCGAAGACTAACCCAAAAGAATTCTTTCAGGTATACAGAAGTAAGATCAGGGACAAGATAGGCCCACTCAAAAGTTCCTCGGGTCAGCTCACTGACAGTGATAAGGAAATGTGTAGAATTTTTAACACATACTTCCTCTCAGTTTTTACACAGGAGGATACCAGCGATATTCCAGAAATGATAAATTATGTGGAACAGGACGATAATAAACTGTGCACGATTAGTGTCACAAGTGACATGGTCCTTAGGCAAATAGATAAATTAAAACCTAACAAATCCCCATGCCCTGATGAACTGTATGCAAGGGCTCTAAAGGAATGTAAAGAGGAGCTTAGCAAACCTTTGGCTAATCTTTTCAACATATCACTACAAACTGGCATGGTGCCAGATAAGTGGAAAATGGCAAATGTGATACCTATTTTCAAAGCAGGTGACAGGTCCTTAGCTTCGAACTATAGACCAATAAGCCTAACCTCCATAGTGGGAAAATTTATGGAATCAATAATTGCCGAGGCAGTTCGTAGCCACCTTGAAAAGCATAAATTAATCAACGAATCTCAGCATGGTTTTAAAAAGGGGCGTTCCTGCCTTACGAATTTATTAACTTTTTTCACTAAGGTATTTGAGGAGGTAGATCATGGTAATGAATATGATATTGTGTATATTGACTTCAGTAAGGCTTTTGACAGGGTCCCACATCAGAGACTATTGAGGAAAATTAAGGCACATGGAATAGGAGGAGAATCTTTTTTCCTGGACAGAGGCATGGTTGACAAATAGGCAGCAGAGAGTTTGCATAAATGGGGAGAAATCAGAGTGGGGAAGCGTCACGAGCGGTGTTCCACAGGGGTCAGTGTTGGGCCCCCTGCTGTTCACAATCTACATAAACGATATAGATGAGGGCATAAAGAGCGACATCAGCAAGCTTGCCGATGACACCAAAATAGGCCTTCGAATTCATTCTGACGAGGACATTAGAGCATTCCAGGAAGATTTGAATATACTGATGCAGTGGTCGGAGAAGTGGCAGATGCAGTTTAATATAGACAAATGCAAAGTTCTAAATGTTGGACAGGACAATAACCATGCCACATATAAACTAAATAATGTAGATCTTAATATTACGGATTGCGAAAAAGATTTAGGAGTTCTGGTTAGCAGTAATCTGAAACCAAGACAACAGTGCATAAGTGTTCGCAATAAAGCTAATAGAATCCTTGGCTTCATATCAAGAAGCATAAATAATAGGAGTCCTCAGGTTGTTCTTCAACTCTATACATCCTTGGTTAGGCCTCATTTAGATTATGCTGCACAGTTTTGGTCACCGTATTACAGAATGGATATAAATGCTCTGGAAAATGTATAAAGGAGGATGACAAAGTTGATCCCATGTATCAGAAACCTTCCCTATGAGGATAAACTAAGGGCCCTGAATCTGCACTCTCTAGAAAGACGTAGAATTAGGGGGGATATGAATGGAAGACAGGAATAAATAAAGGGGATGTAAATAGTGTGTTCAAAATATCTAGCCTAGACAGGACTCGCAGCAATGGTTTTAAGTTAGAAAAATTCAGATTCAGGAAGGATATAGGAAAGTACTGGTTTGGTAATAGAGTTGTGGATGAGTGGAACAAACTCCCAAGTACAGTGATAGAGGCCAGAACGTTGTGTAGCTTTAAAAATAGGTTGGATAAATACATGAGTGGGTGTGGGTGGGTGTGAGTTGGACCTGATTAGCTTGTGCTACCAGGTCGGTTGCCGTGTTCCTCCCTTAAGTCAATGTGACCTGGCCTGACTAGGTTGGGTGCATTGGCTTAAGCCGGTAGGAGACTTGGACCTGCCTCGCATGGGCCAGTAGGCCTGCTGCAGTGTTCCTTCGTTCTTATGTTCTTATGATCACCTACCCGGCAATGTAACTACAGGTCCTCGGGAATATTTGATGCAATTAGGGTACCAATTGCATCTCGTTTAGAAAAATACATTTTTTCTTTTTAACATCACAAAGTATATGTATACACGATTTATAGACACATACACAAAGGCACTTGTCCATCGACAAGTGCCTTTGTCGTCTAGTGAGCTACAACACGAACTTCGAATCAACTCTTGCAACCACAAATAGGTGAGTAGGAGTACACACACACACTTGTGCACGCGTACACATTGCAGTGATGTACAACCCGCCACAGAACTGCAAGAGGCCAAGAGAAGAATATGACGAGAGCAACAGAGCAATGGTGGACACACTAGCTGAGGTGGCCAGAAGCACTCATACGGGAAGAACAAATTTATTAGTTATGGGTAATTTCAATCACAAGGAGATTGACTGGGAAAACCTGATGCCCCACAGGGGTCCCAAAACATGGAAAGCCAAGATGATGAATGTGGTACTGGAAAACCTCATACACCAACATGTTAATGGCACTACCAGAGAGAGAGGTGAGGATGATCCAGCAAGACTAGACCTTATATTCACCCTAAGTAGCTCGGACATCGAGGACATCACGTATGAAAGGCCCCTCAGAGCTAGTGATCCTGCGGTTCTTAGCTTTGAATACATAGTAGAGTTACAAGAGGAGAGGGTAGCAGGAGTTGGATGGGAAAAGCCAGACTACAAAATGGGGGACTACACAGGCATGAGGAAATTCCTGCAGGAGGTTCAGTGGGAAAGAGAATTGGCTGGAAAATCAGTAAACGAAATGATGGACTACGTGAGATCAAAATGCAAGGAGGAAGAGGAGAGGTTTGTTCCCAAGGGAACAGAGATAATGGGAAGACCAGAACGAGCCCTTGGTTTACCCAAAGGTGTAGGGAGGCAAAAACTAAGTGCACTAGAGAATGGAAAATGTACAGGAGACCAAGGACCCAGGAAAATAAAGAGATTAGTCAGAGCCAGAAACGAGTATGCACAGATAAGGAGGGAGGCCCAGCAACAGTACGAAAATGATGCAGCATCCAAAGTCAAGTCTGATCTCAATCTGTTGTATAGCCACATCAAGGAAGAGGTAACAGTTAACGAGCGAGTAGTCAGGCTGAGGAAGGAAGGTGGGGAGCTCGCAATGAATGACAAACAAGTATTTGAGGAGCTCAACATGAGATATAAGGAAGTATTTACAGTCAAGACAGAAAAGACTCTGGAAAGTCAGAATAGGGGGGTGCACCAACAAGGGATATAATAACAATTGCTGGATGAAATACACACAACTGAGGTGGAGGTGAAGCTGCAAAACTACAGACCAGTGTTACTGACGTGTATAGTATGCAAAGTCATGGAGAAGATCATCAGGAGGAGAGTGGTGGAGCGCCAAGAATAGAACAAGCTTGCAAACGACAACCAGCATGGATTCAGGGAAGGAAAATCCTGTGTCACAAACCTACTGGAGTTTTATGACAATTTAATGGAAGTAAGACATGAGAGAGAGGGCTGGGTAGATTGCATTTTCTTGGACTGCAAGAAGGCCTTCGACACAGTTCCTCACAAGAGATTACTGCAAAAGCTAGAGGATCAGGCACACATAACAGGTAGAGCACTGCAGTGGATCAGAGAATACATGAAAGGAAGGCAACAACGAGTCATGGTACTTGATAAGGTGTCAGAGTGGGGGCCTGTGAAGAACGGGGTTCCACAGGGGTCAGTCCTAAGACCAGTGTTATTTTTGGAATATGTGAATGACATGACGGAAGGGATAGACTCATAAGTGTCCCTGTTCGCAGATGATGTGAGGTCAATGAGGAGAATTAAATCAGTCGAGGCTCAGGCAAACGCGACGATGTGTCGAAGTTGGCATTTGTGACTAGTAGGGTTCCACAGGGGTCAGCCCTTGGGCTGGTGCTGTTTCTCGTAAATGTGAATGACATGAAGGAAGGAATAAATTCTGATGTGTCTTTGTTTACAGACGATATCATGTTAATGAGGAGAACTCAATCGCAGGAGGACCAGGCAGGACTACAAAGGGATCTGGACAGGCTACAGGCCTTTTCCAGCAAATGGCTCCTGGAATTCAACCTCGCCTAGTGCATGAATATCGGAGAAGGGCAAAGAAGATCGCAGACAGAATACAGTCTAGGGGGCCAAAGACTACAAACTTCACTCAAGGAAAAAGATCTTGGGGTGAGTATAACACCAAACATATCTCCTGAGTTGCACATCAACCAAGTAACTGCTGCGGCATACGGACGACTAGCAAATCTAAGAATAGCATTCCGATATCTCAGTAAGGAGTTGTTCAGTACTCTGTACACTGTATACATCAAGCCCATATTGAAATATGCAGCACCAGTTTGGAACCCACATCTGGTCAAGCACATCACGAAATTCGATAAAGTGCAAAGGTTTGCAACGAAAATTGTCCCGGAGTTAAGGGGCATGTCCTACGAGGAGAGGCTAAGGGAACTCGACATGACGACACTGGAGAACAGGAGGGACAGGAACATGATAACAACATGTACAATACTGAGAGGAATCAACAATGAGAATAGGGAAAAGATGTTTCAGAGATGGGACTCTCCAACAAGGGGTCACAATTGAAAGTTGAAGACTCAGATGAGTCATCACAGGCGCCCACTCTGACACCTCGTCACATACCATGACTCGCTGTTGTCTACCTGACAGGTATTCTTGATCCATTGTACTGCCGTCCCTGTTAATTAACCCTGCCTGGTCCTCTAGCTTATGCATTAATCTTTTGCATGGAACTGTGTCAAACGATTTCTTTCAGTATAAGAAAATACAATCTAGCACCCCTCTCTCTCTCTTGTCTTACTGTTGTGGTCAGGTCAGTGGTCATATGTGGTCATACCTGTCCTAAGCTCTCTGGGAGTTAGCGTGGGGTGTTACCAAGCACCATGGCTTGTTGTAGTGTTTTGGAATCTCAGGTTCAGGTGTTGAAGAAGGAGGTTCTAATTCTTCAGGAGGAAAATAGGAAGCTGAAGCTTCGCCTAGATGAGTTTGGGAGCGAGTATGAGAAGGATTTAGCTAGAAAAGAGGAAATGGTCAACAGTAGTGAGAGTGGCAGCCGCTTTAAGTGGCAAGTGGTTCACAGTTCAGGTAGAAGGAACATAAGGAGGGTTAACAGAGAATATGTGAAGGTAGGAAATCGATTCTCTGTTCTCCAATACGAATGCACTTCAGTGGTTAATGAGGTTGCAGGTACCACTAATTCCCCTGGTAATCAATGTAAGAATGTTTTAATTGTAGGAGATTCTCAGGTATGGTATATGGACCGTGCTTTTTGTAACAGATAAAAAGGTCAGACAGAGGGTGTGTCTTCCAGGAGCTGGTGTTGGTGACATAGTCAGCAGGTTGGATAATAGTATGTCAGGTAATGGGAACAAACCCATTATCTGTTTTAGTGCTGGGGGTAATGACACTGGGAAAGGGCAGGAGACAGGAACTGCTGAACAAGTACAGGTCAGCCATAGAAGTAGTCAGGTCTAAGGGAGGGATCCCAGTCATACGTAGCATCTTGCCCAGAAAGGGAATGGGCAATGAATGGATGTCTAGGGCAATTGGTATGAATTGCTGGCTAGACAGGTACTGCAAGGAACTTGCAATCTCATTCATTGATAACTGGGACATATTCTATGGCAAACGTGATATGTATGCAAGGGATGGGGTTCATCTGTCTGGGGCTGAAGTGGTTGCATTAGCCAATTCGATTGAGGGGGTAATTGATGACTTGTCTAGGACTTTAAACTGATAGATTATAGAGATATGGGTGTTTGTGGGAAACTATCAGGCTGCAGTATTAGGGTTGAAAACAGCAGTATATTACCGGGATACCTCAGGGATATGTTTAAAAAACAATATTCAAAATAAAGTTGCTAGTAAAAGCAAATCACTTGATCAACAAACAAAGAGAGATAGTAGAGGGCAATGAGTGACTAGCTCCCTTAAGGTTTACTTAAAAATAGTAGGAGTTAAAATAAGAAAGATGAGCAAAGATAATTTGCAAGTGCAGGTAATTAGATATTATTGGTATAAAGAGCCCGGTTCACCCTGAAAGATAGAAAAATGCCTTCTAAAATGCAAACACAGGGTTATAAACTATTCCACCTGACAGGGTCAACAGGAAGGATGGTGGAGGGGGCAATGTATTCAGAGAAAATTTTAAAATTTGTTGTCTTGACTGATATAAGATTAGAAAATCGAACACAGAATCTTTTTTGGATACAGTTTCTCGGGGGTCAGAAAAATTTAAATTTTTGGGGGTGTGTTTTTTTCTCCCTCAAACCTTGACAGGGAGTGCGTAAGCTGTTAGGGGGACAAAAATTCAAAGGCTTCTAGAATGAAAATGTTTTTTTTAAATGGGAGTTTTTAAATTTTAGACAAACTGTTTGGGAAAACAAATATGACGGGAACCCTTGAGTCTAGTGACTTTCTTGATGAGGTTCAGGATTGCTTTTTAGAACAGTTTGTGACAGAACCAACTAGAGGAAACAATCTGCTTGACTTGGTTCTTGCCAACAAAGAATCACTAATTATTAATCTTGAGATTAATGGAGCTTGGGGAAAGTGATCACAAATCACTTAGTTTCGATATATCATGGAATTACCCAGATAACTGCAATCAAATCTCTGTCCCAGACTTTCGCTTGGCCGATTTCATGGGACTGAAAAATTACCTGGGCTAAATTGGGCAGGACCGAGTATACTCGGTCCTCAAAACGTGGTATTTTGCGCACGTCCTCCGACTCCCCCAGCGCATCTAGGTTCCCGTTCTCTATTTCTGACCAATCACAGACCTTCCCTGAGTCGCCCCGGCTGAGCGGTGATGGCGGCTGCCCGCTTCCCATTGGTCGAGACAGCAGAATGTAAACACTTGTACCTTACCGGCGCCAAAACTCGTGTTTCTCGGTTGAGTGCTCCTTATATACTGAAGCATTTCACCCAATACAATGTCGGTAAGTACTGATTTGTGTGTCTAGTGTGTAAATGAATAGTTTAGCCATATTTTGATATATATGTGAAGGTGTTGTGAAGCATATTACGAGTGCACCATGCAAATGAAAAAAGTGCAACAAAATAGGACCAAGTACAGTCGTTCCTGCCCTTTTAGGTGCAGTTTTCAAGTTTCGGTATATAAATATTTCCATAAAATTTGGTAGTGTATATATGAATTCAGCAATGGTCTGGGTGTGTACAGAATGTTTTTATTGTCCTTCCAGATCAATAAGAAATTGTTCTACGGTGAGTCCTCCAAGGATAAGTCGAAATTTGTCTGTGTTTGGGACGATAGTGCCTCAGATCAAGACCCAGATGACCTGGAAGTGGTGGAAACTGATGACGAATACTTGCCACAAGATGCAGAGGGGTCAACAGATGAGGAGGAAGCTATGCCACCATCTAAAAAGAAGAAATTGAGCTACTTGCTTACATGGAAGTATTGCAGCAAAAAGAATAATCATGTCACATCCTCATTTTCCTGTGCCATATGTAAAGTAAATCTGTGCATAAAGAAGGATAGAAATTGTTTCATAAAGTTTCATTTGCGAAATTAGTGATGTGAAATGATTGTTCTTTCTCAGGGAACTCACTAATATTTCATTTGTAAGTTGCATCCAATTGCAATGTGTCATTGTTGATAAGTAGTTCCTATTTCTATTTTTTTACTGCTTACAAATTGTTCAGAAACAAGTTCCATTTATGTTTTTTATATTGTCTACTTGTATAATAAATTTAAAAAATATTTATTTCGTTTTTTTTACAACAATTGCAACATTGCAACATTCAAAAATGGTATGCCCCAAATGGGCAGGACCGAATATACTCGGTCTTCGAATATCTGCAATTGTGCAAGATGTTACTTTCACAACTCCGTTTGGATGGTCTCAGTGACCTTACATCGAGTGGCTCTATCCCCTCATAGGAAATCACTTTCAAATTCACACTTTAGACTGCCTTGCCCCCCAAATAACTGTTCGAATGTACACTATTATCACATCAAGATAAAGTTAAACTCTCAGTGTTCTCATCAATGTTTTTGAGAGCTTTATGTATTTGTAGTCCAGAGTTCATAGATGAAGAAATCTCGAATATTTGTGAGATAGATAAGGATCTAAAATACCCAAAAAACTTTACTTATAAATCTTTTAAAATTGCTGGAAATACTCTCTACAGTTCAAAAAGACACAACGAACCTTATTCAACTAAAAATATATTGGTTCTCCCTTACCATGAAAACTTGGTTGATATGACTTCTCTTCTTAAGAATTTTAATTTCAAAGTTGCATTTAAAAATACTGATAGAGTTAACTCTATCAGTATTTAAATTTAAAATCATGGTTCCCTTTAATACTTAAAACATCTAGAAAAGGCAATGAGTTATCTTGTTCACACAAAGACGAAAGGAGGAAAGAGAGGTGAAGATGGAGATGGACAGAACCCAGACTCAGGAGGAAGATCAAATACAACCTCCCTCACAACCACCTACAGAAGCCCCACAACCAGAACAACCCCAGTGCAACCAAACATTCTAACCCAAAACACACATGCCATATCCAATGCGCCCACCCACCTCATCACAAACTCCACCCCCACAGCATCCACCCATAGTTCCTTATCAGGTCTCCCACTTCCCTAACCCCAATGTATACCCCAGACCACAGTTTTAGAAAAGAAGTTGTAGGTGTGGTATACAAATGCAGACGGAATAACAAATAAGTGAGAGTGGCATGAATGAATCAAGGAGACATCAAGAGACATAATAACACTCACAGAAACAAAACTCACCAAGACGATAACAAATGCAATCTTTCCACCCGGATATGAAATCCTCAGGAAAGATAGAGGGAGGAGAAGGGGAGGAGGAGTTGCACTGCTCATTAAAACCCGATGGGGACTTTAGGAAATGGAAGGAATGGACGGTATGGGCGAAAGGGACTACTTAGGAGAAACAATCCAGTCTGAGGGCCGTAAGGTGGTAATTACAGTAATGCACAACCTGCCACAGAACTGCAGGAGGCCAAGAGAAGAATACAACGAGAGCAAGAGAGCAATCGTCGACACACTAACCGAGGTTGCCAGAAGAGCTCACATGGAGGGAGCAGAGTTACTAGCTATGGGTGATTTAAATCACAAGGAGATTGACTGGGAAATCCTGGAACCCCATGGAGGTCCCGAAACATGTGGTACTGGAAAACTTCATCCATCAACATGTAAGAGACACTACCAGAGAGAGAGGTGAAGATGATCCAGCAAGACTGGACCTTGTATTCACCTAGAGTAGCTCAGACATCGAGGATATTATTTATGAAACGCCCCTTGGAGCTAGTGATCATGTGGTTCTGTGCCTTGACTACATAGTTGAGCTACAAGTGGAGAGAGTAACAGGAATAGGATGGAAAAAAAACTACAAAAGGGGGGACAATACAGGCATGAGGAACTTCTTGTAAGACGTTCGGTGGGAGAGAGAACTGACAGGAAAACCAGTAAAAGAAATGATGGATTATGTGACAACAAAATGCAAGGAGGCAGAGGAGAGGAGAGTTCCCAAGGGAAGCAGAAATAATGGGAAGACCAGAACGAGTCCTTTGTTCACCCAAAGGTGTAGGGAGGCAAAAACTAGAGAGTGGAAAAGATACAGAAGACAAAGGACCCAGAAAAATTTAGAGATCAGCCGAAGAGCCAGAAACGAATATGCACAGATAAGAAGAGAGGCTCAGCTACAATACAAAAATGACATAGCATCAAAAGTCAAGTCTGACACGAAGCTGTTGTTTAGCCACATCAGGAGGAAAACAACATTCAAGGACCAGGCAATCAGACTGAGGAATTATGATGGGGAGTGCACAAGAAACGACCAAGAGGTATGTGAGGAGTTCA